>CM042969.1:25254126-25854126 GCA_023678885.1 Pogostemon cablin | reverse complement strand
GATGAACTACCTTCAACGTCGTCTTCATGCGAGTCCACCGACAAGTCTACTACGTTGTTCGGACTAACTTTGTCAACCATGCAATTTGGGGCGACCCCACACTCTATATTATTCAATAGGTCTAACATTGTCGTACCCCGACTACTTAAACCATTGCAGCCGTTCCCTTCACCTCTTGTCAAGGGAATACAACCACTGGTTCCATCCACATATACCTGCGGGGTCCCCTGTGTGTCTAAGAGACAACTAACATCGAGATCGGTCAATATTGGAAGACGAATATTCTTGTCATTTATTTTTTCTACTTGGTATATGTCAAAGTTAGAGGTCTCAGGATTCGTCTTCATAACCCTGTGCACTGCTTCTCTAAGAGACTCAAAATTATGGACAGTGCTAAGTAAACGCACACCCAACTCAATGCCTCCAACATACTCAACGCCGTTCCAGTGAGCGTTAGCATTGACAAGAATGATTGGAAAGGGTGCCATCACACTGCAAAAACAGATCACATTAACAAAAAACAAGTCAAAAATTATAAATGTCAAGTGCAAAACATGAAAAGGATATACAGTACAATCAGGTGATCATATAGGTGCTCATAAAGGTGATCAAATAGGTCATCATGTAGGTACTCATAGAAGTCATCATGTAGGTACTCATAGAGGTGATCATATAGGTCATCATGTAGGTATTCATAACTGTGATCATATAGGTCATCAAGTAAGTTAAATTTGCGTATAAATACCATTCGTTATTAGGAAGATGCTAATTACATCCTACTTCAACATAAAAAAAACGGATATTATTGAGTTATTGCTACTTCTAACATACCATTTTCACTCCTAAGAGAAGAATATCTATGAATTAAAAACATAATTGAAAATGAAATTTTACTACTTCCATCATTCCATTCTAAATCAACACAGAAGAATATATATGCATTCAAAACCTAATTCAAAGTAAATCCATCACAGGATAATAGAACATTAAGTTATTATAAATTAAGCACTACCATTCTAATCCAAACTTTGCACCATTGCTGTCGTATAACAAACTTTTCACCCTTTCAACAGGAAAACAACAAAGAGAACAAAGAATACCAATGCACCCATATTCCCCTCCCGTAGATCAGAACGATGATGTTAAGGCCACATTAGATCAATTAAGGGGCAATTAACTTACCCGTAGCTCCATATCAAAATACAAAACTTGTATGCAGAGGAAATTGTATAGCACTCGGGCTTTAATAACAATATATAGAAACGGATGATTCAACATCACTTGGAATCAAAAATTGAATAAAAAAATTTTAAGATAGACCGGATAAGCATACCTACGATGATTGCGAAATTGAGGAGGGCGCAAAGAATAGTTCGACGACGTTAGACCGGAGAGCTTCACAAACCAAGACGACAACACGACATGGTTCTACCAAACGCGATTCAACAAGGGCGAAGCTTTTGCTTAGACGTTCAGTCGACGGGAAAATAGGGCAAAACCCAGATTGTAGATGGGCTTCGAAATCAGTTTCAAATTACAATTGTGGATGTAATTCGAGTATTCAGTTCATCGGGAAGTTAGATTTCTGAGTTTTTAAAGAAGAAAATTGAGATTGATAGTTTGAATTTTCGAAAGAAAAAAATGGAAGAAAGGCGTGGTGAGATTGAAAGTTTGCAAGGAGTGATGGGGACTGGTGGGGAGTGAGGGGTGATGCCAACTCTTGGGTCGGCGTGGGTGGGTGGGGTTCTAGGGGGTGGGTGGTTTCGGGGTGGATGGGAAGAGGCGTTGAACCACCCCCATGGTAATTTAAGGAAAAATCATCAGGGACTTTTTTGTCCAAAAATTTAAAGAATGGTAAAATTGATAAAGTTGTAATGAGAATGTTGGTATTAAAAGTTGAAAAATGAGAATGAGTATTTTTCACTATTGGCACATTAATATATATAAAATAAATAGGGGTGTGTATTTAATAAATTAAGGGTAATTTAGACTTTTTAAAAATAAATATATTAATTATTTATTAATGAGGTGTGTATTGAATAAAAGAGATGTGTATTTAGTGAGACCCTCTTTTGTATAAAATGCCCCAACTTTAAATTAATGACACACTTTGTGTAGAAATATATTATAGTGGGTAAAATTAAAACAGCATAACAGTCGTTAAAAGTATTACAATCACTTACCGTGTTAAGTAATTCACATCATAATCACAATGCATAGTTTTAGATTTATCAAATGAGCAGTTCTATGAACAATATTCCATTAAAATTTCAATTCTAAGAACTGATAATGAATTATTTTAGTATAAACAATGAACCAAAATAATAATTTAAAAAAGTTCAATAAAATTTTAGATAACTTGAGTTATTATAGAGGTGACTAAATTTTCTCAATGATCAGGGCAGTTTTATAATTTTTTTTTTTAAATGGGTAAAAATTAAAATAAAATAGTAAAATGTATTCATTCAAAAATTTTAATTTTCAATTTTAAAATAGTATTTTCTATTTGTTGGAAATGAATTTTAATTATATTAAATCATATGAATATAAATTTATGTAAAATAATAGGATTAATTATTTATAGGTACACACTTTGTAAACTTAATTACTATGAGATACATTTGATTTAAATAATTATTCTCACATACAAAATATTAAAGTAAAATATCAAATACAACCCTAAACCCATACACTTTTAAACCACAAACCCTAAACCCCCACCCACCGCCGGACCACCAATGGACCATCGTCGGACCATCGCCCGGTCGTCGGAAACTGCCAGTCGCCACCGCCGCCGGTCAATCGTCCTACATGTTTTTACCACAATTCAGAAACTGCCGGTCATCGGAACAAAAAATTTCAGCAACTTTTTCACCACGATGGCGCATTAGAAAGTTCAGGTTGGCCTCAAACCTTTCCATCCGAGCCATGAATGCTCCTTCAAGATGACCAAAGCCCGTAGGGAGAGCTCTTGACAAGAAGGGGACTGGAATCTTCGGCCACTTATCATGCCTCATCCGAATGTTTTGTGGAAGCTCTATGGTGGTGAACGTGGGGTTCGGAAGAGCCAATTCTTCTTCTTCAGCAACCATCCATAGATATTTACCATCATCAACTCTTAAAATGCCCATCTACTTCAACAATGTGGCATCAACCAACTGCACAGGTTCGATAGAAACTTTATTAGACATGTCGACTCCTGCAATCTTTGCAATCGTCGTGACCAGCCCACCTACAAAAATGTTCCCGCTCCTTTCTTCACATGTGACAGATGCTCAATCACCATATCCCCAAGTCCAAGTGGCTTCCTATGAAGCATCGCATCGATCACCCTCAGTTCTTTCCACTCCACTACATTCCTATTCGTCTCTCTAGCAAATATGGTACTGGACAGCAGCCTCTGAATATATCGAAGGCATGGATTTCGAATAGAGCTACCCTTCGCACTACTAGCTCTGTACTCCTTCTGCCCTAGTGTGATCTCCTTCCACAGAGTCTCAGCTCTGAACTCCTCCTCAACATACTCAATCAACGAAACCCCTAAAGAAAACATGAAAGCATCGATTGTCCACTCATGCGTAACACCCCCCAACCGGAACTTTACCCTTCTTCAGTTTTGGCAAATGCACTCAAGAATTCATATGTAAGATCAGCATAAATAGGGTAATTCCCACTCACTAAGTGTCTCAAACCGACCATGTCAATCATTCTGAAAATATCATCATGCAACCCTAAAGCCTTAAGCAATTCTGTATCAACATAACAGGTGGATTTGACCTCTCTTTTTACTTACTCTTCGTACACAGCAGCTTGATCCGGACCTGACATAGCGATGGAATGGGGGTTTGGGAAGCAATACACAGGACGGGAGCAGCGGCGGCGTCGAGGTCGCTGGATTCCGCCATCAGCGGCTTCGGATGCCGCTGGAAAATCCTCTCCGGATTCAGCACTGGCGGCGGCAGCAGGGTCGCTGGGTTCACCCCCTTCAGCAGTGTCGACGGCTGCGAAGGTTCTGCCGGCGCAAAATGGGCAGCGGCAGCTTTCGGTGCTGGACGACGGCGTGGAGGGTTATCAGCAGTCGTAGCAGCTGCATTCGACGGTGGAGGCTTTTCCTCTGAGACAGAACAGGCGGTGGCTGCTGCCCGCGATTGACGGCAGCGTGGAGGGGCTCTCGTGCCGGAACCAATTCGGTCGACGGCTACAGGCGAATCGGCGGATGCTTCCCGCGATGGACGACGTCGTGGAGGTGCTTCTGGAGCTGAAGATGGAGAGGTGACGATCGGTTCGTCAACCACTGTGGCCGCCAGAGCAGAATGGGCGTCAGCGGCGGCAGATTCGTCGGAATCAACCGTCGTCGGGTTCGTCGCGGCGTTGAGTTCGCGATATACGACAATCGCCCGCGACAGCGACGCCTCGTTATCTTCCCTCTTCCTTTTCTTCTCCGCTCGAACACTGGAACAAAGTCTGGCCATGGTGGATCGGCGATTCGCTGTTGTGATTCTAACTGATGAAGTCGAGATTATGCTCAAATGGGTGTTGCTGAATTCGAACAAGGATTTGGGAAAGGAATCGGGTTCTGAACAGACAAGTATTTAGGAATTTTGATTCCTCGTTAGGCTTCCTCAGACTTCAATTATATGCATGACTTGGGCTCTTATATTTTTGTCAATTCCATCTTGAGCTAACATAGTTGGGCCCCTCCTGAAAAAGAAAAAGAAAATTTAGGTGGGCCACACATGACATTTTAAATCAAAGAGGAATATTATTTCTTGACCCAATAACATTATTTTCTTAATTGACTAGGCGATTAAATTCCACGTGCTCTATCTGCGACGTACATGAAATTAAGATGGAGCAATCAGACACCTTATTGAAAATAAAAAATAAAATAAAATAAATGAAAATATAATAAAAATAAAGCGAGAAAATTGGATTGCCTCCCAATCATCGCTTTTTTTGTAGTTGGCTCGACTTAGGTAAGGTGTATTCTTATCAATTATAGACCATGTCCTCCAACTCCATTTGGTCCACCTCTACCATTTCGAATCCTTCGTGATACTCTTTGAGTTGGTGCCCATTAACTTTGAAACTCTTTTCAGAATTTGCGCTTCTTATTCCAACTGCACCATGAGGAAACACATTAATCACACTAAATGGACCAATCCAACGAGAACGCAACTTATCAGGAAACAATTTAAGCTTTGAGTGATAAAGTAAAATTTTTTGTCCAATGCTAAAATTTTTCCTTGAGATTCTTGCACCATGAAATGCCTTTGTCTTCGCCTTATAAATCACTGAATTTTCATAGGCCCCATTCCTCAATTCTTCCAACTCTTGTAATTGGAATTTCCTTTGCTCTCCGGCCTTGTCATAATCCATGTTACACTTCTGGATTGCCCACCATGCTTTATGCTCAAGCTCCACAGGTAAATGGAATGGCTTTCCATAGGCGATTCGATACGGGGACATGCCAATCGGTGTCTTATTGGCCGTTCGATAGGCCCATAATGCATCCTCCAATCATGAGCTCCAATCTTTCCTAGACGGATTAACAATCTTCTCCAAAATCCTCTTGATCTCACGGTTGGATACCTCTGCCTGACCACTCGTTTGAGGGTGGTATGAAGTGGATGTTTTATGAAACACCGAATACTTGCGCAACAACACTTCCACCGTTCGATTGCAAAAATGCATGCCATTGTCACTGATGATGGCTCTAGGAATCCCAAACCTACAAAATATGTTAGATCGAAAGAAACCTGTAACCACTTTAGAATTTATTAGTTCGGATAGCCTTCGCTTCTACCCACTTCGACACATAATTAATAGCAAGTAATATGTAAGTAAAGCCAAAAGAAGAAGAAAAAGGTCCCATAAAATCCATCCCCCACACATAAAAAATCTCACAAACAATTATAGGGTTTTGGGGCATTTTATTTTGCTGAGAAATATTTCCTACATGTTGACATCTATCACAAGACTTGCAAAATTCGTAAGCATCCTTAAAAAGTGTCGGCCAATAAAATCCACACTCAAGCACTTTGAAAGCAGTTCTACTAAAACCAAAATGACCACCACATATATGACTATGACAAAAGGTGAGTGTTGAATTAAATTCAGTATTAGGAACGTACCATCTTATCACTTGATCGGAACAACGTTTCTACAAATACGGATCATCCCACATGTAATACTTGGCATCATTACGGAGTTTATCATGTTTAACCTTACTCATATCGTCTGGAAACTGATGGGAGGTTAGAAAATTCGCCAAATCAACGAACCATGGAACAGAGCCTTCTGACACTGAAGGGTTCAGTGTTAGTTGATCGGGATTTTCAAGATTTTGCTGAACGGCCAGGAGCTGTTCATTCGGGAATTTTCAAGAATTTTCTACTCATCTTCTTCTCTAATCAGCCTACTTGGGTGGTCGGCCACTAGATTCTCCGATCCCTTTTTGTCTTTGATTTTCAAGTCGAACTCTTGAAGCAGCAAAATCCATCGAATCAACCGAGATTTTGCTTTCTTCTTTGTCATGAGATAATGAAGACGCATGATCAGAGAAAATAGTGACTTTAGTACCCAACAAATAAGATCGAAATCTTTCTAGAGCAAAAATCACAACTAGGAGTTCTTTTTCCGTAGTGGAGTAGTTGGCTTGAGCATTATCCAAGGTTTTTAAAGCTTAGTAAATCACATGTGCAGCCTTGTCAACTTATTGCCCCAACACTACTCCTACGGCAAAATCACTAGCATCACACATTATCTCAAAAGACAAACTCCAATTCGGCGGCTGAATCACGGGTGGTGTGGTTAGCAAATCCTTCAACTTATCAAAAGCTTTCTTGCATGCGTTATTCATCTCAAACTTCACATCTTTTTGCAACAACTCACATAGTGGCTTGGCTATCTTTGAAAAATCCTTGATAAACCTTCTATAGAGACCGGCATGACCGAGAAAATAATAAACTTTCCGCACAGATGCAGGGTAAGGCAATGCAGATATAAGGTCTACCTTAGACTTATCAACTTCAATCTCATTCTTTGAAATGACATGACCTAAAACAATACCTTGTTCGACCATAAAGTGACACTTTTCCCAATTCAAAACAAGGTTTGTTTCCACACATATTTTCAAGATCAATTCAAGATTTCCAAGGCAACTATTAAAAGATTCTCCATAGACACTAAAGTCATCCATAAAGACTCCTATAATATTACCCACAAATTCAGAAAAAATACTTACCGTACATCTTTGAAATGTGGCTGGTGCATTGCAAAGCCTGAAAGGTAACCGACGACATGCAAAAGTCCCAAAGGGGCACGTGAAGGTTGTTTTCTCCTTATCTTTGGGAGCTATAGCAATCTGAAAATAACCAGAAAAACCATCAAGAAAACAATAATAAGAGTAACCTGCAAGCTTTTCTAACATTTGATCAATAAAGGGCAAAGGAAAATGATCCTTTCTAGTCATGTTATTAAGCTTGCGGTAGTCCATGCATACTCTCCAACCCGTTTGCAAACAAGTCGGAACCATATCACCCTTATCGTTCTTAACCACGGTCACTCCTGATTTCTTTTGGCACCACTTGTGTTGGACTGACCCACTTACTATTTGAGATGGGAAAATGATCCCTACAATCAGAAGCTTCAACACCTCCTTCTTTTCCACCTCCATCATGGGTGGATTCAACCGGCGCTGAGCTTCTCTAGATGGCTTCGCATCATCCTCAAGCAGAATACGATGCATGCAAATTGCGGGACTTATACCCTTCAAATATGCTACTGTCCATCCAATAGCAATCTTATGTCTCTTCAACACATCAAGCAATAAGATCTCTTGTTCGGCCATCAGCTTGGATGAGATGATCACCGATAAAGTGGAATCCGGCCCTAGGTAGGTATACTTCAAGTGCTCAGGAAGTGCCTTTAACTCCAACTTCGGTGCCTACACTATAAATGAAAGAATTTTTGCAAAAATTTCAGGCAATTTAACAGAAGCTACATCTAAAGTGTTTGGCCTATGAGAAGAACTATGTAAAGCATTGACATAGTGATTCAGCTCCTCATTATCCCATCTTTCAGCATCCTCCTTCATAATTTCATGTTCAATGACTGTATCTAAGGCATCCCTACTAGTGAGTTTGAAATGTTTTTGGACAATAGGCTCAATAGTACTCACAACAGAAAATAGGTTAGCATCATCAGGGTATTTTATAGCATCATATATGTTGAATTTAATGATCTGCCCATCAAATTCCATCGTGAGAGTACCTTCACTCACATCTATCTTACTGCGTGAAGTGTTGAGGAATGGTTTCCCCAACGAAATCAGAGTAGAATTCGATGGGTGGTCATTTATTTCTAACACATAAAAATCAGCAGGGAATAAGAGTTTGTCTACCTAAACAAGAACATCCTCAATGACTCCGTCTGGGTAAGCATGACTTCGATCAGCAAGTTGGATGACAACTCCAGTCGTTTTCAACTCTTTCACACCTAACTTCTCAAATATTGTTTGAGGCATCACATTAGTGGAAGCTCCAAGGTCCAACATGGCTCTCTCCACTTTGAAATTCCCAATCTTGCAAGGAACCACAAACATGTCAGGATCCTTGCGCTTCTGAGGTAACGTTTGCTGAAAGATAACTGAAACGTTTTCTCCCATCACCACTTTTTCATCTCCTTTCAACTTCTTTTTATTGGCGCACAACTCCTTCAAGAACTTGGCGTATCTCGGAATCTGCTTAATCGCCTCAATGAGAGGTAAATTGATTTCCACTTTTCGAAACACCTCAAGTATTTGTTTATACTTTTCAATGGTGTCTGGCTTCCTGAACCTGCTTAGAAAAGGCAAATGGTTAATATTAAAAGGAATAGGGTCAGAAATTGTAACCTGATTTTTTTCGGATCTTCTGACACTGAAGGGTTCAATGTCAGTGTTACGTTTCTGCACATCAGATTTTTCCATCCCGAACTGATCAATCTGATCCTTCACTGTTCCAGCAGGTTCTACATCATCTTTTTCCACTTCTTGGTCAGGCTTTTTAGGCGGTTCAACCTCCTCTAACTATTTCCCACTCCGCAGTGTAATAGCACTCACATTCTTAGGATTAACCTCCATTTGTGAAGGTAATTTTCCACTGTTTTGAGCCTGAATCTGACCTACAGTTGTAGCCAATTGACTCATTTGATTTTTCAAGTTTTGGATGGACGTCTGAGTAGACACTTGGAATTTCAGATTGTTGGCAGCCATCTCTTTCATTATTTCCTCAAATGAGGCTCCTGAACTTGAACCACCTTGTTGGCGATTTCCACCATCTTGAGGGTAATCTTGTTGCATATTCACCACTCTCTGCTCTTGAAACTGTTGTGGCCCCCTATTTCCTCCTTGTCCACTACCATACCTAAGATTAGGATGATCTCTCCAACCCTGATAGTAGGTTTGAGATAAGGGATCATAGGGTCACCCCATGGCATTTACTTGCTCTTCGCTAGGTGTAACCCTACAATCAAGAGTAGAGTGATCGTTAGTTAAACAATATTTACAAGATTGAGGCTTTACCCCTTTTCCTTTAGCAAGATTCTCCACATCAAGTGTCAACTTGTTCAAAGTTTCCTCCAACTTAGAATCATGGACCTCCTTTACTTCTTTATGTGATGGATCACGTGTGTCAAACTGTTGAGTGTTGGAAGCCATGCTAGCAATCAAGTCTCTAGCAGCAGTAGGTATTTTCATCATAAAAGCTCCACCGTTAGCCGCATCATGCATGTTTTAATCCATGATCGACAACCCTTCATAGAAATATTGCAATAGCAACTGGTCGCTTATTTGATGTTGGGGGCATGCTGATGTGAGGCGTTTAAACCTATCATAATACTCATGTAAACTCTCCCCTTGCATCTGACGAGCTCCAGATATCTCCTTGCGCAGGACAACAACTCTAGTGGCCGGAAAGTAAGTTTAGAGGAAAAGCTTCTCCATCTCAGCCCACGTATTTATCGATCCGGGAGGGAGATAATATAACCAATCCTTCGCCTTGTCCTTCACTGCAAAGAGGAATGTCCTAAGCTTGACTTGTTACTCCGTCACTCTGGTTGGTTTCATGCTCATGCATACAAACGAGAACTCCTTCAAGAATTTGTGTGGATTTTCACCTGAAAGACCATTAAAAGCAGGCAGTAAGTGAATTAATCTCGATTTCAATTCAAATATAGTATTATCAGTAATTGTATGAAAATTAATGCATAGTGGCTGATGAACCACGTCCGGATTTGACAATTCACTCAAAGTTTTTTCTTATATCCAGCCATGTTTTCCTCTTCTGACTCAGATCTTACAGTATCTTCCTCATCTAAATCAGAAAATTCAGAATTCTCCTCTCCAAGATGAAGTGGACCAGCTGAAGTTCAAGTTCGGTAAGGCTTTCGACGGTTCCGTCAGTGAACGAACTTGTTTTTTTCCTCTTCCGGGACTCCTTTCTCAACCTCCGGAAAGCTCTCTCGATTTCTGATATGTATTCAAGCTATTTTTTACCAGAAGATCGAGTAATCCTTCACAAAAAAAATTTCGAAAACAAGGGACAACTGACACAGAAGGTTCAGTGTTAGTGTAACTGGAAATTTCAAAAATTCCAGAAAAAATTGAAAAAATTCCAAAACATGTAGAAATGCAGAAAAATGTCAGAAACACAGAAATTTAACAAAATTCAATTTTACTCCACGAGCAAACGACGCCAAATTTGGTATGCTGTCGCCGGCCTACCAAAATAAAATATATTTCCGACACACTAATACTTAGTATAGCGACGAGTACGGGTCGAACTCAAGGGAGTATAATGAATTTTAAATTAAATTTATGTGTTGCAAACATAAAATAAATGGGGGAGTTTTGATTTAGTGAAAATTCAATTAATAAAACAAGTGATAATTCAACTCAATTTTTAAAGTACTAATTGAACAAAAATTAATTATAAAAATTAACCAAGTGATTAAAAACCTAGTTTAGGATGACGGTCCCCTCCCGTTTACTAAATTAATTAATTACAGGAATTAAACATCTAGCCTAATGTGCAACCTCAAATCCCTAGATTAACGGTACGACCAATCAACCCGAATATTCTTACGTTTATCGACTAGGATATGACCACTAAATTGAACTATCTACGAATGACCCTATGGATTCGAACTCGTAAACGCATTAAAACTCTAAACATAGAATTACTAAGCTACGAAATCCGGCTAGGAATCATACAACCTAGATCCTATTACACCTAGAGGGAATAATCTCTATTTGTTATTTAATCCAATTCCTACAATAATTACGGATTATAGTTCATGGAATAACAGTAAGTAATAAAATAATTAAATTAGTTGATCTGGCCAAAATAATTATTAAACTACTATAAAGTACATCAAAGCATGTAATAGAATAAACTTGCACACCAGATTCAATGAAAAACTCTTAATACTAAACTAAAATTCAACGGGAAGTTCACGAATCCTAAACTAAAAAAGGGGATTAGCCCCCACATCTTCATAGCAAAATAAAATTAAAGAATAAAAATCGATGATTCTTGATTGTTTTTGAACTTTACGCCAATTTCAGCCTTGGAGTAGAGGTCGCCCTTCCTTCTGATGCCCAACAATTCACGTGTATTCTCTCCTCCCCTAATCTGTGTTTTGCTGCCAAAAAATAACGTGTAAATCTCCTTGTGCAGTAGCCCCAAAAATAAATAATATATCTCCCTTCTTTTGCTTGATCTCTTTCTTTATTTGTTTCTTCTAAAAATATCTCCAAGATCTCTTCTTTTTAAATCTCTTCTTGATCTCCAAAAGATATGGATCTGATTTTGGATGATTCTGGAACATGAGATGACGTATGCGAGAATTTCTCGCTGCCACTTTCCTTATTTAATCTGAATTTTCGTTGGCCTCCACTGACATTAAAGGGTTCAGTGTCAGCTTATTTTCCTATTCATAACTGCCCGTTTCCACATCAATTTACAACATTAAAGCTTTAATTTATCAAAGACAAGATAAGTCAATTTAGCACCCAAATTAGCACATAAGTCAATCAAATAAACATGAATTTCAACCAAATAATTGTGCTAAAATTATTAGATTGTATACTAAAAGTCTAGCTTTTGTTTGAACAATGTTTCAACAATTTATTTGAAATGAGAATCATATGATCAAACATTTTGCATATTATAAATTGTTTATTTATATGTCTGTGCAAAAGTTCAATTACTTTATACTGTAAATAATATGTTGTGCGACAACATGCGGAAGATCATATTATCGATTCCCTTATAAAGTATAAACAGATGCTCAAAACTGAGATAGCCGGGGGCTTTCTATCGGTATGGTTGTAGTGTGATTTGGTATTAGTTTGTCTTGACTGTAGAATCACATTAGTGCACCTTGTGTATTGAGCAGGACCGCCTAAGATCGTTCATCTTATACTGACTATACAGAAGAACTTGATCTCTGTTATTATGGATGTTCGTGCTCTTATTTCCTATACAATAACCTTGACACATAAGACAGTATTTATTTCTTTAATTCATTAATGGGTGAGATTTATATATTAAATCAATAAACTTGGTGAGTTGGGAAATAGTATTATCTCTATGGTGTGCTGTTGATTGTAAAAGAAATCCGTGTCCCCTTTAGGTTGATGATGTCCCCTTGAGGAGCTCATAAGGATTATCATGTAAATCTTGCAAGTGGATTAATTTCCAGCATGATAATGAGGTTGAGTGGTACTACTCTCGGATGAGATATTAATTAATGGAGTTTTCAGTAACTTAATTAATTATTGGACATTGTATATCGTAAACATGGGGAAACTGTCGGGCTCATAATAAGAAGGAGCCCAAAATATAATTTTGGGATTGGAGCGGTAGTACAGTAATAATATTTTAGTGGACTATATTATTATTATTGGACTAAAGTATAAGCTTTGGGCTTAGCTTGGTTAATTAAGTCAAATGGAACTCCAATTTCTCCTCCTGGTCCCTGTTGTAGCCCAAATATAAAAGTCAACTCAGTTTCCTGGAATCCTCACTCTGCGCCGTTTTCAACGTGAAATAGAGGAGAGAAGCAGATTGAGAGATCCTGAAGATTGTTGCCCACACAACATCAGGATCAGACTTGGGTTATACAACAGAAGATCAAGAGGTAGTTCTCTGCAACTGATCTTCAACAACATACCCTGGTGAAAGGTAATGCAAACTTTGAACATTAATTGCTTCCGCTGATTATTAGTTTGCATGGCTTCCTAACGGTTCACGCTAACCAAACGATCGAACGCCAATAAAAATATGACTTATCAAATGGATATCATTGAAGTGGATAGAGCTGTTAAACGAAATGAGTCATTCGAGAGCTCAACTCAGCTCGTTAAAGCTCGAGCTTGGCTCGACTCGTGACTATTCAAGCTCGAGTTCGAGCTCGTCGAAATGCTAGTTATATAATCGAGCCGAGCTCTGCTCGACTCGATAAAGCTCGATAATAATAATATTAAAATAAATATTATATAATAATAATTATAGTATATATTAATATAATAATTATTAAATATAATATTAAATATATTAATTAAAATCGGACTCGATTAGGCTCGAAAGCTCGTTAAAGTTCGAAAGCTAAACTTATTTTCCTTAAATGAGCTGAGCCGAGCTCGAGCTCGAATATGTAATTTTCGAGTTGAGCTCGAACTCGCTCGTAATCTCATTATCAAATCGAGCCTAGCTCGAGCTCGGCTTGATAACTACTCGAGCCGAGCTCGAATATGCACTACTCAAGTTCGCTTGACTCGTTTAACAGGCCTAGAAACGGACGCCAAAAATAGTAAAATAAATACCTTAGAAGTGGACTGATGGAGTATATAAATTATGTAATGACTAGATTCAATAATAAAGAATATGATTGAGATGTAAATCAGAATAATTAAAACTTCTCTACTTATTCTAGTATTTCACTTTCGTTAGGCTTGTCTTATAATGGGTGGAACTTCATTATTCAATTCTAGCCCAACTTTCTAAAGCAGTTTGGAATTTATGTAATCAACTCTTAATCTACTCCCAAGTAGATCAATTAATAGATACAAGTACTTAAATATCATGTCAAATAACTCATAACAGAACTATCGGATTGAATTGCCTCACGTGTCATATAGAAACGATACAACTACTAGATATGTTGTATGTGTGAAGTGATCAATACTAATCTTCAATTTTTTTTGTTGGATTAATAAACAAATAATAATAATTGCTAACAAAACAATTAATCGGATAGAGAAATTACACATTTGAAGGAAATAAAGTATTTAAATTAAGGACCCATCAAAATAATCCAAAAACATAGATTTATTAAAAAATAGGGACCATTATTAGTATGATTAATTTTATGTTTGAAATCAAAAAATTAATGGGTGGTAAAGATTAAAATTAAATTATTTTTAAATAAAGTAAAATTGAAAAAAAATTAAAAATAAAAGTGAAAATTTAAGTTTGCTTATATATATATATATATATATATATATATATATATATATATATATATATATATATATATATATATATATATATATATATATATATATATATATATATATATATATGTATATGTATTTGATCGAAATGAATTTTAGTTATATTAAGGCAAAAACTTGTGTGTGCCCGGACGCACGGGCATACATTTCGTGTGCCTTTAAAATTTTGTGATAAATTGTATAACCTTTAGTATAAAGATGTGTACTCATGACAAAAACTTGTATGTGCTCGGGCGCACGGGCACACATTCCGTGTGCCTTTAAAATTTTATGTTAAATTGTACCCTTTAGTATAAAGATGTGTACCCATGACAATAACTTGTGTGTGCCCGGGCGCACGGGAACAATTCCGTGTGCATTTGAAATTTTGTGTTAAATTGTATACTCTTTAGTATAAATATGTGTACCCTTTATTTTTTGAAGAAAAATAAAAAATATTAATAAAAGTGTATACCCTTTAGAACAAAATGGTGTACCTATATTAATTAAAGTGTATACCTTTAGAACAAAATAATGTACTCTTACCCATAATACTAAATTCTAAAGGCGCACACCAGGCGCACGCAAGCCTCACTCTTATATTAAATCATATGAATATAAATTTAGAGTGTATATTAGGTGGACCTAGTTTCTCAATTTCAATTGTGCACCGGGTCGGACCCATTTTAAATTGGGTCATATTAAACTTAAAAATTTAGCATAACATTCATTCCTGTTGCCTAACTTTCATACGATTCTCTCTCCCTGCAAATTAATTTCAATCCTCCTAAGATTCTCTCAACGATTTTGACGCTCTCAATCCTCCTACAAATCAATCTCACACCACTATGATTCTCTCAACAATTTCACCGCTGCTGGTCTGCGAATTTTGCTGCGCCGCCAAATTCCACCGTGTTGTTGTCGTTGTACGCCACGCTGCCAAAACATTGTGAAGGTGGTGAAGCATGTGACCTCTCAGTGCAGTCTTCATCACATTCGATTAGTTTTTGTTCTTGTGAAATTTTAGCTTCATCCTTGATTCATCCTATGATTTCGCCTCTACGAATTAACTTTTTGGTTAGTTTTTTGTGTTTTTCGCTTGTTTCAGTCATTTTTTGTGACTGATTTTGATTTGTTTTATCAGTTTTCTAGTGTGATGATGTTTTCTACTTCTTTTGGAGATTCATTTTGTTGTTTTTCTTTGTTAAATTAAAATCAATGTTCTAGTGAAATCTAAATCATACGCAAATGAGGAAATTTTTACTTATTTATAGGTAATGTGTATATTATTCTGAAATATACATTTCTTTAGTTCCTGATTTTGCACTCAAAATACGTTTGAAATTCTTAGCTTCAACATACTCCCTCCGTCCCACGGCAAGGGTTGTTTTTACTTTTTGACACGTGAATTAAGAAGTATTATTATTTAATGTGTAGTGGGTAGTTGTATTAGTTGGAGTATGGGCTCCTTATTTTAATTGTATTAGAGGGGGTATGTGGGTCCCATGCGTGTAAAAAAATAAGACTCTTTGGGTGGGACGACCAAAATAGCAAAAAGGAATCCTTTGAGAGGGATGAAGGGAGTATGTTTGATTATTTTAATTGTATATATTTTATTGGTTAATTGTATATGTTTTCCCTATTAATTATACATAAGTATGGTTTGATTGTACATGGTCATGATTTGTATGGTGAATTATTTTAATTGTATATGTTTTCTCCGTTAATTGTATATAAGTATGTTTTGAATTGAAGTGGTCATGATAGACATCTTTGCAGCATTGTATATTCGATGTGATGAATTTTTCTTTTCTATATATGTTTTCTCTGTTAATTTTACATATGTATGGTCTAATTTGTACATGGTCATTATTTGTGCAATGAATTATTTTAATTGTGCATGTTTTCTCCATTAACTGTATATAGATATATTTTTAATTGTATGTTGTCATGATAGGCATCTCGGTAGCATTATGCATTCGATGTGATGGATTTTCTTTACTGTATATGTTTTAGCCGTTAATTGTATATAGGTATGGTCTGAATTGTACATGGTCATGATTTATATGTTGTATTATTTTAAGTCTATATGTTTTCTCCATTAATTATATATTTTTATTAAGGCATGGACTAAATGCACGCCCTTTTTCATTGAATACAAACCTATTAATATAAAATTAAAATGTTTTTTTTTAAAAAGACTAAATTGCCCTAAATTCATTGAATACACACCTTTCAATCTCTCTTTACTGTGACCACGTTTCCATCGTAAAAAACTACTGACGGCTGAACCTGCCCTTTCCGATCATTTTCATCAAGTACGAACGCAACATGTCCTCTGCTCCAACCTTCTTTCATGGTCGAAGAAGATCGTGCAAACGGATAAATTCCCAGGATAGAGAGAGTATATTGAATTATGTAGCAGTATATTCTTAATGTGCTTATAAAAATACCTCTTTTTGCTTAATTTTGGAGTTGAATACACTAATCTGCAGTGCGGTTGGTACCCGATGTACACAGCGGCAACCAAAGCTCGATCATACGTGGTAAGAACACCTAAAAAACACCGGAGGAAGTCCGTCGATTGTGTTAAAGAAGAACACGTGGGGGCTTTGCATGGATCGTGGGAAAGCAACTTGGTCTTGAACATGTACTGCGACGACGGTCTTAACTCTCGGTACTAGATGTTGAAGGTTTTGATGGGAGTTATGAGGTGACTCCTGGGCATGATCCTCTCATAGATGAGTGCGAAGTAGCCCTATAAAATCAAGAACGACCAGTTTTTCTGCCAGTAGTTGCAGATGGCGTGTGGAATCAGAATGGTACATGTTTGGGAAAATAGAATCGACCATGTCAAAATGTTAGAGGGAGAGGAGTGGGAACTTTGGGTGGCATGATAAGAATCCTGAGATGTCTCCATGCAGATCCGTCTACATAATGGCGCGAAAGTTTTTTTAATGAACATGTGGGAAGATAATGGAGTTTCTTGATTTACATTAAGATTGAATGGTGGATTAACAGTGGATCATGAGGGGTGTATAATCTTAAAATTAAAAGGATAAATATAGATTTTTAGGGGGTGTGCATACAATAAAATTAAGATTTTAAGAATTTAAAGGGGTGTGTATTCAATAAGGGTGTGCATTCAATAAAAAACGGTATGTATTTAACAACACTCTTTTATTAAATCATAGGGTATCTTTCAATATACTTCAAGCGTGAATCTATTGTGCATATCTCTAAAGATGGACATTATAGAAAATCAAAGTATAACTCCTTTACCAAAAAAATTATTTACACCTGCCATTGATTTTATTTAATATTTAGACTACATAAATAATGAGGTTATGTTATGCAGGCATTAGCCAATGCTTCTCATCAACTGAAGATAAAATATTATATTTCAGTTGTCTATTTGAAGTACATGATAGCGAAATATATGATGAATTTTTAAATAATAACAAAAGTGACACGTCAATAGAAAATACTTGTATATATGATTTTGACTTTGTATGATATAATCTATTATATGTAAAAATTAATTTTTTCTAATTTCATATGGAATTTTATATTCTTTGTATACGTAGATACAATTTCTATGTTGTGTACAATTGAACATGATGAGGGAGACAAGGAAGGAAACAATACCACATGATTGGAGAACGAAGTTATTTTTGAAAAAATATGAAGGCTTATTGTGCAACAACACAATAGGAGTAGAGACTGAAGGTATCCTCTTACTTCATGTATATATTTTCTCTATTAATTGTATATAGGTAGGGTGCACATCAGCATGATTTGTATGTTGTATTATTTTAATTTTATATGTTTTCCCCGTTAATTGTATATAAGTGTGGTCTGAATTGTACATGGACATGATTTGTATGGTAGATTATTTTAATTATATATGTTTTCCCCGTTAATTGTATATACGTATGGTTTGAATTGTATGTGGGCATGATAGGCATTTGACGGGATGGATTTTTCTTTATTGTATATGTTTTCTCCGTTAATTGTATATAAGTATGGTCTGAATTGTAAATGGACATGATTTGTATGGTGCATTATTTTAATTGTATATATTTTTTCCATTAATTGTGTATATGTATGGTATGAATTGTATGTGGGCATGATATGCATTTGATGTAATGGATTTTTTTTACTTTTTATATTTTCTCGGTTAATTGTATATAGGTTTATTAATGAATTTCACTGTTGAGAACATTGGCTTCTGTGCCCATGTTGGTGGAGCAGTTGAACATGGTAGATGATGGATATATGGCACTCATCGTCACATTAAATATGTACTTATTCACGTTCAACCTGGTGTCTTCTTTGAGTGAGAAACAACGGAAGCTGAGGTAGGTGGTATGATTGTTGGTTACAACCACTTGGATGGTATTAGACTTTAACCCTGCAAGGGTAGATGGGACGAGGAGGAGGAGGAGGAAGACGACGACGAAGAGGAAGGGGCCTTCGATTGAGGGCATGGTGATGTCTATCTACTTGACTATAGTTCTCTTTTCTTTGTTCCTATAATTTAATAGTGAAAAGTAATTAATCTAAGTGATATTGAAATTCACATTTGTACAAATATAGATATTAAAATTATTACTATATATATTTATTAATTCTACTTTTTATTTTATAAAGAATAATTCAACTATTTCACATGAATCTCCCCTAATAACTAAGTTTCTAAATAGAAGAAGATGTATAGAGACAAGATAGGTCAAGATTAAGTTGTTTAAAATAATAATGAAAATAAATGAAATTCATTTATTTACAAGCAAAAATGAAAAAAAACTTAAAACGGTTCCAATAATAGGAAAAGATGCACATGTTGATCACAATTGATAAAGGCAAATAATATGGATAACATTTGCCCTTAAAATTTTTATGTATTTTTCATTTGAACATAAACTAATTGACTCCTACAATATAAAGAAATCAAGACATTCTTCTCCCCAACACTGGTCGCTTTCTTATCAAGACCATAAGCAATAGCAGCAGCTGTGGGCTCATTGATGATCCTCATCACATATAGACTAGCAATGACACCAATATCATTTGTAGCTTGATACTGATAGTCGTTGAAGCATGCAGGGACAGTGACCACAGCATTCTTGATAACTGACCCTAGATATGCCTCAGTAATTTCCCTCATTTTCATCAAAACCATGGAAGATATTTTCTTCATAGCAAATTACTTATCTTCATCCTTGTAGCTCACGACAATCATGGGCTTGTCAGCTGGTTCAACAATAACCTTGAAGGGCCACAATTTAATATCACTCCGCACAGCAGCATCAGTAAACCTCATTCCAATCAACTTTTTTTGCATCTATAAATCACAAATAAAAAATAATCAAAAGAGATTCTTGTTGTAGGATAATTTCATAAATCTATAAAATTTACAAGAACTTCGAAATACTGCTTCTGTAAATCACCGGAGGAATCACATCAATTAATAATTTCATCTGTTGCTAATAGAAGGAATTTCATCTGTAAATCACATCAGAGGAACTCAATTTTGGGTCGAAATACAAGGAATTTCATCTGTGAATCACATCAATTAATCATGAACACAAAATTTACACACAAAAAATGCCAGTAATACATCAGAGAAATCAAATAGAAAAACCAAGTAGAATTGAAACCGAGATCAATTAGACAAACCACAAAACTGTACAGTTTACTTGAATGTTCAGTTGGTTCAATTAGACTTTTGAAAGTAAATAAATATTGAAGAACTTGCATAAAGTGTTGGAGGATAATTAGTAGTTCCACCATGTGAAGAATCTCGAGTCAAATTTGCAAATAGGCGTAGTTGGTAAGGAAGATGTCCTCTTCATCCTAGGTATAAAAAATAGAGGAAAAATATATAAATTTACATACATCCGAAAGCCTTTCCATAGTCATATACTTCACTGAGTCATAGACACTTTGTAGAAAAAATTTGTGAAAATTACAGATATTGCATATTAGATTTGACTTAAATATAGCAATCTCTACTGAACAATCATGCATCTCTCTTAACTTCAGAATAAAATATTAGCATAATAATGCAATATTCCCCCAATTTAAATGTTTGCAAAACGAAATCAATCAGATTCACCCATGAACTCACTTTTTAATGAAAAACTTGAAAAATGATTGCTTCAGCTCTTTCGCCATGGTCTTCATTTCACATAGACAAAAGAACATAAAGATAAAAATTAGCAAAGATGTCCCAACACAGGGGAGAATTTAATGGAGCTTTGAAATTGAAGAAAACAACTTGTTTACAACTGTTACTTCAAATTCAATTGTTAAATTTACAAAACGAGAAAATAGGGAAGAAGTGTAAAAATAATTGTGGATTATAGCAGAAACAACACATAAAACAAGACAACAATTGTAAAAATATGGTCAAATAGTAGGGCAAAAAGGCAATAACTGTGGATTATAGCAGAAACAACACACAAAACAAGATGTATGATGAACAAACAAAGTTAAGAGAGAAATTGAGTTTACCTTGTGAAATGGAACAGCAATGAGGGAAAGATAAAGTGCGGGAGGACCCTAGGGTAATGTTTGTTTTGGGGTTTTGGAGAGTTTGAAAATCATGAATAGTGATATGATGTTTGCTTTGGGTTTTTGATATGGTAGGTTTTAACTTTATGTCAAATCAATATGTAAGAAAGTAGATGAGAGAGGAGAGATAAAGAGAGAAAGTGTATTAATTGAGGAGAGAGAATGTATATATGTATATATAGAGGTGGTTCTTAAAATTTAGGTATTGGAATTCCAATTCCTGGGTTTTAAAACTCGGAACAAACATCCCCTAGGATTTCCACATGGAGAAATGAAGATGAAGAAGAAAGGTAAGCAGGCTAGAGTTTTCGATTTTCAGAGAGAAAGAGAGGAGCGGGAGGGTGTATGTGGATCTGAAGAATGAAAATAGGTTAAACATAGTATATATACCACGGATCATAAAAACGGGTCGGATCCGGGTGCAACCTTGCACCCAGTTGCGAATAATAAATTGCCATAAATTTATAGTATATAAAATAATATGCATGAATAAGAGTTTTTTATTTTAGGCTAATTATAGTGTGTACTCAGGTGCACCCATACACAAATATAAACAAAAATATATAAAATTATGAGTAAAAATGTAAACAATTTAATTGTTAGTTTTTTAGAGGGTTGATTGAAAAAAAAACCAACCTTAAGGGTTAATTGCAAAAAAAAAAAAAACTAACCTTTCATTTTATTGCAAATAAATACCAACTTTCAAGAAATTGTAAAAAAAAATCTCGACCTTTAAGTTTCGTGCAAAACGCATCCAACGGGCAGGCTGCCCGACGTCTGACGTAGCGTTGACCTTTGCCACGTCACCTTTAAGTTTGTTGTAAAAAAACCTAAACCTTTACTTAAATTGCAATTTAATCATAATCTTTGAAATTTTGACAAAGAAGTCCATCAAATTTTTATTTTTTTTTATTTTAAATTGCACAAATTATATTTTATATTTAAAATTTAAACTATTAAATAAAATAATAATTTATTTTAGTTTTTAAAATATTTTATGCATTATAAATTTTTTATAATTTATAAAATCAAAGTATTCTTGAAAATGTCTTAATATTTTTTCGTAATTTTATGTTATATTTAATATGACAATATATATATATATATATATATATATATATATATATATATATATATATATATATATATATATATATAGATTAAAAATTTTTATTATTTATATAAACTTAATTTATAAACTATAGTTTTGTACGAACAAATAATTGTATTAGTTAAGTTTAATTTTTATTTTTAAAATTGCACGAATCTAATAAAAAAATTATATTTTATAATAAAATTATATTCTAAAAAATTATTATGTTGTATTATTTATAACTTACATTTCAATGATTACGTTTCAATACTTACGCTTGTTTTTTGCACGTTGATTAACGAACAAAGTATTTTAATGGATAGTGAGTTTAAAGATATACTTCCTCCGTCCCAAAATTTTTTGCACACTTCATTTGTAATTTATAAAGGAAGTGTGCAAAAAATTTCGGGACGTAGGGAGTAGTATTTAATGCAAGTGGGTAAGTGTATTATTATTGCATGTGGGTCTCATGGTAATATATAAATTATTTTAGATGGGTCATATGCCAAAGAGAAACGTAAAGATTGAAATGAGACGTTAAAAATAAAAATATGTAAATATTGAAATGGGCGGAGAGATTACATGAAAATTTGGTTTGTATAAATAAAACTTAACTATTACTATTACTTGTTCGTATTAAACTATGAGTTTATAAATTAATTCTATATAAATTATAAAAATTTTTAATCTAAATTTATATATATATATATATATATATATATATTTGTCATATTAAATATAACATAAAATTATGAAAAAAACTTAAGACATGTTCAAGAATACTTTGATTTTATAAATTATAAAAAAAATTATAATGCATAAAATATTTTAAAAACTAAAATAAATTTATTATTTTATTTATAATTTTTTAGAATTTAAATTTTAAATATAAAATATAATTTGTGCAATTTAAAATAAAAAATTGATGGATTTTTTTGCCAAAATCTCAAAAGTTGGGATTAAATTGCAATTTAAGTAAAGGTTGAGGATTTTTTTGCATCAAACTTAGAGGTGATGTGGCAAAGATCAACGCCATGTTAGACGTTGGGCAGTCCTCTCCTGCCCGTTGGGTGCGTTTTGCACGAAACTTAAGAGTTGAGATTTTTTTTTGCAATTTCTTAAAGGTTGGGGTTTATTTGCAATAAAATAAAAGGTTGAGTTTTTTTTTTATAATTAACCTTTTTTAATGAAAATTTGAGTATAAAAAAATATACAACTATTAAAAAACATGTACTCCCTCCGTCCCGCCACAAGAGTTACATTTTACTAATTAGAGCGTTCCATTACAGAGTTACATTTCTTTTTTTAGTAAATGTGACCCACATAAATCAATCACTTTATCTTCATGGGCCCATACACAAAACTAATACAATTACCCACTTTACATTAAATTATTATATCTTCAACCCACCGTCCCACGTATTTTTACCCACTTTTCATTTTGGGGTGTCCCACGTATTTTTACCCATTCCATTTTTGGCAAAAATACATAATATTTTATTACATACTTTTTACAATCCCAACAACTTTAATTACTTTTTTACACTTTATTCATCATTCCCAATAACTTTATTCACCTTTTCTTTTTAAATTACTAATTTATTCATACTTTCTCTTACATTATATATTAAAAAAATAAAACGTCTTAATCTCCGTGCCCGTACAAACGGGAAAAAATACCTGGAACGGAGGAAGTACTATATTTTTAATATCCGTGCAAACAGTAAACACATCTCTTTTTGTGGTTAGTAGGGTACACTATTGAATAAATATTTATATACATATAAATATTTTTTTAATGAAAAACTTAGTGTGAAAAAAGTACTCCCTCCGTCTCACCCAAAGGGTTCATTTTTGTCATTTTGGTCGTCTCACCCAAAGGGTTCCCTTTCCTTTTTTACACACATGAGACCCACACACACCCACTAATACAATTAAAATATGGGGTCCACACCCCTACTAATACAACTACCCACTACACATTAAATAATAATACTCCTTAATCTACGTGCCAAAAAGTAAAAACTACCCTTGTCGTGAGACGGAGGGAGTATACATGAATAAGAATTTTTTTTTATTTTATACTCGTTAAAAGCCTTATTAAATATTGAAATATTAAAAGATGGTATAAAATACTCCCTCCGTCCCAGTAAAGATGACACACTTTTCATTTTGGGTTGTCCCACAAAGTTTGCATATCCCTAAAAAAGCAAAAAGTCAAACATAATCACTCTTCTCCATACACTTTATTTACAAAAAAAAATCACCCCTACCTAACACACATAACTTATTTTATCATTTACTCCTTATTACAAAAAAATATCATAATACCCCTAAAAATTACCACTTTATTAATATCTGTATCAGGAAAGAGGGTCATCTTTCCAAGGAGAGGAAAGGGTGCCATCTTTACAAGGAGAGAGGGAGTAATATTTTTTTTGAAAAATTCTTAATAGTATTAATGAAAAAAATAAATGTTGGGGGATTTTATTTTATTATTAAAAACTTGGCGGAGGCATAAAAGCATGTGGCAGTTGAAAGGGGAAATGAAAAAGATCAAATTAGGCTTTCCCTTCGATAGAGCCCTAAAACGAAAATCCCGACGGCCCTCTCTCGTTTGCCTTTGATTAGCCCCAAACTCTAGCACCAGAATTGCCGCCATGGAGAAACGATCGGGATCGATTACTTTTCCCCAAAAGAAGCAGAGATCAAAAAATCCACAGTCAGGAAAAGTTGGAGTGTTTTGCTTCTCGCTGGAGCCCGAGAAGGAGGATATCAAAGTATACGTGTTGGATCTAAATCTAAATGGTAGCCGAGACGGCGGTGACGAGTTTAAGGAGATCGAGCCTGCGTTTCATGTTCGACTTCCTCGCAAATATCAAACCCAGGCACTCTGTGTGAAGGGTTCCACGTTGTATGTATTCGAAGGGGAAAACACTTTTGGTATGTTTCCAAATCCCAACCGTAAGACGGTATGGAAGTTAGTTTTACCGCCGAAGGTTTTGGGAACGTAAAGATGGGAGAGGAGGCTGTTGAGAAGTGCGTGATATGAATCACATCAAATACCAGCCTAAAGCCCTCCTCACACCCGACGCCCGACAAATTCTAGTTTTCTCCACTAAGTTCTCTGCTCACCATTTTGATTATATGAATATGGATGGTCCATCCCCTCGTGCTGCTTTCGAGTTGTATGATATTGGTAAAGACCGTTGGGATACACTCCCTGGATTACCCTTACCCCCATTCGCATGCGTGTTATAGTGAGGTCATTTACTTTCACAGACCACTCTCATTTCTTACTGTATACCAACCAGGGAGGCTTTCTCCTGAATTTTAAATCAAAAGTGAAAGAGTGGACTGAACTAGACGTTGGGGATACTTTTCGGTATGTTGATGATTACTTCATAATGCTCTGTAGTGAGAGAATTGCTTTGTTTCCTAGAGAGCTTCACCAAAGCAAGGATGGTAGAATGGTCTTTGAATATCGCCAGTTGGATGACTATGGAGGCTTTGAGTTTTATCCTTTTCCGTTGTCTGAACTTCCTCCTAACAACCCTGATCTTTTGGATTATCACTGGTATCAATTGTTTCCAACTTCACTCGTCCCTCTTCAACCTGATGTGTTTAGCATCCAAGAAGACGACTGGTGTGTCTCCTGCACTTTACAAGCACAGTATTTTGCTCATGAGCCCGACGGAGAGCATGGAATTTGCCTGTTGATTGATGTTCGTCGCATCCATCTCACCAGTCACGAGGCTCAACTCCTCAACACTGTCAAAGCTTGCATTGGTCATAAAGGGATTATCACCGTCCTTGAACTGTTTCCCCTTCCTTGAAAATATTGTGACTTTTCAGTACTTGCATAATATTTTCTTTGTTTTGTAATTATCTCCATCCTTGAACTTTTCCCCTTCCTAGAAAGTATTATGGCTTTTCAGTACTTGTTATTTTCCTTGTTTTGCAATGCAGCTGCTACTGAATCTAGTTTTTGAGCTGTTATTTGAATGCCCCTATTCATTTTGTTCTTTTGTTTCAGCATATGTAAATTGACAACATATATCATGATTCATGGCCATCGAAGTCTTTGATGGGTTCAAAGTTCAAAATTTATTTGACTAATCTATTTAAAATTGATAATGCATACATAGTTGAGTAGAAAAGGCACAAGATGTTAAAAGTGCTCTTTTCATTACTCTTATTTGAATTGGATTTAATTTTTTTTAAATTAATTTTTAATTGCTTAAAACACGTTGCCATTACTCATGCACCCATGGAGGACGTTATTCTATCAATATAACAAGGTGATGCTACCTTCATCTGTTGCTCTAAAGAGGTATATTCTAGTCTCCGATCTTTTACCTATTGAAAACATCTTACATTTTTGTTTAAGAAAATGCCTGAGATCGAACATGTCCTTATCTTTTGATCAGTCTAAAGGGCCTTCGATTATTTTCTATTTTCTTTTTCTGTGTATTATGTGAGTGGAAATTCTATTGCCATGCTAGGTTTAATAATTATATTATTATTTTATTTATATTTTACTGTTCATGATTTGTTATGAAATCTTTTCCTAATGTTTAATTGAAATTATGATATAGTTGCATTTAGTGCTTGGAATCTCCTATAATTTAGCGAAATTTTTGAGTGAATAATCCAAAACTTCTTCTTGACAACTGAATTGATTAAACCTTCTGAGTGGGAAACTGATTTTCTGTAAATATTATGAAACCTGCTAGAGTAAGTTCTCCATTTAATATGCCTTTAAAGAATTTTAAAAATAAGATGATTTACATACTAATCAAACTTATGTGGGGTTTTTTTTTTAAATCTTTTCTATAGCGCTCTGTATACTTGATTAAATTTTTAAGAAGAAGATAGTGTGATAGATCTTGCCTGGTTGCATTACCTCTTCATTTTTCGTTGATATGATTTTTCTGCACCAAGTTCTCTAGGTCCTAAATTCCTCCATTGTCTGTATAATGGGCAAACTTCATCCAATTTCTGAATTTACTACATGGACTAGAGTTTTGTGTGCATGGATAGGAATGACTTAGACTGATATTAGTAGTAAAGATTTCTTGATCACGATGTCAGCTTCAATGGGATTAATGTATCTAATGAGTCTCACCTTGTTTGAAACAAATAACTTAATTATATTTGAACACATGCGTTATCTCATTCTTTTCTAATAATCAAGGTGTATGTCACAGAGTATGACGGCGGGTACCTACACTGGCCTATCATATGCAACACAATGGTATTTTCTTTGGTGCTGACCCAAGTAATAGCTTTGGGAGTTTTTGGGATGAAAGAATCGCCAATTGCATCAGGCTTCACTTTTCCTTCAATCATCCTCACCTTCCTTTTCCATGAGTTTTCTAGGCAAAGATTTCAACCAATCTTCAGCAGAACTCCTGCAAAGGTATCAACATCTTTGAATGGCCAAATTTTAATACTACTGGTCTGAACAGGGATAAAAAAAAGAACATTTGTTTAAAATTATGCTAAGAAACAAGAGTATGATCTGCTGCGGATGCAGATATTTATTGAGATGGATAGTGAAGATGAGCAAAGTGGTGGAATGGATGAAATCCATTTGAAGCTGCTGAATGCTTATTGTGATTGCAATGGCAGTGGCAGCAGCAGCTCCTCAAAGACCCTCGATGCACTTAAACACACAGAGTATGATAGTATAAAGACGAATTCTTCAGTGTCTGATTCAGTGGGTATATCCCAGGCTTGATTCTGATCATCTGAAGTACCACAAACCAGGTTTTCTACATTCTCCTTTGCAACAGCATATATATAGATGCGTGAGTTTTGATGTAAGGCCCGACTGTGTGCCATTTAAGGGGCCAATCTGCTTATTGTCCAACGACGTGCCTTAAGTTTAACTCCATATATATGTGCGTGTCTTATTTCCTGATTAACAGTTTACTGCATTTTCATGATATCTTTGGTGACGACCTGCGTTGAAAGTAGTTTGATTTGTAATCATGGAAAAATGCATGTATATGAATCATTATGGCTACATGACTGTAAAACTACCTCATTCTTTCTTAAAACCATGGTGAGCTTAGTCTATTAATTCTTTTGTTTGCTAAAATTGGCCCTTATAAGTGAAATAATGTTTTGGTTTCATGCAAAATTTTGTATATGATTTCTGAAATATATCAAACACTAACATTTAAAAAAATAATAATAAAAAAATAAAAAAATAAAAAACTAGATCTTCTTAATTTGGTAAGTCAGGCCGTTATACATGATTATAGGAATAGCATCTTGTGTAACAATTACTCGGCATGCGATATTGTGCAATTGGTTCAACTTAACATTCAATTTGGAGGAAAAGGTTGCACCATGTAAATAACAGTATCTTGTCTAATATGATAGCGTACATGCAGTATAGGAAAAAGTTTGGTATCAATCTTGTGTATCTAAGTTTTTCCTAAAAAAATGTTGTAGCGTACATTGGATGGTGACAGCTACTCGAAAAATTATTAGAGCTATGTTCAAATTTCATTCACTGTATTTGTCAATCGAATAATTTGAGCTTGTGCCCTCGTATAACGGTATAATGTTTTAATAATTTTCTGATTCACTGTTTTAAATTCTCGAATTCACTTTAGGTTGAGGACATCTCATTCAGAAATTAATATATCTCAAGAACTTGGTGTACTATGATCCTGTGACTAGTTTCTTGGAGATGCTTTTTTTTTTCCTTTCCTTTTTGCATCTTATTTCTATGTCGCTATAAGCTAATAGAAAGATCACATGTTTGAAATGTTTTGAATGGCATGCGCGTGCGTATCTGTGTTTGCGCTTTTTGTTTGATAAGAGAGAATGGGGACAAAAGGCAAGCATATTAAGGTCTTAATAAAGGAATAGTTGCAGATCCAGAAGATATTGATCTTTGTTTTCACATGTTTGAAATGTTTTGAATGGCATGCGCGTGCGTATCTGTGCTTGCGCTTTTTGTTTGATAAGAGAGAATGGGGACAAAAGGCAAGCATATTAAGGTCTTAATAAAGGAATAGTTGCAGATCCAGAAGATATTGATCTTTGTTTTCATCATGCATTGCTCTATGTTGAACACGGTGTATATGAAAATACTGCTGATTCCTATAAGCAAATTATAACATTGAAGTCCTCAACAAACCCACTCTGCAACTCTGGTCTAATCATCTCATCATTTTTTACTCCCCTTTGAAGTCCATGTCTGATCAGCTGATATAAATGACTACAGACTTTCCAGTGCCCAGAATTATGATTTATTTAGTTGTTTTGGGATCCTTTGACTTTCAGCATTTTTTTGTGTCAATCTCTTACCACCTGCAATTTTGGAAGTAAAAAATAAAAAAATAAAAAAAATTCTTACTCAAACAAGTTAAGACAGGACTAGGTGTTTCAAGTTGAAAAATAAAATTTCTTACTTAAACTAGTGGGGACAGTAATTTTGTCGATAGGTTTTATGTCATTGGTAATTAAACTCCTTAGTCATCTATGATTGTTTTTTTTCTGCTTCTCAGGAATATTTAAAAACATAACAAAGATGAGATTGTCCCATATCACGGCATCTCTTTACTAACCAACTCACTTTACAGTAATTGTTCGTGCTATTACTTCGGCAAATGAACAATCATATGGTGATTCTGTGACTAAGTTCTTTACTGATTTCTATTCATCAAGCTACTTATCACACCAAATGGTTTATCAGTCTGGTGCAGTATAGAAGTTAATGGTGAGCATCTAATCAATATTCTAATGTTACAGTAAGCAGAAGTATCTTTCTGTTTGACTTTTAATATATTCAATCTTCTAATGTGCTATTGTTATATTATTTCATTGTCCTGATCTGATAGCATTTTGTTTCTTGTTAATGTGAGTTGTAGTAAATAATTCCAACTAAAATTTTTTAAAAAGAAGTCTTGATGGTACAAGCATGTTTAATTTTGCTTTCCTCTGTTTACAACCTGTTAGATTGCACGGCTCTTATCATAAAATTTATCATAATATTAGCTAAATGAACTGTGCAAGACTTCTGGCACTACCAAATATTCTTGAACGGCAGTAAATGTGCTCAGAACTTTACTTGCAATATATGTTAGCTTTACCTTCAGAATATTAAAACAATTAGTGTCAACATAAAATATTTTTTTCTTTCTTTTTTTAATAAATTAAAAATCTTACATAAGAGTTTCCTTTTGGACTTCAAGCTTTATAGAATTTAAGGGCGTATTTTGAGAATGATATCAGTAGATGAGAAATTTTCTCGTTTTTACCAATAGTGTGGTCAACTTGTCCTCTCTATATAACTTTATTTCTTAATAAATTTATTAATACAAAAGTAGTTTCGTATTAAATCAGATTTTATGATGATTAAACTATGCAACTATTTAGTTCATCAAATGCCTAACTAATGGCTATCTGTGGCTACCATTTGAAACTGTAGGGCCATGAATTGAACTTGTTCTTATACCTGTGATCCATGGGGAAATACAAGGTTCTGGATCTGGTGTGCTAGGATATAAGGAGCTTGAGCAGGTGCAACTGCCTAAGAGATTTGGAATTTAAGGAATTGCTCAGATAAACTAGTCATTAATGTTCTCATAATGTCAGTCTAGGGTGTGAAGGAGAAAGGAGACAGTGAGAGGGAAAAACTGTTTCTTATTCTTTTCTTCTAGGGAAATTCTCTGTAAGGTGTTTAGTGTCATTTCCCAGGATCCAACCTAACTATTTGCTTGTTTAATTGAACCTTATAATCAAGGATTACAATAAGAACCTTATGTCCACTTTAAATGACCAATCTTATCCTTTGTTCAGATAGAGACCTACACAGACTGCATTCTAAACCAGTGATCCTGTACTAAGTATTCTTTGTTTAATGTTTGTATGGCTATGACTATTTCTGTCTTTTACACGTTCTTGGCATTTGCAACTTCAGTAACTTAAACAGATGATGAACAATAGCTGAGAAAGATACTGTTAGATTGATGAAAGGGGTTAATCCAAAAAAAATCACTGCATTTTCAAATCTATCACGAGCTATTAATCTTTTTACTAGAGTATACAATCTTTTATAATATTGTAATTCTATTGCACAGGGCTTCGTTCCGGCATCAAATGGTTGACTCGAAAATAGGTCCTCTTATGAAAATTGCAAATAAATTGACTTTCTCTTGACATGGTTTCATTTAAACTCAAACCTTTCTAATTTTTCCTGCAATTTCACACACCACCATATCTTCAGTGGTTTTCAAAAAAAAAAAACAGCCTTATTATTATAGAACTGCAACAGTTAAAGAATTCTTTTACTTTAGAGAGAGAATAAATTTCAATGTTGGAAATGTTTCTTCAAATACTATTATCTTTGCTTTTGGAAGCTGACATTGCACGAAGTGCTGAAATTTGCAAGAATAACCGGAGAAGTGCACTTATAGGGCGATAAACAACTAAAATTGTCTTAAAATGTTAAATTTTCAGGATTATGCATCGGAGGCCAAATGTTTCAATATCATTTATGCATCAGCTAACTTGATGTATTACCAGAAAAGGAATTAGATCATATGCTTAAATATAATATAATTGACTGTCTAATAAGTTTTTCTATCCCTGCTGTTTTCAAAAATTGAACTACGTCCTTTTCTTTTCCAGGAAAATTTTGGAACAGCTGATCACTGGATACCTCCCCAGTGTTGTATTTATTATCTTTCTATCCATTGTCCCACCTCTAATGTCCTGTTCTCTACGTTGGAGGGTGCCATCTCTTGTAGCGGAAGGAAAATAAATACATGCCTGAAAGTTTTATACTTTGTCATATGGAATGTCTTCTTTGTCAATATTTTAACAGAGGCTGATATTGATCATTATCAAGTTTCAATCTTGAAATTGGGAGATGCAAAAAATATACCCGAGTTGCTCGCCAAAGCCGTTCCGGCGATGGCATTCACTTTTATGTTTTTCTTTGGCATAATTTCTCCTGTTTTCACTTGCAAGAATAGACAACTTAATGCTAATTTCTCCTGTTCTTTTTCCATTTTTCATTGCGGTTGACATTAACATGTTGCTTATATATTACTCATTTCAATTCTACATTTTGCAGGCCACCTACTTTATCACTTGTGTCCTCACATCAGGCTGGGCAAGTTTGTCAGTTGAACTAATTCAGCCAGTCCCTCTACTCTTCTACTTGTTTTATAAATATATTCTTCAATACAAGGATGATTCAACTTGCAGCCCATATATCTTTCCTTACCACATCGAAGTTCCATGAGTCCTTCTGTTTGGGCTTCTGGGATTTACTTGTTCTACACTGGCACCTCTAATATTGCCTTTCTTGCTGATTCATTTCTTCCTTGCATTTTTAGTCTATCGCAATCAGGTTAGACTCTTGCAAGATGGTTTTAAAATTATTATGTTTGGTTGTTTCTTTCATGCTTGTCTATGACACTTTTTTTTTAATTATATTAATTTTATTTTATTTATTTTTCCTTTCATGATTTGTTTTGAAATCTTCTTCTAATGTTTAATTTGAAAATATTATAAACTTAGAATGCATATATTGCTTAGAACCTTTTGAGTAATTTGTTTGTCAAAATATGCTGGTATGTAAGATTTCTTCCATGTGCAATAATAAGTTTTGATTACTTCTTCTTGATAACTGAACTTTCTAAACTTTCTGATTGGTGATTTTCTGTAAATATTATTAAACCTACTTACAGTAAGTTTGGTTATGTTTATTAGGTAAATTTCACTCCATTTAATATGCATTTAAAGATTTTCAAAATTAAGATGATTTACTTATCAATATGAGGTGGGTGTGTGTGTGTGTTTTTTTTTTTTGGAACTCTGTATCCTTGATTAAATTACTAAGAAGAAAATAGTGTGACAGATCTGGCTTGGTTTCATTACCCCCTCATTTTTCATTGATTCGATTCTTCTGCATTAAGTTTTCTAGGTCCTATATTCCTCCTTTGTCATTATTATGGGAGAACTACATCCAATTTCTGAAATTTACTTCATGGACTAAGAGTTCTGTGTGCATGAACAGAAACACTTAGATTGATATTAGTAGTAAAGTTTTCTTGATCACGAGGTCAGCTTTCAGTGAGATTAGTGTGTCTAATGACTCACCTAGTTTGAAACGAAAGAACTTAATTATTGTTTGAACACATGCGTCATCTCATTTCTTTCTTGTATATATGTCAGATAATCAACATGTATGTCACAGAGTATGACAGCAGGGGCCTATATTGGCCTATTACACAACACAACGGTATTTTCTTTGGTGCTGACCCAAGTCATAGTTTTGGGAGTTTCTTTGATGAAAGAATCTCCAATTGCATCAGGCTTCACTTATCCATTAATCATCCTCACCTTCTTCCATGAGTTTTCTAGAGAAAGATTTCAACCAATCTTCAACAGAACTCCTGCAAAGGTATCAACATCTTTGAATTGGCCAAATTTGAATACTACTGGTCTTACCAGGGATAAAAAATGAACATTTGTTTAAAATTATGCTAAGAAACAGGAGTATGATCTGACGCGGATGCAGATAATTATTGAGATGGATTGTGAAGATGAGCAAAGTGGTGGAATGGATGAAATCCATTTGAAGCAGCTGAATGCTTATTGTGATTGCAATGGCAGTGGCTGCAGCAGCTCCTCAAATACCATTGATGCTCTTAAACCCACAGAGTATGATAGTATAAAGACGAATTCTTTGGTGTCTGATTCAGTGGGTATTTCCCGGGCTTGATTCTGATCATCTGAAGTACCACACTAGGTTTTCTACATTTTCCTTTGCAACAGCATATGTATAGATGCGTGATGTTTGATGTATGGCCTGACTGTGTGCCATTTAAGGGGCCAATCTGCTTATCATCCAACGACGTGCCTTAAGTTTTAACTCCATATATGTGTGTGTCTTATTTCCTGATTAACAGTTTACTGCATTTTAAGGATATCTTTGATGACGACCTGCGTTGAAAGTAGTTTGATTTGTAATCATAGAAAAATGCATGTATATGAGTTCTTGTAGCCGTAGTTTGATTTGTAATCATAGAAAAATGCATGTATATGAGTCCTTATGGCTACATTACTGTAAAACTACATTCTTTCTTAAAACCATGGTGGCTTAGTCTATTATTTCTTTTATTATTAGACCTATGTTCGAATTTCAGTCACTGTGTTTGTCAATCTAATAATTTGAGCTTATGCCCTCGTATAATGTTTTAATTATTTCTGGTTCACTGGTCTAAATCTTCGAATTCACTTTAGGTTGAGGACATCTCATTCAGAAATTAATATATCTCAAGAACTTGGTGTATCATGATCCTGTGACTAGTTTCCTTAGAGATGCTTTTTTTTCCCTTTTCTTTTTGCATCTTATTTTTATGTCGCTATAAGCTGATAGAAAGATCACATGTTTGAATTGTTTTGAGTGGCATGTGCGTTTGTTTGGTAAAGAGAGAATGGGGACAAAAGGTAGGCATATTATGGTCTTAATAAAGGAATAGTTGCAGATCCAGAAGATATTAATCTTTGTTTTCATCAATGTTGAGCACGGTGTGTATGAAAATATTGCTGATTACTATAAGCAAATGATAACATTTAAGTCCTCAACAAATCCACTCTTCAATTCTAGTCTAATCGTCTCATCATTTTTCACTCCTCTTTCAAGTAAATGTTTGATCAGCTGCTATTAATGATCTATAGACATTCCAGTACCCAGAATTACGATTTATTTAGTTGTTTTGGGATCCTGAATCCTTTGACTTTCAACATTTTTTGTGTCAATCTCTTGCTACCTGCAATTTTGAAAGTAAAAATAAAAGTTCTTACTTAACCACAGGAATAGGTGCTTTCAAGCTGGAAAATTGGGATAACACTAATTTCTGAAAGATACTGCATAGTTTACACAGAATATCTACTTACCTATCCGTCTTCTGGATGGGCAGATTTGGCGTTTTAGTCATTATACTGTCCACTTACTGCTGCAGGGGTGATATCTCTTTAAAGTTGCCATCCTGTCTAAATGATTCGAGCAATAATATATCAATGTGTCTTCTGCACTTTCAAGTACAAAAAGACTTCACCATTAAAAATGGCAGATGAGTATGGCTTCGTAGAATCTTAGATGTGCACCTTTGATCGTCGGGCATGATTGAATTGCAAATTACGATTTTGAATGGTCTCTGAAACTGTTAATTAGGTATGAAATATCAACTTCACACTGCACTAAGACAACAAAAGGGTTGGGAAATCTTGGAGCAGAACTAGTAAAGTTGCTTGTGTAATGTAACTCTAAAAGTTCAGTTAATGTACATCTCATGTTAAAACAGAATACTTGGAGAAGTTCATATACTAGCCATTCATATTACTGGACTGCATACCTCAGTGCAAATGAATCATGCAAATAAGTTCTAAAAGTTCTGAATCATACAAATAAGTTCTGAAATAATAAAACTAGATAAGCAGCAAATCCTCAAAACCTAATCTTGAAGGTAGGTTGATAGTTCACCACAATGTGCTATGGATTCAACCAAACTGAGTATTTATTTACCGAAGAGATACATAATTGCGCATTCAGTTCGCAGCACTATATCTTCTCTAGTAGTTAGGTAATCAGCATAGTGCGCGGCTATATTCCTTGCACATGTTATGAGAGATTGTCTAACATCAGTATCATCCCCACTAAACGTACCCTTCTTTGGCAGGAATTTATCGTGCAACCACTGGTTTTCGACTTTAGTGAACCTCGAATTCCACCCAGTACAGATGATCATCTTACTTAACAATTTGACATGATTCAATCGGTTGACTTGATTCGAACTGCTTATGCTCATAGATGCAGATCATGAACACACTGGTATATACCCTTGAAAAGACTTCTAATATGTGGATCCAAGAATGATTGATGCAAAACTGGTGGGTGATACAATTGAGGATCATACGCTTCAATTTTACGATTACCAAATATTTTGTTTGTTTTTTACTTTGAGGACCAATTAGAAATGTAGTGCTGCACTAGATCCGGAAACCCCGCTGCCTCGCCAATTTAACAATTGGGAATCTGGGATCCGAATTGATGTCCCTGATTTTGTGGGAACACTTGAACCTGAGGAATTCTTGGATTGGCTACATAACATAGAAGAGATCATGGAGTTTAAGCGTGTACCCGACGATCGTCGTGTGGTGCTCATTGCCACCCGCCTTAAAGGGCGTGCCTCTGCGTGGTGGCAACAATTCAAACAGGCCCGTGCGCGCACCGGGAAGCCCAAAGTGCGTTCTTGGCCAAAGCTCCGTAAACACCTGCAACGTGAATTTCTCCCATTCAATTATAGGGGCACCCTATATTAGCAACTTCATCTTCTTCGCCAGGGCACCCGATCCGTTGCTGCGTACTCGGAGGAATTCTATCACCTCTTCTCGCGCCTGGACTTGAACGAATCAGCGGAGCACTTAGTGGCTCGTTACATTGCTGGTTTACGTGCCTCTTTACAAGACACGTTGAACCTCTTTGCACCGCCTACTCTAGTCGAAGCACATCAGAGGGCCGTCCTCCTGGAGAAGCAGCAGGCGCGATGATTTCCTCCACCGAGCTACAGCCGGCCACCACACCCGGATCAGCCCTCCGTGTCGACCTTCGCGCGCACAGCGCCACCCGTTCCCTCACAACCGGTCGGTCAGGTTCGGCGCACCCTGGACAGCCGATGGCGTCTCGGCCTGCTGCTGCCCCACGTTGCTTCGCGTGTGGGGATCCCCGCCACCGCATAGGAAGCTGTCCCAGAAATAGCCGCGCCCTTGCAACGGATGAGTCAGGCCCACTTGCTGCTGACTTACAACCCATATTTGATGATGATGGGCTTTCACATGTTCCTGAGGCCCACTTGGATGGTGATGAGGGAGACCTCTTAGTGCTACGCAGAAATTGTCTGGCTCCAAAAAACACAACACACTCTCAGCATAACACTCTTTTCTCCTCAACTTGTGCTATTTTGGGTAAAGTGTGCTATTTTATTATTGACTCTAGGGCTTGTGAAAATGTGATTGCTACTACTGCTGTGGATAAATTATCTTTACCTACTGAATCTCATCCTGCGCCTTATGATCTTATGTGACTTCAGCGTGGCAATAAAGTGACAATTTCTAAACGTGTTTTAGTTACATTTTTTATTGGGGACACTTATGTTGACTCAGTGTGGTGTGATGTTGTTCCCATGGATGCTTGTCATTTGTTGCTTGGTCGCCCATGGCAGTTTGATAGATGTGTTATGCATGACGGTCAGCAAAATAATTACAGTTTTATGTTCAGTGGTACACGTATTATCTTGCATCCTTCAATTCCCCGTCCGCTTGCATCGCCACCTCCTCCTCAGGTTTTACTTTTAAATCATTCTGATTTTTGAAATGAAATTGATCAAGCCCCCTATGTATTCATGCTCATGGCTGTTGATGATTCGGTTGATCGTTCTCCACCGACCACTATTTTGCCCTTACTATCGGAATTCAGTGATATCTTTCCAACTGAAGCACCGACGGGTCTTCCACCACTTAGGGAGATTCAGCACCACATTGATCTTATTACTGGGGCTCCTCTACCGAACCGTTCCCATTATCGCATGAACCCAGCTGAGCATGAGGAGCTACGACGCCAGGTCGAGGAGTTTCTTCAGAGGGGCCATCTCAGAGAGAGTCCGAGTCCATGTGCGGTTCCTGCTCTTCTAGCTCCAGAGAAAGATGAAACTTGGCGAATGTGTGTTGACAACAGGGCAATAAATAAGATCACATGACACGACCCGCCTTACATAACTTATAATTCAAATACTATTTAATATAAACATCATCATTAAAAAAACCTGCATATAATTTTTTTTTCACATAAAATATTTATAACCAAAATCATCACACCAGTTCAACATACGTAACTGGTTTCTAACACCACCTCAATCCAGACAAACTCGTGACAATACTTATTATATTACATAACAGAATATCAGCGGAAATAAAATAAATCCACGGCCTAGCCCAACAGGTCGTCATCTAATGTACATCCGCTCAAAATCATGTAGGAGCTCCACAGCTTGCACCACACACCACATACTCAAGCATCATCAGGTCACCTACAATGCATAAGCTAGTGAGACAAAAATCTCAGCAAGTAGAAATCATGCATGTTAGTGCATGAAAATGCATTTAGTTCTCTATCGCCTATTTCCTAATCTTTCTAGTTGATCTCTTTTATTTTGAAAACTGTTCACATTGCGGGATACTCACGATACACTTATGATATGCACCCCAAATGAGCTCAATAGACACACTTAGTGTCGGATCGATTCCGATCCCTGAATATAACACCGAGAATGATTTTTTTGAACCCTGGCAGAGTGTTGGGGATGATTTTTCCGAACCCCTAATAAAGTGTCGGGAATGATTTTTCAGAACCCTGACAGAGATGCATATATAGTGGCCGCACACACCATTAGTATCTTATTAATTTTGAGAAAAACACTTTTCATGTTTATGCATGGTATGCACCCAAAACAATTAAATGTGCATCACAAACCATTTACAATATCAATATCAACATTTAATCACAATAAAGCAATAATTTAACTTCAATTCGAACAGATCCACTTTTGGAATAACAACTTCACCTCGGATCCCACAGATCCTTATAACCAATATCTTCTCAAGCCATACAAATATATTTTCAATAGTTTCCAATCACACAGATCTATATAGGACAATGATATTATTTCAAATCACATAGATCCACAACTTGTATCGCAAAATTATCACAAATAATTTATAAATAATATTATTGAATATGAACCCTACTTTCTCCAAATCACATAAATCCACAGCTTGTATAACAAATTAATCTCAAATAATTCATATCGTAATTAAACTAATTACAAATAACCCACAACATAATTATCACACATTGATCACAATAATTCACAAACAATATGTTTATGCATTGTAGTTGGACTTCTACTTACCTGGATTTCGACAGTAATATAAACCCCGTAAAGAACTGTAACTAATCTGCTATCTCCCGTCCTGGCAAGCACGTTCCGGCACGCTCCCTCTTTTTCTCCTTTCTTCCTCTCTCTCACTCTTCTTCTCTCTCTTTTCTTTTTTTTAACAAGAATACTATTTTTTATAATTCACTCCACAAGCAGGGTTAACTCTCTATTTATGCACGTAATTTGAAATGGGCGAGAACAAATGCATATGACCAAAATTTGGACACATAATAAATTTAATTTTTTTTAAACACGTGTAATCAATCAAATAGGGTAATATACTTGGCTGCCAAGTAAATGGATTTCTCACGTCAATCCTCGCATCACTAAATTTATCTATTCATTTACTTATTATTATTATTATTATACTTACTATTAATAATAAGTACTATATTATTATTATTATTATTCATTACGAATATACGTGCAATACTTAATAGCTAAGATATAATACATACGTGTACATTTTTCTATCCATTATTATTCTTACGAGAACACGTGTGATACTTAATAATTAAGAAATAATATATTTATTCACGTAAAATAATTTACTCATATATCCAAATTTATGCACGTAAATATTTATGTACACATATATTCACATATTATCACCATTTTTATCATGGATATGTCAAATAAAATGTAAAGATAAATAAAATGTAAAAGCAATTGTCACATAATTGCCACATAATTATCACATAATTATAAAATGCAAATAGCACAAATTAAATTATATTAGCACATGAGTAGTGAGAAGCTCGGGTATCACATCCTCCCCACCTTATAAAAATTTTGTCCTCAAAATTTACTTACCTGAAGAGGTCTGGATATTTAGTCATCATCTCATCCTCTCTTTCCCAAGTGACCTCCTCAACTAACTGGTTCCTCCATAATACCTTTACTAATGGTATTTCTTTATTTCTGAGCTTCTTCACTTCTCGCCACAAGATCTCAACTGGTACTTCCTCATAACTCAAATCTTCTTTCAACTCAATTGGTTCCTGTCTGAGAACATGAGATGGATTTGGAACATACTTCCTCAACACAGACACATGAAACATGTCATGTACTCTAGACATCGATGCTGGTAACTCCAACTTATAGGCAACGCTGCCAATTCTCTCAATGATAGTGAAAGGACCAACATATCTTGGACTGAGTTTCCCTTTCCTTCCAAACCGCATTATCCCCTTCATTGGAGATACTTTCAAAAATACCTGATTACCCACTTCAAATTCCAATTCTCTCCTCTGTTTTTCTGCATAACTCTTCTGCCGATCTTGAGCAACTTTCATCTTCTCTCGTATACGGGTAACAACTTCTGACATTTCACGAATCAAGTCTGGACCCAAAAGTTTTCTTTCTCCAACTTCATCCCAATGTACTGGAGATCTACACTTTTTCCCGTACAATACTTCATATGGAGCCATCCTGATAGTAGACTGATAACTATTGTTGTACGAGAACTTTATCAAAGGCAAAAATTTACTCCACTGACCTTGAAAATCCAACACACACGCTCTGAGCATATCTTCCAAGATTTATATTGTACGCTCTGATTGACCATCTGTCTGTGGATGGAATGATGTGCTGAAAGATAATTGTGTCCCCAACGCCTTATGTAAACTCTTCCAGAAAGCAGACAAGAATCTCGTATCTCTATCTGACACAATGGTAAGTGGTACTCCATGAAGTCTGAGAATCTCTTGTATATATAGCTGGGCATAACGATCCATGGAATACGTAGAGCTAATAGGAAGAAAATGAGCTGACTTAGTCAATCGATCCACGATAACCCAAATGACATCGTGACCTTTCACTGTCTTCAGTAGCCCGATAACAAAATCCATGGTAATGTTCTCCCACTTCCACTCTGGAATAAATAGAGGCTGCAAGGTTCCTGCTGGTTTCTGATGCTCAGCTTTGACTTGCTGACAAGTCAAACATTGCTCCATATATCGAGCAACATCTCTCTTCATCCCTGGCCACCAATAATATGACTTCAAATCTCTATACATCTTAGTAGCTCCTGGATGTACAGAGTACGGTGTTGAATGAGCTTCCGCCATCACTTCTTTCCGAATATCATCCACTTCAGGTAGACATAATCGACCTCCATAACGAATCATGCCATCATCTCCTAATTGGAAGTCAGAAGACTTTTTAGAGCTGATATCATTCTTTATCTTGTCAAACAACTTATCCTCCTATTGGTCCTGTCGAATCTTATCTATCAAGGTTGGTCGAAGTGTCAAAGCAGCCATCTTTGCTTCCAATGATCCTTCCTGAATGATCTCCATACTCATTCTTTGCAAATCAAGCAACTCTGGTTTTTGATTTATGGTCATAGTAGCTACACTCTGTATTGCCTTTCGGCTCAATGCATCAGCAACCACATTGGCTTTTCCCGGATGATAATTGATAACACAGTCGTAATCCTTCACCAATTCCAGCCATCTTCTTTGCCTCATATTCAATTCTTTCTAAGTGAAAAAGTACTTCAAACTCTTATGATCAGTATAGATTTCACAACGTTCCCCATACAGATAATGCCTCCAAATCTTGAGTGCAAACACCACTGCGGCTAACTCTAAATCATGAGTTGGGTAATTCTTCTCATACTCCCTTAACTGTCTGGATGCATACGCTATCACTTTCCCATTCTGCATCAATACACACCCAAGACCATTCTTTGAAGCATCACTGTAAACCTTGAAGTTTCCTATCTCCGCAGGAATAGTTAAGATAGGTGCTGATGTCAACCGTCTCTTCAATTCTTGAAAACTTTGTTCACATGCCTCCGTCCATGTGAACTTCACAATCTTCCTGGTCAACTGTGTTAATGGTGAAGCAATCTTAGAAAATCCTTCAACAAACCTTCGATAATATCCCACCAATCCAAGAAAGCTACGAACCTCAGTGGGATTTGAGGGTTGTGGCCAATCATGGATTGCTTTTACTTTACCTGGATCCACTGAAATTCCTTCTCCCGATACCACGTGTCCCAAGAAAACAACTCGGTCTAACCAAAACTCACACTTCTTGAACTTTGCATACAACTACCTCTCCTTCAAAATCTCTAACACCTTTTTCAAGTGTAGAGCATGATCCTCCTTATTTTTAGAGTAAATCAGAATATCATCGATAAACACAATCACAAATTTATCGAGAAATTCCTGAAATACTCTATTCATCAAATCCATAAATGTTGTAGGAGCATTTGTTAATCCAAACGGCATCACTAAGAACTCATAATGCCCGTACCTTGTATTGAATGCAATCTTTGGAATATCCTCCTTCTTTATTTTCAGCTGATGATACCCCGACCGCAAATCAATCTTCGAAAAGATAGCTACACCCTGTAGCTGATCAAACAGATCATCAATGCGAGGCAATGCATATTTATTCTTCACCGTAACTTTGTTGAGATCCCGATAATCGATACACATCCTCAATGTGCCATCCTTCTTTCGAACAAACAGAACTGGTACTCCCTAAGGTGAGAAACTAGGTTGGATGAATCCTTTGTCAACTCTTGTAAATGTATCTTCAATTCCTTCAGTTCAGCTGGTGCCATTCTGTATGGCGCTTTAGATATAGGAGCCGTTCCTGGTTGTAGCTCAATAACAAACTCTATTTCCCGGTCTGGTGGCAAACTTAGAAGATCATCGAGAACTGGACATTGCTGCCCCTCAACATTCCTTACACTCACCAGATACCCCTCACAACCACTTTCCAACAACCGCTGTGCTTTTGCTGCTGATATCATCGGAAATCTAAAATTCTTCTTGATCCCAACAAAAGTGAATGGTTCTCCACCCAATGGCTGAAAAGTGATACTTTTTTTCTGACAATCTATTGTAGCACCGTATTTTGACAGCCAATCCATACCCAATATGATATCATAATCATTCATACTTAACACAATTAAATTAGTAAGGAGTTGTCTTCCTTCAATAGGAATAACACAATCTCGCAGAAGTTGATTGGTTTGCTTTGATTCACCAGAAGGTATCATCACCTCATAATTAACTTCTATCAAGTTAGGTGTTCCACCTAGCTTCCTCACATACTCAGTGGATACAAATGAATGTGTTGCTCCAGAATCAAATAGCACATATGTAGAAGTGCCAAAAATAGAAAACTTACCCGTGACAACTGAGGAATTTGCATCTGCCTCCTCTCGCGTCAAAGTATACACCCTAGCCGGAGCTCTTCCTTGCTGTGCTTGCTTCCCTTTCTTAGGACAAGTAGTAGTCACATGTCCTTTCTCCTCGCATGTGTAACACGTTCTCAGAGGAATTTGACACTCTCCACCATGTGATCTAAGACAATTAGGGCATATGGGTAGTGGCGGCGCTGGTGACACCTTACCCTGATCGAATTTGGGACGCTTGTTGGGTTCTCCTCGTCTCTGTCCTTGCTCCACTTGAACATTAGTTTTCGGCCTCTGAAATAGCATCGGTCTTTTATTATCTCTCCCAAACTGCTGCACTGGTTTCTACTGAAATTGACGTCTGATAGCCTGCGCTTGTCTGATCCTCATCTCCTCTTGCTCAGCAATTTGGGCCCTTTCTGCAACTTGTGAGTATGTTGCTCCATGTAGTCCCGCCATACTCACATCTCTGTAAAGTTCAGGCCTTAAGCCTTCCACAAATCTCTCCACTTTCAGTGCCTCCGTACTCACCATATGTTCAGCAAACCTCGACAACTGCTCAAACTTATGAAGGTAATCTGTGACTGACATACTGCCCTGCTTCAGTTGTATAAACTCGTTCATCTTCATTACTCTCACTGGTGCCGTAAAGTACTTATTTCTGAAAAGCTCCTTAAACCTTTCCCAGGTCATAGTCGTGACATCCTCGATACTTTTAATCGTATCCCACCAGTGGCTTACACTTTCTCGTAGCATGAAAGAATCACACAGCACTCTGTCCCCATCTGGAATTCTACTGTATTGAAACATGTTTTCTACCGTGCGTAACCAATCCTCTACATCTGTGGAGTCTGCAGCGTCCTCAAATATTGGAGGGCTCAGCTTTCGAAACCTCTCATAAATTATTTCCACGCGTTCTACTTGACGTCTATCTTGATTAGCATTACCCTCTGGTTGTCCACCCATATCTCTCTGTTGAATCAGTTACTGTATCTGTTGAGACTAGCGCTCAACCAGTTCCATTAGTCGAGTAATCACCGCATCACAATTATTTCCTTCAGTAGGTGCTGCTTGCTCAGCAGTCCTATCCCCTTCAGAACTTTCACCTGTAGCCCTTACCATTTTGTCTACTAACAACGCTTCCTACAACACATGGTCAATATAATTTATAAGACACATAACAACACATAATGAAAATAATACTTACACGCAAGGCTGCGCTCCCAATGAATGAGCTCATGTACATAGACAGTCTGCAAGACCCAAGCCGTGCTCTGATACCACTCTGACACGACCCACCTTACATAACTTATAATTCAAATACTATTTAACATAAACATTTATGGGTGTTTTCTCAACACACAATTTTAATCCCCAAGTATGAAGGATATCAATTGTAGTTTCGAAGGTGACCAAGTTAAATATCGAATCCACGGGATGGATAAATATCACTTTAGTTATTTTCTAGTAATTATGACTATGTTGAGAATTGTAATTGTTGGTTTGTAAACTACGTAACAATTAAAATAGCAAATAAATAACAAGAACAAGAGAAGAGTTGTTGTGATCAAATAAGATGATAGGTAGTTCGTCAGGCTATCCAGTTTCATTCGTTAATTCATACTTTCGTGTGTCGATGTCCGACTCTGCCTTGTGGTTTATGGACGCATCGCTAGACCATGCAAATCTATTCTATAGACACAAATAGATAAGCTTTTGACACATGTGAACATGTGAGTATCCTCAGAGCAAGATGTATACTTTACCCCCCTTTCTAGGTACAATCATAATCAATTATTTCCCGTGCACTTAGTACTCTAACCCGATTTGATCTCCCTTTTTAGGTACTATAAAGCTATACTCTTAATCCTACTTGCTAATCCGAATTCAATTCAATTAACAAATATTCATATAGGACGGTTCTAATAAAACTTCGGAATCCCTTCACTTAGAATAATAATAATAAACCCTGCTCATTAGTGAACGCACTCAACCAATAACCATGTTATGCATTCAGACTCTACACAACGATTATTGATGCACAAAACAACTATGAGTATGGATTAAAAACGCACAATCTTATATGAAATAAACCACAAGTAGTGTTGTATGGAGTATACACAAGAAATATAAATTAACTCATGAAACCTTCATAACCCTAGAACTACCGAAGTGGCTCTAGCCCATGATTGATCTAGGAACAATCATGGTTAGATGGAAACTCTCTTGTATTGTGTTGTTGGTGATTGGTGATCTTCGTGACTTTTGTGTGTATATGATGATTTTCTTGACTGCATGAGCCTTCTTTTATACTTGTAATCACGTTTTTAGAGCTTGGAATGGGTTTTTCAAGTGATCCCACACGTTTTGGCCTCGAAAATCCGGATAAGGTAAGTTCCCGCACGTCGGTTTGACCTCGTCAAACAAGTCGAACCACTGGCCACAGGTCGAACCACAGGTCGAACCCACTTACTGGACAATTTCTGCACTTGGTTCGACCTCTTATACAGGTCGAACCCCTCCCTCTTTGGTCGAACCACAGGTCGAACCATTCTACTAGATAATTTCTGCTCCTGGTTCGACCAACTGTCAGGTCGAACCCCCAACGTCGTGGTCGAACCCATCTTCTCACGAACTGGTTCGACCACGGTTCGACCTGATGAACAGGTCAAACCCCTTGAGTCGTGGTCGAACCCTCCTTCTGCACTCTTTCAACACTGGTTCGACCTGTAGGAGAGGTCGAACCCTCCTCCAACAGGTCGAACCCACCTCTTTTCTTGGTGGTTCGCGTGGTCTCGACTTCGTCTCTTCGATTCTTGGCACTTCCACTCCGATTTTGCTATGAAAACCACTTAAATAGCTCAACTAACACCTGATTCATGCTAATTCACAATATATATAGGTTTTCCACCTATTTCCACCTCAAAACTCTCTAAAACTAGCACAAAACATGATGCCAAACTTGTGAATTTACACACTCATCAAACCCCCAAACTTACATGTTGCTCGTCCCGAGGCAACCAAATCAAACCACAGGAGTCGTGTATAATTCACCAAGATCAAGCACAACACATATCACACATGCAACTTCATTAAATCAAACAAGTATTAATTGCTTCTTATATATCACTTATGCAAAACCAATCCAATCACATACCATTCGGAGTACTAATTAATCTAGCTCACAAGATAAGTATTTATTCTCTTTCACTCAAGTGCGTGAGGCACTATATAGGTTAATGTAAACACTCATATCAATCCATATTCACGCGTAACCATAAGCTTGGCAAAGGTCTCAAAAATCAACTTATAATCAACTCTTCACTAGGATCACAAAGGACTTGTTTTTGGGTTGTAATGTTGGCTCTTTGGAAAAAGGTAGGAAAATTTAGGTAAAGTGACTTAAGACACTAGTAGAGAGTTACCTTGGAGGTTCTCGATTTCTTCTTCTTGCTGCAATATCTCCTCCAACTTCTCCTCTTCTTCTCATGGATTTTCCTTCTTTTCCGTGCATCAACATCATCTCTTTAGACAATTCGGGTACCGGTTTTAGGCACTATCCTTCTTCTCTTTATCAATCAGCTGCTCTTAAGCTTTAAAGCTTCATGTTATAATCAATCGAGGTACTAGTTTCAGGCACTACCCCTAAACAAGATTTAACCATATTCTTTTCATCCAACCATATTCTATATTCCTTTTTCTTTTTGCAACACTTACTCACCTCAACTCTCTCTACCAATGAATAGGTTAATCAAGGCTCAAGTAAAGGTTTACAAGGTTATTTACTTCGGCTACCAAAGAAAAAGCTTTAACGGCTCAACGGGGCATCCAAAGGTTAATAAAATCATTAGGAAAGACAAAATTTGGCTAAGTAGCTTAATCACAAAATAATGGTCTAAGATCATGTCCTAGCAATTTATTAATCATAAGTCTCACACAAGACTCCAAGCCAAGTTCTAGAATACGTTCATATGGATGATCCTCTCAAGAATAAAACAATCATGATCAAGCATGATTATTAAGGCTCAAATCCTCACATAGGTAAATAGAATCCTAAGTACTCCTCATAGCACATAATTAAGATCAATTCCACAAAAACTCAATATACTTATCAACTAAACATGCTTTTCATCAATAGAAATTAACACATGAACATATAAATGCACAGAATCAACAACCCATAAACCGAATCAACCATACAAGCTTCAACACTCATGAATCCATCTCATGCATCATAGAAGGATGGGATTAAGAACACACTTTCCTGCCTTGGTTCGGCCTGGATTCGACCTATGGAAGAGGTCGAATCAACTTTATCATGGTCGAATCAACGTTCTGAACACCTTATCCTTCAGTTCGGCTTGGGTTCGACCTACTGGAACAGGTCAAACCAGATCAGCTTAAGTCGAACCACCCTTCTGTAAGTTTCATGACACCGGTTCGACCTAAGTTCGACTTGTTAAACAAGTCGAACCAAGTACGTTGTGGTCGAACTGCCCTTCTGGAATTCTGCTATCACTGGTTCGACCTTGGTTCGACCTGTTGATCTGGTCGAACTATCTTGCATGAGGTCGAACCACCTCTCTGGATAACTTTTGCACCACGGTTCGATTTCTTCAGCTGGGTTCGACCTCCTGGCACTGGTCGAACCTATCCTGGCTTTGGTCGAACTACCCTTCTAAGCTTCAAAACTAAGTGTTCTTCAATTCCTACACACTTTAAACTTCAATACGAATCATTAGGTACCAACTAGAGCACAACTTCATCAAAAATTATTCCACAAAATATTATTCGTGAGTAACTCCGTAAAAGAAAACACAATCAAAACCCACTAAACATTAGGCAAGTTGTAAACAATCGTCACATCAAAATCGATTAAAATTTTAAATATGGCGCAAAAACCAACTTCCCTAACAAACATCACAAAGAAAAGATTATACTATCGGTGCTTATTGAGGTAAGTACATCACACCCCCCAAACTTAGTAGAAACTATAGTTAAAACTAAATTTGCAAAGAGATGTAATTGCCGATAAGTAAGCACTTCAAATATAAAAATTTCTTACTCACACGAATGAAATAAAGCATTAAAACAGGAGGGAAAGCCCCCAACAGGCGCTCATGTTTAACGTCGGAGAGACACGACGGTACCAACTCAGAAGACTACTCGATCGGAGGATGATCATGTCGCATCCTCACATTCCAATACTTTCTCCCCCTCTTATCATCCACACCTACCACCTTACCTTTCTTATGTACCATACGATCAGTAGAATCTCTTTTCTCAAACTTTCTCTTCTCATTCCTGTCAATCTTCCACTCAATTTTGGAATAACTCCTATCTCCATCAAGATCAAAGTCAGGATAAGAACGAGAACAAGAACTTTCAAATTTGTTGGTATACGGTGGTAAGTTAGGAGGCTTCAAGTAGGAATCATCTTCTCTTCCTTTGTCTACAGTTAGCACGGCACCTTTCTTGCTCACAAAAATATGATTATTAGAATTACCTTCATCCCATGGCCGTGTAGACTCCTCCTGGTCAATCTTCCTCTTGAATTCCAAATCACCTGATGGATCTTTTTCATTGTCACCAAGATAAGCATACGTCAAGTGTTCCGGTAACGGTTTCAGCTCCTCTTTCTTTTCTTCCATCGGAGGGCTCTCTCTCCAACGGCAAGTACTTCCTAGACCCTTTCGCTTCTTCAGCCTTAGCTTTCTCCAATGCATACCTAGCATCAACCAAAGCAAGTAAGTTCTCAAGATAATCAATACATACCTCATTGGAGAGACCATCAAGCTCCGTAGTGGAATAAGTTGGAGACTCCATCAAGCATGTCTCGAGAGGATCCTTAAACAAGATCAGGGACATATCCTCTTTCACAATCTCCTCCACTACGTCAATACTATGACACTAAGACTCCATGGGCATCTTCATTACTTTGTCCAAGTTGAAAAGAACTTCTTCTTTGTCCATCCGCAATCTAAGCTCTCCTTTTTGAACATCAATCATAGCTCCAGCAGTAGCAAGGAATGGTCTCCCCAAGATTAAAGGGATATTATCCTTGCCTTCTTCCATCTCTAGAACAAGAAAGTCCACAGGAAAGATCAGCTTCTCCACTTTGACGAGAACGTCTTCAATTATACCTTTTGGAAACGTCATCGACCTGTCCGCCAATTGGAGAACCACTGTTGTAGGGGTCAACTCCCCCAAACCAAGCCTCTGAAAGATAGACAACGGCATCAAATTGATGCTTGTCCCTAGATCGCACAAAGCTCTCCGTGCTGGCCCCTTTCCGATCTCACATAGAATAGTGAAGCTCCCTGGATCCTTCATCTTTTGCGGCAACTTCCTTTGGATGATTGAGCTGCAATTCTCCGATAAATTCACCATTTCAATTCTGGTTAATCTCCGCTTCTTCAACAATATGTCTTTAAGAAATCGGGTATAGTACGACATCTCCATGATCGCCTCTGAGAAAGGAATGCTCAAGCTTATCTTGTTCATTATCTCTGAAAACTTCTTAAACTTCTCTTCCAATCCCTTTTTCACAAACCTGTAAGGAAACAGCGGAGGTATCTTTGTTTTGGGAATTCTTCATTCATCACGTTCAACCTTCTCCGCTTTCTCCTTTTCGGCTCTCAATCGCTTGGCTCTCTCCCACTTTTTCTCAGCTATTATCTCTGTACTTTGCTCATTCCGAACTACTGGGTAGCATCAACATCATCGAGAGTGTTAGGAGTAGCAACAGGCAATTTCTGGTGTGGTTCGACCAGGGTTCGACTTGTGAAACAGGTCGAACCAGACACGTACTGGTCGAACCTTGCTTCTGGACAACGGCTCTCTTTTTGAATTTGAGGTTCGACCTGGGTTCGACCTGAAGAGTAGGTCGAACCACGGGCACCTAGGTCGAACCGACCTACTGTACTCCTTTTGCCATCCGGTTCGACCAGGGTTCGACCTGTTTGATAGGTCGAACCATATCTGTCATGGTCAAATCATTGCTGCGACAAAACAGAGTGCTCCAAGCTGTGCAGTTTGACCTGGGTTCGACCTGTTGGATAGGTCGAACCATGATTGATTTGGTCGAACCGGTGTTCTGGAAAAATAGAGTGCTCCGAGTTGTCGGGTTCGACCATGGTTCGACCTGTGTGCCAGGTCGAACCATCTTCAGTCTGGTCAAACCGATGCTGCAATGCCTCCTGATCGTGTCCAGTGTGTTGGTTCGACCTCCCCTGTATGGTTTGACCTTCAATGTTGGTCGAACCATGGTCGAACCAGGCCCTAGACATGTCTAAATTTGATTTCGGCCTCATAGGTCCCTCGTACTACGTTCCCGACCTCAATGTGATGGCGTTGCAGGACCTTGGATTCTCAATACTTTGAGACGAGAACTTCCCCTTCTCACGAGTTTGAGTAAGCTTGTTAACACTTCCTGCCATCTCTCCCATCAGCAACGTAAGGCCCTTCACCTGCTTAGATATAACCTCATGGTTTGCATCGATTTTCTTTTCAAGTTTGGCCTCAAGGTGGTTAACTCTTTCATCATTCTTGGCCATATACCTGTTCACAGTATCCTCAAAACCCGGTTTCCCTTCTTCCACCTTAGCACCCGGATCAACACCCATCGGAGGTTGAATCGCATTATTCGGATTGCTCCATGAGAACTCTGGCCTCATAGGCTGTTGATAACCACCAGGGGGACCACGATTATTAAAGTTTCCTCGATAGTTCCCTTGGTAGTTCCGGTTTTTTTGATCTGGATACCAAGTCCCTTGAATACTTTGACCCATGGCATAGTGTGCCTCTTCCAACCCCTCTTGGATTGGTCCCTCTTTCATTAGTTCTTGCTGCATGATTGGTACGCGCTGAGATAATTCACCGATTTGCTTCTGTTGGGATTCAAGTAGCTTGTTGATAGACGACAAGCTAGAGACGATCTCATCTTCTCTACTTGTTTTCACCATTTCTTGTTCAACCTGAGCTACCTTCCCAAGGACATAAGTACCTCTAACTCTATCAGTTGGCCAATCCCTCGAATTCATCAAAATATCTTCAAACAACTTCTCGGCCTCTATGGATGACTTTGTAAGCAATGCTCCATTAGAAGAAGAATCCAATAACACTCCTGAATCACAGTCCAATCCATTGTAGAATATACTGAAATATTGAGCTTTAGATAGCCCATGTTGAGGACACTTCCTAAGCATGTCCTTGAATCTATCCCATGCTTCATGAAATTTTTCACCTCCACCCATAGCAAATTGGTTAATGTCTTGCTTCATCTTAAACACCATTGAATGTGGCATGTACCTCTCCAAGAACCTTAACTTCAGTTGCTCCCAAGTGGTGCACTCAGCTGCGTTGATAGTGTCATACCAATCTCTCGCCTTTTCAGAAAGCGAGAATTTGAACAAGAGGATCTTCCTAGCATCTTCATGTTCTCCTGCATCTTTTTGAGTACTTGCATAGCCCAAGAACTTGTTCAGATACTGCTGCGGATCCTCGAAAGACCCTCCTGAAAAGGAGTTCCTTTCTATCATGTTAATAAGAGCGGGATGAAGATCGAAATCTGAATTAGTTCCCCTCGCTCCTAGAAGCCCAATATTTTCAGCCCTATTATTTCTGAAAACCTCTCGGATGGCTAGATTATCCGGATTCGCTGCCATGTTGACTGTCTCTACTCCCGAATTAACTTCAGTTGTAGCTTCAATCATCTGCGAAATCTGCTCGTCAACTTCAACTCCAAAATTCAAAGCTTCAGTTGGATCAATAGTCTTTGCCTTGCTCTTTTTCTTCTTCTTTCTTGACGATGCTCCGATTTCAGGATTATAAGGTTCAAGTTCACCTTTCTTTGATCTTGTGAGCATACACCTAAAAAGAACTAGAATTAAAACAGCAAAACAAGATAAATAGCCCTAATAAACTAAAAATAACAAAAAGATATTTTAAGCCGTCCCCGGCAGTGGTGCCAAAAACTTGATAGGTGTTTTCTCAACACACAATTTTAATCCCCAAGTATGAAGGATATCAATTGTAGTTTCGAAGGTGACCAAGTTAAATATCGAATCCACGGGATGGATAAATATCACTTTAGTTATTTTCTAGCAATTATGACTATATTGAGAATTGTAATTGTTGGTTTGTAAACTACGTAACAATTAAAATAGCAAATAAATAACAAGAACAAGAGAAGAGTTGTTGTGATCAAATAAGATGATAGGTAGTTCGTCAGGCCATCCAGTTTCATTCGTTAATTCATACTTTTGTGTGTCGATGTCCGACTCTACCTTGTGGTTTATGGACGCATCGCTAGACCATGCAAATCTATTCTATAGACACAAATAGATAAGCTTTTGACACGTGTGAGTATCCTCAGAGCAAGATGTATACTTTACCCCCCTTTCTAGGTACTATCATAATCAATTATTTCCCGTGCACTTAGTACTCTAACCCGATTTGATCTCCCTTTTTAGGTACTATAAAGCTATACTCTTAATCTTACTTGTTAACCCGAATTCAATTCAATTAACAAATATTCATATAAGACGGTTCTAATAAAACTTCGGAATCCCTTCACTTAGAATTATAAAAATAAACCTTGCTCATTAGTGAACGCACTCAACCAATAACCATGTTATGCATTCAGACTCTACACAATGATTATTGATGCACAAAACAACTATGAGTATGGATTAAAAACGCACAATCTTATATGAAATAAACCACAAGTAGTGTTGTACGGAGTATACACACGAAATACAAATTAACTCATGAAACCTTCATAACCCTAGAACTACCGAAGTGGCTTTAGCCCATAATTGATCTAGGAACAATCATGTTAGATGAAAACTCTCTTGTATTGTGTTGTTGGTAATTGGTGATCTTCGTGACTTTTGTATGTATATGATGATTTTCTTGACTGCGTGAGCCTTCTTTTATACTTGTAATCACGTCTCTAGGGCTTGGAATGGGCTTTACAAGTGATCCCACGCGTTTTGGCCTCGAAAATCTGGATAAGGTAAGTTCCCGCATGTCGGTTTGACCTCGTCAAACAAGTTGAACCACTGGCCATAGGTCGAACCACAGGTCGAACCCACTTACTGGACAATTTCTGCACTTGGTTCGACCTCATATACAGGTCGAACCCCTCCCTCTTTGGTCGAACCACAGGTCAAACCATGCTACTGGACAATTTCTGCTCCTGGTTCGACCAACTGTCAGGTCGAACCCCCAACGTCGTGGTCGAACCCATCTTCTCGCGAACTGGTTCGACCATGGTTCGACCTGATGAACACGGTGAACCCCTTGAGTCGTGGTCGAACCCTCGTTCTGCACTCTTTCAACACTGGTTAGACCTGTAGGAGAGGTCGAACCCTCCTCCAACAGGTCAAACCCACCTCTTTTCTTGGCGGTTCGCGTGGTCTCGATTTTGTCTCTTCGATTCTTGGCACTTCCACTCTGATTTTGCTATGAAAACCACTTAAATAGCTCCACTAACACCTGATTCATGCTAATTCATAATATATATAGATTTTTCACCTATTTCCACCACAAAACTCTCCAAAACTAGCACAAAACATGATGCCAAACTTGTGAATTTATACACTCATCAAACATCATCATTATAAAAACCTGCATATAATTTTTTTTTTCCACATAAAATATTTATAACCAAAATCATCACACCAGTTCAACATACGTAACTGGTTTCTAACACCACCTCAATCCATAAAAACTCGTGACAATACTTATTATATTACATAACAGATTATTAGCGAAAACAAAATAAACCCACGGCCTAGCCCAACAGGTCGTTATCTATGTACATTCGCTCAAAATCCTGTAGAAGCTCTACAGCTTGCACCACACACCACATACTCAAACATCATCAGGCTCACCTACAATGCATAAACTAGTGAGACAAAAATCTCAGTAAGTAGAAATCATGCATGTTAGTGCATGAAAATGCATTTAGTTCTCTATCGCCTATTTCCTAATCTTTCTAGTTGATCTCTTTTATTTTGAAAACTGTTCACATTGCGGGATCCCCACGATACACTTATGATATGCACCCCAAATGAGCTCAATAGACACACTTAGTGTCGGATCGATTCCGATCCCTGAATATAACATCGAGAATGATTTTTTCGAACCCTGGCAGAGTGTTGGGGATGATTTTTCCGAACCCCTAATAAAGTGTCAGGAATGATTTTTCCGAACCCTGACAGAGATACATACATAGTGGCTGCACACACCATTAGTATCTTATTAATTTTGAGGAAAACACTTTTCATATTTATGCTTGGTATGCACCCAAAATAATTAAATGTGCATCACAAATCATTTACAATATCAATATCAACATTTAATCACAATAAAGCAATAATTTAACTTCAATTCGAACAGATCCACTTTTGAAATAACAACTTCTCCTCGGATCCCACAGATCCTTATAACCAATATCTTCTCAAGCCATACAAATATATTTTCAACAGTTTCCAATGACACAGATCTACATAGGACAATGATATTATTTCAGATCACATAGATCCACAACTTATATCGCAAAATTATCACAAATAATTTACAAATAAAATTATTGAATATGAACACTACTTTCTCCAAATCACGTAAATCCACAGCTTGTATAACAAATTAATCTCAAATAATTCATATCGTAATTAAATTAATTACAAATAATCCACAACATAATTATCACATATTGATCACAAATAATTCACAAACAACATGTTTATGCATTTTAGTTGGACTTCTACTTACCTGGATTCCGACAGTAATATAAACCCCGTAAAGAACTGTAACTAATCTGCTATCTCCCGTCCCGGCAATCACGTTCCGGCACGCTCCCTCTTTTTCTCCTTTCTTCCTCTCTCTCACTCTTCTTCTCTCTCTTTTTCTTTTTTTTTTTTTAACAAGAACACTGTTTTTTATAATTCACTCCACAAGCAGGGTAACTCCCTATTTATGCACGTAATTTGAAATGGGCGAGAACAAATGCATATGGCCAAAATTTGGCCACGTAATAAATTTAATTTTTTTTAAACACGTGTAATCACCCAAATAGGGTAATATACTTGGCTGCCAAGTAAATGGATTTCTCACGTCAATCCTCCCATCTCTAAATTTATCTATTCATTTATTTATTATTATTATTATTATTATTATTATTATTATTATTATTATACTTACTATTAATAATAAGTACTATATTATTATTATTATTATTATTATTATTCATTACGAATACACGTGCAATACTTAATAGCTAAGATATAATACATACGTGTACATTTTTCTACCCATTATTATTCTTACGAGAACACGTGTGATACTTAATAATTAAGAAATAATATATTTATTCACATAAAATAATTTACTCATATATTCAAATTTATGCACGTAAATATTTATGTACACATATATTCACATATTGTCACCATTTTTATCACGGATATGTCAAATAAAATATAAAGATAAATAAAATGTAAAAACAATTGTCACATAATTATCACATAATTATAAAATGCAAATAGCACAAATTAAATTATATTGGCACATGAGTAGTGAGAAGCTCGGGTATCACATCTCTGTTCGGTATCGTTTTCCTATTCCTCGACTGGATGATTTGTTGGATCAGTTGAGTGGTTCTACAGTTTTCAGCAAACTGGATCTTCGTAGCGGATACCATCAGATTTGCATTCGTCCAGGGGACGAATGGAAGACCGCGTTTAAAACGCGAGAGGTATTGTTTGAATGGCTTGTGGTGCTATTTGGTCTCTCGAATGCACCCAGCACGTTTATGCATGTCATGAACCAGAGTCTCCGCTCTCTTATTGGTAAGTGCGTTGTGGTATATTTCGATGACATACTTGTGTATAGCAGATCGGTTGATGAACATTTGGAGAACCTATGATCTATCTTTGAGATCCTTCATCGGGAGTTCTTTGCCGCCCCACATAAGTGTACCTTGCTGGTGGATCAGATTTTTTTTTGGGGTATGTTATCTCTGGACGTGGCATAAGTGTCGACTCCTCGAAGATTGAGGCGATTCCGTCTTGGCCAACTCCCACATCGTTCACGGCAGCTCAGAGTTTTCATGGCCTAGCTTCGTTCTATCGGCATTTTATCCGGGATTTCAGTTCTATTATGGCCCCCTTTACTGATTGTATGCAGGGCAAGGTTTTTACATGGACCACGTAGGCTGCACCAGCTTTCTCCTTGATCAAGGAGAAGCTTACCCATGCCCCGTTGTTAGTTCTTTCGGACTTCTCTAGACCTTTTGAACTGACTTGTGATACCTCTAAGGTGGGAATTGGTGCGGTGCTGAGCCAGAATAGTCATCCAGTGGCCCTCTTCAGCGAGAAACTCCATGGTGCTCGATCCCGTTACAGTACTTATGATGTGGAATACTACGCCGTGGTGCGTGCAGTTCGTCATTGGAGACATTATTTGTACCATCAGGAGTTCATCTTGTTCACTTACCATGACGCTCTTCAACATCTTAATACTCAGGATTCTGTTATCGCACGGCACGCCTCCTGGGCTGCATTTTTGCAGCAGTTCACCTTTATCATCCGACATAAGTCGGGCGCTTTGAACAAGGTTGCAGATGCCCTTAGTCATCGTCAGTTACTTCTCACTGACATGCACAGCTTTGTACCAGGTTTCGAAATTCTACTGGATTCTTATTTTGGCACAGCTATCTTCTGATGCTTCCTCAGATTATGCCCTTATTGAGGGTTTCCTGTTTCGCGGAGTGTGCTTGTGTATTCCTCAGGGCAGTCTTCGTTTGCTTATTATTGGGGAGTATCATGGTTCGGGTCATGTGGGGCGTGATTGAACCATCTCACTTATTCAGTGCCAGTTTTTATGTCCTAGCTTGAGACGTGATGTGTCATGCTTTGTGGAGAGGTGTCGGATTTGTCAGGTTTCTAAGGGAGGCGCGACGAATGCGGGTTTGTATCGCCCACTTCCAGTTCCTTCTTGTCCATGAGAGGCAATTTCTATGGACTTCGTGGTGGGCCTTCCCCGCACTCAGCGGGGTTTCGACGCTATCTTTGTGGTGGTGGACCGGTTCTCAAAGATGGTTCACTTTATTCCCTGTAAGTGAACAATTGATGCCGTCCATGTGGCACAGCTTTTCTTTCGGGAGGTATATCGCCTGCATGGTTTGCCACTTTCCATTATTTCTGATCGTGATACTCAATTCCTGAGTTACTTCTGGAGAAGCCTGTGGGGCATGACCAACACTCGTTTGGATTTCAGCAGTGCTTATCACCCTCAGACAGATGGCCAGATGGAAGTGGTGAACCGATCTTTGGGCAACTTACTTTGTTGCCTTGTTGGTGAGAATGTCCGTTCGTGGGATTCCCGTTTGAGCCAGGCAGAGTTTGCTCATAATTTCGCCGTCAACCGGAGCTCTGGTTTCTGCCCCTTTGAGGTGGTCTATGCAGTCCTTCCTCGGGGTCCGATGGACCTCATTGTTGTTCCGCAGGCGTGCCCTGTTGAGCCGAGAGCTGAGGATTTGATGAGGGAACTCCGTGACGTGCACTCTCAGAATTCACGGCGTCTTCAAGACGCCAATGCTCTTTATAAGGCAGCCGCTGATGCACGCCGTCGCCCATTGGAGTTGGAGGTTGGTGACTTTTTATGGGCTGTCCTCACTAAGGACCCATTTCCAGCACATGAATACGACAAGTTGTCAGCCCGGAATATAGGTCCCGTGGGGATAGTGGAGAAAATCAATCCAAATGCTTATCGTCTGAAGCTGCCTAGCCACATCCACACTTCCGACGTTTTCAATGTGAAGCACTTGATTCCTTTTGCAGGTGACAATTCCTCTAAAGATGAGACCGATTCTGATTCGAGGGCGAATCGTCGTCTACCCGGGGGTGGATGATGGAGATGAGACCGCGTTAGCGTTCATAGAGAAATATGATCGCATTTGAAGTTTATTATTATTTATTTTATTATTGGGTCTTTTATTATTGGGCTTGGAACCTGTGGAACTATTTATATCTGTCTTCTTGTTCTTTCAAAGACATTTTTATCTATCTATCTATCAATAAGGGTTTTATCCCTTCACGATATTCATCCTAATCTCTAGGTTGTCTATTCGTTCTTCCATTGTTACATCTTGATTATACGCTTTCCTGCGTCAGTATATTATTTCTTTTATTATTAGAGCTATGTTCGAATTTCATTCACTGTGTTTGTCAATCTATTTATTTGAGCTTGTGCACTCGTATAATGTTTTAATTATTTCTGGTTCACTGGTCTAAATCCTCGAATTCACTTAAGGTTGAGGACATGTCACTCAGAAATTAATATATCTCAAGAACTTGGTGTACCATGATCCTGTGACTAGTTTCCTTGGAGATGCTTTTTTTTCCCTTTCCTTTTTGCATCTTATTTCTATGTCGCTATAAGCTGATAGAAAGATTACATGTTTGAATTGTTTTGAGTGACATGCGCATGTGTATGTGTTCTCGCTTTTTTTGTTTGCTAAGAGAGAATGGGGACAAAAGACAAGCATATTATGGTCTTAATAAAGGAATAGTTGCAGATCCAGAAGATATTGATCTTTGTTTTCATCATGCATTGCTCTATGCTGAGCACGGTGTGTATAAAAAAACTGTTGATTCCTATAAGCAAATGATAACGTTGAAGTCCTCAACAAATCCACTCTGCAAATCATTTCATCATTTTTCACTCCCCTTTCAAGTACATGTTTGATCAGCTGCTACTAATGATCTAAGACATTCCAGTACCCAAAATTACGATTGATTTTCAACATTATTTGTGTCAATCTCTTACTACTTGCAATTTTGAAAGTAAAAATAAAAATTCTTATTTAAACAAGTGAAGACAGGATTAGGTGCTTTCAAGCTGGAATTTCTGAAAGATGCTGCATAATTTACACAAAATATCTACTCAGCTATCCATCTTCTTGACGGGCAGATTTGGCGTTTTAGTCATTTTAATGTCCACATACTGCAGGGTGATATCTCTTTAAAGTTGCCATCCTGTCTAAATGATTCGAGCAATAATATATCAATGTGTCTTCTGCACTGTCAAATGCTTAAAAATGAAGGTTCCCTGTTTTCAAGTACAAAAAGACAACTTCACCATTAAAAACAGCAGATGAGTATGTCATCCCCGTAGAAGCTTAGATGTGCACCTTTGATCGTCGGGCATGATTGCATTGCAAATAACGATTTTGAAGGGTCTCTGAAACTGTTAATTAGGTATGAAATATCAACACCACACTGCACTAAGACAAAAAAGGGTTGGGAAATCTTGGAGCAGAACTAGTAAAGTTGCTGGTGTAATTGTTACTCTAAAAATTCAGTTAATGTACATCTCATGTTAAAACAGTTGAAATAGAGAACCCGATAAGAAGGAATACTTGGAGAAGTTCATATACTAGCCATTCATAATACAGGACTGCATACCTCGTGCAAACGAATCATACAGATAAGTTCTGAAATAATAAAACTAGATAAGCAATAATAAAACTAGATAAGCAACAAACCCTTAAAACATAGTCTTCAAGGTAAAACCTAGTCTTCAAGGTAGGTTGATAGTTTACCACAACTTGCTATGGATTCAAACAAACCCAGTACTTCATTCTTGAATATATACATCACAACACTTTCAGTTAGCAGCACTATACCATCTCTAGCAGAAGCACTAGTTATATAATCAGTATAGTGCTCTGCTATATTCCTGGCACAACTTATCAGAGATTGCCTAACTTGATCTTCAACCCCAGTAAACACATACCTATTCCGACCATGCAGGAATGTATCATACAACCACCTGTCTTCAACTCTATTAGTGAACTTTGCATTCCACCCTGCACATACGGGCATACAACTAAACAAGCTGACATGATTCGAAACATTTTTCGCGTTGATCCAATCCCCGCATCTATTTAGAAATCGCACCACTTGACTCGGATGAATGATAGAGGGATGAAGGGTAAATATTTTACCATCATCCTTAGTTTGACATCTCCAAGTATCAACGAGACTAAATAGGTACTGCAGTACACCTTCGTGGTCAGGGGATATGGGCAAAACCTGCTCGATGATCTCTCTAATTCTACGGAAATCTGCCTTATGGGAATCAGGTGTCCAATCAGTGAAATGGGGCACCAAAATTTTAACAACGCAATCCGAGGTAGTTGTTTCCAACACGCTCATGCAATCCAGCCCTAAATCCACGGGGGAATATCCCTGGAGGTGCAAATTGTGGACACATTGGTACATTCCCCTCAGAATACTCCTAATGTGTGGATGCAAGGATGGTTGATGCAAAAGTGGTGCTTGATACGAGTGCTCATTATACCCTTTAATCTTATTATCAATAAATATGGTGTTTCCTTGCTGTGAGGACCAATTAAGGACATAGTCCTGCAGAGACTCACCACGTCTCTCATATACTAAGTCACTGTTAGCACGATTATAAAATAAGCATTTTAGAATATTCTCATGTGTTACCAATTCAGAGAATCCAATCCTTGCCGCGGCCACTTTGGCTTCGACGTTCTTAAGGACGAAACTGCCCGTGCCCACTCCGGTTACTTCTGGGGACATTTGAATGGTACCGAACTGAATGGCTTCTTCCATGGCTAATATATTCCGGTTAAATCTTTCATTGTATTCATATGAAATTTCTCCGGTGTATATTTGCATATCTTCCTCTTCCATTGGAATCGACTGGAAAGAAAGAGGAACAAGAGAGTAGAAACCCTAAATGACGGGGGCGGGTAATCGCTCGTCGACTGAATATTTGATTTAATTGACGGGGGAGGGTTCAGGGTTTATATCTTGTGGTGGACGGAGCTCAATTAAGTAGCGGATCCGCACTCCTAAGCATTATTAAACTTGGCCCATTGAACTATATTAAAATTGGCCCATTTACTTGAGACTTCTGTTTTGAACTTTTGATCACCTGTTCGACCCATAACATAAACTTTTTTTTTTTTAATTTAAGTTCATATACGTATAATATGTTAATTTTAAAGGTAATTTTATGTGTACACCTCCTCTATTTGAATACACATGTTATTATTATTAAATAAAATTAATATTTTATAAAGTCTAAATTACCCTTAATAATATATTAAATACACACCATATATATTTTATAAAGTATTTTGAACACACACCTCCTTCTATTTTTGGGTAGGTCTTGCGAGAGGCCGTCTCACGTGAGATCATTTTACATTTTTTAAAATAGTTATCATTTTTGCTATAAAACGTTATCACTTTTACTATAAAATATTACTCCCTCTATCTCACAAATGTTTGCACCCCTCCCTCCGGCACGGTTATTAAGAAAGTAATAACTTTTACAGGTATTATAGTATTTTTTGGTTAATGAATACTCCCTCCGTCCCATAAAGAAGTTCACAGTTACGGTAGATATGAAGTTTAAGAAAAAATTACTTTTTGGGGGTAGTTTGGTATTTTTACGTAATAAATAAATTATAAAGTAAGTTTTGTGAGTTGTAAAGAGGTGACAATTTTGAAATTAAAGTGTATTGTGAGATTATTGATTTGTGTGTATTTCCTTATTTGGGGGGTGTGAACTTGTTTATGAGACGGGGGGAGTAAATGATAAAATGAACTTTTTTTAAGGAATGTGTAAACTTTTGTAGGACAGCCCAAAATGGAAAGTGTGCCATCTGAAATGAGACGGATGGAGTATAACTTTTCATTTGTACTATAAATTAGTCATAAAATAATATTATCACTTTTCATTAATTGAGTATAACTTTTTATTATAAAAGTTACTCCCTCCGTCCCAAGAATACATTCGCGTATTCTTGGGCACGGAGTTTAAGAAAAGTAACTTTTTGAGGGTGTGATGTAAGAAAGAGAAGGGGTATTTTGGGTAATTGAGTAGAATAAAGTGTATGATATAGTTGACTTTGACTAAATTGTGTGTAAAAAGAAGGTGGCATTTTTGTAATATTGTAGTATTGTAAGGTTATTGATATTGTGTATTGTTTCCATTTTTAGGGGGTGAATGTATTCTTGGGACGGACCAAAATGGAAAGGGCGAATGTATTCTTGGGACGGAGGGAGTATTACTTTCTGACTATCTCACATAAGCCTTTACGTGAGACGGTCTCATACAAGTCTTTACCTCTATTTTATACCCATCCCATTATTATTTAAAAAAATATATATATTAATAAGAAATCTAAATTATCCAATATTAAGACAAAATTTGTGATAATTTAATTTTCTTGTAAAGTTAAAATAAATATATTTTACTAATTATTAAAATACATTAAATATTTTATCTAATTTTTTATAGAAAAAATTATCGATTCTTTCATATGATTTAACTTTATATTTCAAATATTATATTTATTTTTACGAATTATTTTTAAAATAATTAAATTGAACATTTTTCACTTGTTTATCAGGTACAATTTTTTTTTTATTAAAATAGCATCACTTTTTAATTGTCCTATCATTATTCATAAAATAATTTTATTATTCATTTATCACTTTTCTTTTATCAGTTATTCTTTTTTATTAAATTTTTTATCACTTTTATCAGCCATAAATAATTCATGAAATAGTTCAATTGAATTATTATCACTTTTTATTTATCAAATCTCACTTTTGATTTATTCCAAATAAAATGTTCATAAAATATTTCAATTGGACAAATATAACTCTTTTTTTAAATTAGGTGTCATATCTTATCAAAAATGTTATATTTTTTATTCGTTAAGCAAATTGTTTTTTAATAATTTAATTTGACAGTTTTCATTTTTTTATTATTAATTATCGCTATTTATTTAAATTTTATCATCATATCTTCAAATGAATTTTTTATACAATAATTGAATGAGTATTATTTTATTTGACCATATACCTAAAGATGTCATAACTCATAATGTGTTCCCCTATGCGGTCAACTCATCCCAACCCATCAAAAATCCAACCTACAAATAGTCAGTTTGTATATGACGACATTCCTCACATATGACTCATTTTATAAATAACACACTAGATTTAATTTAATTATAGTAGGAGTAGTATTTTAAATTTATATTTAATTAAAAAAATGAGTTAAATTAAATCTATGGTTAGTAGTTATTATTAATTAAAATAGATTAATAATATATTTAAATTAAAAATTATGTTAAATTAATTAAAAAAATTATTTAAATTTAATTTTTAACTTTATTAAAATAAAAAAGAGAGAGAGACGGGAGGAATATAAAGATACTGACTTTTATATGCTGTTAAGATAAGATAACTAAAATCATTTTATTTTTTTAATTATTACAAGCTGTCCGTTTTTACTTCTAAAGGATTAATGGATATTCAGTTTGATTTGAATTTATGTGTCGGGTTTACCATTAATAAAATTGAAACATGGATTTTGGGTGCATATAGTATTAAAATTAGAAAGGGGTAATTTTGATATTTTAAGGAGTGTATAAATAATAAAATTAATATTTTAAAAAGGGTGTGTATTTAACGAAATAATTTTAGTGGGTAGTTATAATTTTTTTAAAAAAAATTATTTTAATTTATTGAGTAGTGAGAATTATTAGAAAAATGAATTTAGATTATCTAGGTGCACCGGTGCACTCAGTGCACCGCAATTAAACTCTCAAGGGGATCACATGATTTTGTATACCATTTCAATCTTATATCCGTGTGATGTTTAAATTAAAAGAAATTACATGATTTTCAAATACCATATTTACGGGAGACTAATTCTTTTAAAAAGCTCAATAATATTATTTGTGGGCCCATTTCCATTTAAAATATGAGGATGATTGACTAAGTTGTTGCATTCTTTTATTTATTTATAATAATAATAACAATAATTTATTATTATATTCTAGAAATTAGCTTACACCATAAACCACAGTGAAATTAAAGGATACTCCGATGATGCTCCACGTATTTTTATTTATTTTTTATTAGGGGCGGCTATTCACGTCCCAAAAATACTGAACGTCCCAAAAATACTGAACGTACCACATATGCTAAATATACCCCAGTAAAAATTCAAAAAATATAAAATTCTATTATATGTACCCTCATTTTTTTTAATTTTATATGTACCCCATTTATGACAATTATACCCTTTTAATTATCAAATTAATAGTTCACCATTACTTTTTTACTTCTAACCACATTTTGTCTTGTCTGTAGAAGATGGGAGAAAGATAATTTTGTATCGTCTACAGAAAAAGGAAAGAAAATGAGATCATTCTATTCGAGTATCGATTGACTTATTCGAACATGAACTAGTCAAGATCAAACTGATAAAAAAATATTATTTCAACATACATTAACAATTATTTACCACCTATATTCTTCATTTTTTTTCTAATACATTGATTACTTTTTATTTTTTAAAGAAAAACTAAATAAATTAAGAGTATTAAAAGTACCTCTACGAATTAAAAGTTACAATACCACGATTACTGATCTAGCATTGCATATAATACATTGACAGCGAGCATAAAATCTTTTTGTTGTTCATGAAAAAATAAGGAATAAATAAATGGGTTCAAATGCCCATATAAATATTTTTGCTTTTTAAAGAAAATAAAAATGGGTGGAATAGGTGAGTCGCTTCATTATGTTTAGTTATGAGGAAGGAATTTTCACGGCGAGTGACAACTTTCTATCTACTCCCTCCTTCCCAACAAGTATTTCACATATTGGTGTGCGCGGAGTTTAAGAAAATTTTGTATTTTTATGTATAAAGTAAGAAAGAGAATATATATTTTAATTGATTTAATGAAAAATGTGTGTAAAGTTATTGGGAGATATGAAAAAGTAAGTAAAAGTAAGTATTATATTGGAATGTGGGTAAAAAGTGAGTATTGTTATAATGTATTTTTTACTAAATTTAGTAAAAGTAAAGTGTGAAATACTTTGAGGGACGGATACAAAAAGAAAGTATGAAATACTTTGGGGGACGGAGGAAGTAATGTTTAGTGATTTTGGGTACAAATAGTCGCTCTCTAATATAAAAGGGTATTTTAGTCATACCATTTAGGGTCCGTTTACTTTGACCGTAAAGGTTAAGGTTTACATACCTTTAGTAAGGGTTGGGTGAAGGTTGAGTTAATATTGATCACAATGATTAGTTTTGGGTATAATGTTTACTTTGATGGTTTATTTTAGGGAGACTTACTTTTAGGTGCAATGCATATCATATTATTTCTATTAGATACTTTGACTTAAAATTAATACTAATAGGTACAAAATAATATTGCACAAACCCAATTTTACCCTTTCAATGTATTATGTAAATAATTTATACCGTTAAAATTGCAAAAGATTCCGTATTTGTTGCCCATTGATTTCAATATCTCCTTGATAGGCGTTTTCTCAACACACAATTTAATCCTCAAATATGAAGGATATCAATCGTAGTTTCGAAGGTGACCAAGTTATATATATCGAACCCAAGGGACGGATAAATATCAATTTAATTATGTTCTAGTAATTTATGACTATGTTGGTAATTGTAATGGATTTGGTATTTGAAATTAAGTAATAACTATTAATTGAAATAGCAAATAAAATAACAAAAATAAGAGATAAGTGAGTTGTGATCAAGTAAGATAATAGGTAGTTCGTCAGGTCATCCAGTTCCACTTATTAATTCATACTTTCGTGTGACGGTGTCCGACTCTGCCTTGTGGTTTATGAACACATTACTAAACTATACATATCTACTCTATAGACACAAGTAAACATGCGTATGACACGTGTGAATATCCTCGGAGCAAGATGTATACTTTACCCCCCTTTCTAGGTACTATCATAATCAATTATTTCCCGTGCACTTAGTTCTCTAACCTGATTTGATCTCCTTTTATAGGTACTATAAAGTTATACTCTTTATCCTACTTATTAACCCGAATATGATTCAATTAACAAGTATTCATATAAGATAGTTCTAATAAGACTTCGGAATCCCTTCACTTAGAATTATAACAATAAACCCTGCTCAGCAGTGAACGCACTCAACCAATAACCGAGTTATGTATTCAAGCTCTACACAATAATTATTGATGCACAAAACGACCGTGAGTATGGATTAAAAATGCACAATCTTATATAAAATAAACCACAAGTAGTGTTGTACGGAGTTTACACACGAAAGATAAATTAACTCATGAAACCTTCATAACCCTATAACTACCAAAGCGACTCTAGCCCATGATTGATCTAAGAAAAATCATGGTTAGATGGATCAATCTTACTTGAATCTCCAACGGAACCTCTGTCACAGCCCCTCCGGATGATGAACGATCGCTCCTCCTCTCAACTCCACGTCTTGACTCTTCTATCAATTGAATCTCTCCTCTTCTACTGTTGCATAAGCCTTCTTTTATACTTATAATCACGTCTTCTGGGCTTGGAATGGGCTTTTAAGTGATCACATGCATTGACGGTGCAAAAATACGGATATGGTAAGTTTCCGAGCATCGATTCGACCTCCACAACAGGTCGAATCAACCACCACAAGTCGAACCAGAGGTCGAACCAGCCTACTGTAAGTCCCAGGCGTTCAATTCGACCAACTGACCAGGTCGAATTAACGCGACGAGGTCAAATTGGCATCCCAGCCAATCGATTCGACCTCGATTCGACCTGATGCCCAGGTCGAATCCTCATGTCGTAGTCGAATCCATCCTCTGTACAAGTTGTGCTGCCGGTTCGACCTGAAGGGCAGGTCGAATTGACCTCCTTCAGGTCGAATTAAACTCCTGCTTCGCCCAAACGGATTGCTTCGACTTCCTTTCTTCAGTATTCAAACTTCCACTCCGATTTCCTTCGAAAAACCACTCAAATAGCTCCATCAACACCTGATTCATGTCTTTTCACAATATATATTAGTTTTCAACCAATTTCAATCACCAAACACTCCATAATAGCATAGATTCAGGCACAACATTCGTGAATTTACATACTCATCAGACCCCCAAACTTACATATTGCTCGTCCCGAGGCAATACAATCAAACCAAGGAGTCATGTATAATTCACGAGATCACCAAGTACAACCCATATTACACATGCAACTTCATCAATTTAAAAACAAGTATTTCATGCATCATATATATCATTCATGCAAAATATCACCCAATCATATCACCATTCAGAGTACTAAGTCATCTAGCTCACAAGATAAGTATTTACTCTCTCACTCAAGTGTTAATTGCACTTAACAAGTTAGTGTGTATACGCTCATACTCAATCCATATTCACGTGTAACCATAAGCTTAGCAAAGGTCTCAAAAATCGACTCACAATCAACTAAGTACTAGGATCACAAAGGACTTGTCTTTGGGTTGTAATGTTGACTCTTTGGATAGGGTAGAAAAATTTAGATAAGTGACTCAAACACTAGTAGAGAGTTACCTTGGAGGTTTTTGCTATCTTCATTCGGATAGATATTCTCCTCCAATTTCTTCTCTTGCACTTGCAATTTTGAATTCCTTCTCTTTTTTGCATCGACATCATTCTTCTATTGATAGCTCGGGTACCGATTGTAGGCACTACCCTTTTTAAATAGCAATCAGGGTACCAGTTTCAGGCACTACCCCTAAACAAGATTTAACCATGCACTTTTCTTAATTTACTCAACCACATTCCATCTTCCTTGTTCCTCTTGCATCACTTATTTACCTCAACTCTCTCTACCAATGAAGGGTATTTACAAAGCTCAAGTAAAGGTAAAATATGGCTCTTTTATTCGGCTCACCAAAGAAAAATCTTTTAACAGCTCAACGGGGCTACCAAAGGTATACATAATCAATAGGAAGGTAAATTTTTGGCTAAGTGACTCAAATAATAAAAAATTGCCTAAGATCATGTCCTAGTAATTCACCAATTGTAAGTCTCACACAAGACTCCAAGCCAAGTTCTAGAATACGTTCATATGAATGATTCTCTCAAGAATAAACTATCATGATTAAGCATGATTAAAAGGCTCAAATCCTCACATGGGTAAATAGAATCCTAAGTACAGCTCATAACACATAATCAAGATCAATTCTACCAGAACTCTACATACTTATCACATTATACATGCTTCTCATCAATGAAAATTAATATATGAACATATGAATTCACAGAAATTCACGAAACCCATATCAATCATACAAGCTCTCGTCAATCCAAACTAATGCATCAATCTACCCTCACAATTCATATCCAAGATCAAATATAGCAATATACATGCCACTCACGCAAGAAACACAACCCAAACCTGTAAAGAGAAAAAAAGAATGGAGATGAGATGAATCAGAAAACACAAGAACCTGTAGCTCTACTCCTCCGGAGCATCATCATCATCATCATCATCCTCATCATCATCAAGCTTCCGCTCCACAGCCCGGTATAGGTTACTGATGTGCTATCCAACAAGTTCACTCGATCACTCATCTTACCAACCCACTCATTCATGGCGTTGTACCAATCATTCTGCATGGCGTAGTTGGTGCTGGCGAGCGCGAGCTGTCTATTGGTCTCCTGCTGACTTGCGCTGATCGTGGCCATGTGCTCATTCCACAGGCAGAACTGCTCTCGTGTGTACTCATTCGGACCAGCCCATTGCTGCTGTGGCACTGCCGGAATGGGACGAGGAACCCTCTCCTGCTGCTCAAGTATCCATCTCCACGTGCTCATCCTCGTCTCCATATGGCTGCTGTGGTGGCTGCTGTGGCGGTGACCAGAACTATCCTTGATCAACAATCTGCTGCAGCTCCGTCATCATACCAGTCGCATATATTCGGGCCATTGTCCTCCAATTTCCTCTTGTCCGGACAGTAATGGACAAGGCAGTGTGGCCCAACGAGTTCATCAGCCTGTTCCTCTCCTCACGGATGGTAGTCATGTCACTCACGTCGAAGGAGAATATAAAATCGAAGGGCTTAGGGCCCCTCGTGAAGAACCAGTCCCCATCTCTAAAATGAGTGTATCCTCCCTTCACGCAAGTAAACATGACTAAATCAGGCTCTCCAAGCACATGTGTGATGTCGGTGAAGTCCATATCATAGTGCTCAGCCACGATCGTAAGCAACCCTCTAATATTCACCTTCTAAAACATGTAGGTCCTGAACCGATTCAGCTGATAGATAAAGTATGCTCCTACATTGAACTTCACCCCATTTACCATGCACCACAGAGCATAGAGCTCTCCTCTCGACACGCAACTTCCCTCTGAGCGGGCAAACAATGTGTTGCTTAGCACCCTATCCATATACCTGAGCACGGGATTCTTGATCAATGAGGCACGAGCATCCTTCGTCTTAAAATCTCCATTCTCTCCAGAAATCTCTCGCCAAAAATCGTTGGCATCGAAAAACCCATTCTCCACCCGAGAAATCTCCATAGGAGTCTGAAATAGCATGTTGAACTCCTCAGCTGACCATGTCCTCATCACTCCTCCAAGCTGGAATGTGCTCTCGTAAGGAAATCCAAGAGGATCCTTCTCCATCGTGATCGAACAGATAACCTCAGCAGTGACGTGAAAATATGCCGGCCTCTTTAGCTCCATGAAATGACGGATCCCAACCTGATCAAACATCCACAGAATGTCATCCCGGATCCTCATTGTAAGCATCGCATCCTGATACCTCATCCTAGCAATCTTCTCCGACACTTCAGACCACTTCTCTTTAATCTCGTCCTAATCGTTCATTCGAATTTTGAAATTCGCAGACAACCTCTCCTTTAATCTCAATTTCTTCGTCACCTTATCCTCTTGAGAGGGCTTATCCTGCCTCTTCTTCGATCTAACCTCAAGCTCCTTGTCCTTGTCTTTACCTTGACCTAAAAACAATACTTCTATAACAACCAACAAGGAAGACAAACTAAGTACTTGACTAACATAGCATACAACTCTACTCAAGACTTCAAGTTTCAATGCATACTTAACCAAGCTGAACTTGTTCCACTCACTCAATCCTCTATCATACACCATGATTCAACACCAATCAAACATAATGATCAACAATTATAACCAATCAACAAGCATGCATCATCAATTCAAGTAATTCAACATGAACAAGCACAATGAACTACTCAAATTCAAAAATTCTAACCCATAATCAACATGCTCATCAATCACACTCCATAATCACCTAACAATTCACATAGAACTCAAGGTTCTAACATCAATTAAGCAATCCAAATCGAACCAATCAAGTATCCACATGAAATTATTCAAAACATCCAACTATCACCATGAATTTCCAAATAAACACATTCAATCAACTTACCTATATCACAATCAACATATAGAACATCAATCCTAGGGTAATTGAGTTGAGAAAACGTACCTTTTGTTCTTCCCATGGCTAAAATTGAACTAGTGATTAAACTCCTTCAAATTCGCGAATAAACCCTAATTCATGGCTAATTCCACCCAAAAACACGACTAATTGAAGGGATTAAGGGTGTAGTGTGGTGTAATTGGTGGAAAAACTAGTAGGATTGAAGAATTTAGGCACGGGTTCTTCGATTAGGAGTGGATTCTGATGTCGCATTTTCTCAACGCACAATTGATCCCCAAGATTAAGGATATCAATTGTAGCTAAGCGAAAGACCAAGTGAATATCGAATCCAAAGGACGGCGTATTATCAATTTAATTATTTACTAAATTAATTAAGACAAAGGCAATAAGATTTGAGGTTTGAATTATTAATCTACTAACAAAATGTAAAATAAAAATTAAAATAAATAACACTCGAAGAATACGAAAGTGGATCAAGTAGGAGAATAGGTACCTCTAGGGTAATCCAGTTTTACTACTTAACTTCCCTTCCATGTGTTGATGTCCGACTCTACCTTGAGGATTATGGACGCATCACTAAACCATGCATATCTACTCTATAGACACAAATAGACATGCGAGTAACACGTGTGAATAACCTCGGAGCAAGAGATATAATTCACCATCCTTTCTAGGTACTATCAGTATCAATTATTTCCCATGCACTTAGTACTTTAACCCGATATGATCTCCCTTTATAGGTACTATGAAATTATCCTCTTTATCATACTTATTAACCCGAATTCTCAATTCAATTAACAAGTATTCATATATGACAGTTCTAATGAAGCTTCGGAGTCCCCTCACTTAGAATCATAACAAGGAATCCTGCTCAGCAGTGAGTGCACTCAATCAATAACCAAGATATGTATTCAGACTCTACATAACAGTTAATGATGCACAAAACGACCATGAGTATGAATTAAGAAAGCACGATCATATATAAAATAAATCCACAAGTAGTATTGTACGGAGTGTACACATGGAAGTTCAATTAACTAGAAAAAACCTTCACAACCCTAGTTCTACCAAAAAGGCTCTAGCCCATGATGTTACAAAGAACAATCATGGGTGTTGGATAGATCTTATCCGGATGTCCGGAAAATACAAGATAAATTAGGAAACGAATAAAACCCTAGATGTGGGCGTCGTCGCGCCCTTCTCCATCTTGAATTCTCCTCTTGATTCTCCTCTTGATTTTACAGACGAATCTTCAAAGTGATGGATGGATGGAGGAAAGGAAGTGGATGATGGTTGGGGGATGATCCCCCCTTGTGGGGTGTAGTATGGTTGTGGCCTCTCTTCTTTCCTTATGTTATTATATTCACTTCAACTCTTGCAGCTCTCTCCCTTTTATACTTGCTGCCAAATGCAGCTTCACATGTAGCCACTCCTCTTTGTTTGCTGTCCATGTTGCTCCACATGCATCCAATTCTCTTTGTTTGTTGTTCTTGCAGCTCCACATGCATCCATTTCTCTTTGTTTGCTGTTCTTGCAGCTCATTGTGCTGTCTTTGCAACTCTTTTCAAACTCTCTTCCTTGTTTTCTTCTTTAGGAATCTAATTATGTGTTATGTGCTTCATGTGTTCCATGTGGATCCTTCCTTTTTGTGCTGACCTTGCAGCTCTTTCTTCTTCCTTTTTGTGCTATCTTTGCAGCTTCTCTCTAACTCTCTTCCTTTTCTTCTTCTTTAGGAATCTAATTGTGTGTTGTGTGCTTCATGTGTTCCATGTGGATGGTGCATTACTTTCCCATTTACTCATGTGTGCACTTCTTTCCCACTTGCTCATGTTTTCCACATAGATTGTGCACTAAATAAGCAGGTCGAATCGAAGGTAGAATCGACCTTCTGCAAGTCTCAAATGTCCAATTCGACCTCATGCCTTGGTCGAATTGAATTCTTCAGGTCGGATCGACCTACTGGAAGCTTTAGGTGCTCAATTCGACCTGCATAGCAGGTCGAATCGAGTTGTCGTGGCCGAATTGACTCTTTTGCCGTCCGATTCGACCTCGATTCGACCTGAATATCAGGTCAAATCTAAGTCGAATTGACTTGGACAGTCTCACCGTTTCGCGTATAACTTCCACATCTGAGTTCCGAATTGAGTAATTCTTGCACTAGCGCGATCCTCTCTTCCTTGAATTTCTATCTATATAAAGAACTTACAAAAATTCCAAGATTTGAATGTACAACAAGCTATGGAAAGTAGCACAACAATTCTATTCGGCATAGCTCGCGCGACGTCACTATTTTGCTCATAACTTCCTCGTTTGGAACTTGATTGGGGTGTTCTATACGCCAAAACGACCCTCTCTTTAGTGGCTTTCCAACCATGTATTGCACCAAAATTTTTTATCTCCAAAAAACACAGAAAAATTATGAAAGTTGGACGTGCATTTTTCAGCATCCTTGCACAAATTGCACCTTTTCTCCAACTTTGCACTTTTGATCCTTTTTCCACCTAAAACACAATAAAACACCTCAAGTGCACATTTATCTCCTATATATGAAATGTAAGATATTTGTGCTAATATATAACAACAATTCTCATCAAAAAGGTGTTAAATTGGACACTCAAACAAGCTCATTTTCACTTTCATCAGATTCGGGTGAAGGTGGTGTGAAGAAGTGGTCGAACGATTTGAAAATTGGGAATAAAACACACTTACTTGGCTTGATTCGACCTCGATTCGACCTGCTGAAGAGGTCGAATCGACTCCATCGTGGTCGAATCAACATTCTGGACAACTTCCGCCTTCGATTCGACCTCGATTCGACTTGCTCCCCTGGTCGAATCAAAACGCTTTAGGTCGAATCAACACACTGTAAGATTTAGGTCACCGATTTGACCTAGATTCAACCTGAATCTCTGGTCGAATCAAAGCAGTCGTGTTCGAAATGGCTCACTGGAAGATTTCACGTTATGATTCGACCTTGATTCGACTTGGGCCTCTGGTCGAATCGACATGCTTCAGGTCGAATCGAGCTACTGGATAATTTTCGCCCCTTGATTCGACCTGTACACTTGGATTCGACTTTTCCCCTTGGTCAAATTGACTCCTTGATGCTCCAAAATCGAGTGTTCTTCATCCCCTACACACTTCAAGCTTAACAAATGAACATTAGGTACCAAAATAGGGTATAACTTCATCAAAAATCAATTCTAAAACTTAACAATCATGAGTAACTCCGCAATCACACAAAACACAGAACAAAACACCACTGAACATTAGGCAAGTTACAAAAAATTAGCACATCAAAACTGGTTAAAGTTTTAAATATGCCGCAAAAAATTAACTCCCCTAACAAACATTACAAAAGAAAAGATTATACTATCGGTGCTCATTGAGGTAAGTACATCATACGCCCCCCAAACTTAGTAGAAACTATAGTCGAAACTAAGTTTGTAAAGAGATGTAATTACCGATAAATAAGCACCTCAATTACTCTCACGAATGAAATAAACCAATAAAATGGCCCTCCCCCAACAGGCACTCTTATTTAACGTCAGAGAGTCACGACGGTACCAATCTAAGATAAGGTATCTTCAAAGATGACGCAAGCATCATCTGGCGACCTATAGTACTTCAATCGATGCCCATTTGCCATGATAATGTCTCCATCCTTGTCAATAAGCTCAAAACTCCCCCTCCACAGGCTCTATGAATCATGAACGGTCTCGTCCATTTCAACTTCAATTTTCCTGCGAAAAACTTCAAACGAGAGTTAAAAAGTAATACCTCATCTCCTTGTTTGAACTCTTTGTATTAGATCTTAGAATCATGCCACTTCTTCATCCTTTTCTTGTAAATCTCTGAATTCTTGTAAGCACGACTCCTAAACTCATCAAGTTGATTAATGTGAGTCATCCTCAACTCTCTCACATCCTTAAGAGACAAGTTCAAGCTTCTTAATGCCCAAAAAGCTTTGTGTTTGATCTCCACAGACAAGTGGCATGGCTTTCCATAGACAATTTGGCACGGTGACATGTTTAACACTGTCTTATAAGCAGTTCGGAACCCCCATAACACATCATCGAGCTTCATAGCCTAATCTTTCCTATTGGTTCCTACTACCTTCTCCAAGATTTGCTTCACTTGATGGTTAGAGACCTCCGCTTGCCCATTCGCTTGAGGATGATAGGGCGTAGTAACCCTATGCTTGACACCATAATCCTTAAGCACCTTCTCTAGAAATTTATTGACTAAGTGAGACCCTACATCACTCACTAATGCTCTAGGAACTCCAAAGCGGGCAAAGATATGCTTCTTCAAGAAAGATATGACAGTCCTCGAATCATTCAAGCGAGTAGGAATGGCTTCCACCCACTTAGAAATATAATCCACAGCTAAAAGGATGTAGAGAAATCCATTCAACGGGAAAGAAGGCCCCATAAAATCGATCCCCCACACATCGAAGATCTCTACAACAATGCTCGACTGAAGTGACATCTCATCTCTCCTACTTATATTCCCCATGCGCTGACATCTATCATATGTCGCCACATAGGTTTCACAATCTTTAAACAAATAGGCCAATAGAGAGCGGATTGAAGTACCTTGGCTGCTGACCGCACTCCTCTTTCATTGGTCGATGGTGGAAGATTTTCAATTGCCACCACTTTGGCTCTATCCACCTGCAATCCCTTGGCAGAAACATGATGCCCAAGAACAATCCCATCTCTCACCATGAAGTGACACTTCTCCCAATTCAAGACAAGATTAGTTTCTTGACATCTCTTCAACACAGTAGTAAGGTTAGATAAACAAATATCAAAAGAGGAACCAAATACAGAAAAATCATCCATGAACACCTTCATGATCTTCTCTATCAACCCATCAAAAATTGCCATCATGCATCGCTGAAAAGTAGCAGGCGCATTACACAATCCAAATGGCACCTTTCTAAAAGCAAAAGTCCCATATAGGCAAGTAAAAGTCATCTTTCCTGATCCTCGGGAGCAATCATGATTTGATTATAACCCGAGTGCCCATCCAAGAAACAATAGAACTCATACGCTGCGAGACGATCAAGCATTTGATCCATAAAAGGAAGGGGAAAGTGGTCCTTGCATGCATTTTCATTCAGTTTCCTGTAATCGGTACACACACGCCATCCCATTGGAATCCTAGTAGCTATTGCCTTACCATCTTCAGTTTTCTTAATAGTCATGCCCCCTTCTTAGCAACAACATGCAATGGACTCACATGGGGACTATCACTAATAGGATAAATAATACCGGCATCTAACCATGCTAGGATTTGCTTCCTACTCACCTCCTGAATCGCGGGATTACCCTCCGCTAATTTTGGATACTACTATTAGCCTCATCTAACAATCTTATCTTATGCATGCAATATGAAGGATTAATGCCTTTCAAATCATCAAGAGACCACCCAATCGCAGACTTGTACTTCCTAAGAACATCTAAAACTTCTCAAGTTGATCATCATCAAGGGAAGAAGATACTATTACCGGATACTTTTCATTGTCACCAAGAAAGGCATACTTCAAGTGTTCCGGTAACAGTTTCAGCTCCTCTTTCTTTTCTTCCATCGGAGTGCTCTCTCGATCCAACGGCAAGTACTTCCTAATCCACTTCACTTCCTCAACCTTAATGTTCTCCAATGCATACCTGTCATCATCCAAAGCAAGTAAGTTTTCAAGATATTCAATACATACCTCATTGGAGATATCATCAAGCTCCGTAGTGGGATAAGTAAGAGACTCCATCAAGCACGTCTCAAGCGGATCCTTAGATAGGATCAGAGACATATCTTCCTTCATAATCTCCTCCACCACATCAATACTATGACACTGAGACTCCATGGGCATCTTCATTACTTTGTCAAGGTTGAATAACACCTCTTCTTTATCCATCTGCAACCTTAACTCCCCTTTCGAACATCAATCATGGCCCCAGCAGTAGCAAGGAAAGGTCTTCCCAAGATAAGAGGGACATTATCCTTGTCATCATCCATCTCAAGTACAAGAAAATCCACATGAAAGACTAGTTTCTCCACTTTGACAAGAACATCTTCAATGATACCTTTCGGAAACGTCATCAACCTGTTCGCCAATTATAGAGCAACTGTTGTAGGAGATAACTCTCCCAAACCAAGCCTCTGAAAGATAGACAATGGCATCAAATTGATGCTTGCCCCAAGATCGCACAAGGCTTGTCGTGCCGGCCCTTTTCCAATCTCGCACAAGATAGTGAAGCTTCCCGGATCCTTCATCTTCTGTGGCAGCTTTCTTTGGATAATTGAGCTGCAATTTTTAAACAAGTTCACCGTCTTAATTCCGTTCAAGCTTCTCTTCTTCAACAATATATCCTTAAGGAATTGGGCATAGTATGTCATCTCAATTATTGCCTCAGAGAAAGGAATACTCAAGCTTATCTTATTTATGATATCTGAAAACCTCTAGAACTTCTCTTCCAATCCCTTCTTGACCAGCTTATAAGGAAACGATGGTGGTATCTTTGTTTTAGGAATACCCCATTCATTATGCTCAAGCTTTTCCGCTTTATCCTTCTCGACTCTCAATCTCTTGGCTCTTTCCCACTTCTTCTCTGCTATGATCTCAATATCATGCTCATTTGGAACCAATGGAGTAATATTCACATCACGAGGAGTGTTCGGTGACGAAACATGTGCAGTACGGGGTAAATCGACCTGGATTCAACCTGAAGGTCTGGTCGAATCGGGCATATAGTGGTTGAATTGATCTTCTGGAACACTATTCTTTCTCTGTATCACTAATTCGACTAGGATTCGACCTGAAGGTCTAGTCGAATCAAAGTCCCCCTAGTCGAATCGACTCACTGCATGATTTCTGCCCTCCTATTCGACTTGGATTTGACCTAAAGGTCTGGTCGAATCGACATGGTGCTGGTCGAATCGGGCTTCTGATAAAATAGAGTACTCTGGATGGGTGGATTTGACCTGGATTCGACCTGAGGACCAGGTCAAATCAACTTGATGTTGGTCGAATCGAGGTGCTGGTAGAACATAGTGCTTCGGATGGTAGGATTCGACCTCGATTCGACCTGAGGGCTAGGTCGAATCGATTGTACATTGGTCGAATCGAGGCTCTTTTGCTTCCAGATCACGTCCAGTAGGCTAATTCGACCTCCCCCGTTGGATTCGCCCTATGGTATAGGTCGAATTAGGGTCGAATTGAGCTCTTGATGTCTCCAACTTCAATTCTGGCCTCATCGGTCCCTCGTAATGTGTTCCAGACCTCAATGTAATAGCGTTGCAAGACTTTGGGTTCTCAATACTTTGAGACAGGAGCTTCCCTTTTCTCAATAGTTTGAGAGAGTTTGTTGATACTTCCTGCCATCTCCCCCATCAACAATGTAAGATCCTTCACTTGCTTTGATAAATCCTCATGGTTTGCATCAATCTTCTTCTCTAACTTGGCCTCAAGACGATCCACTCTAGCATCATTCCTAGCCATGTACCTGTTCACCGTATCCTCGAAATCCAGCTTTCCTTCTTCCACTTTCGTACCTGGATCAACACCCATCGGAGGTTGAACTGCATTGTTCGGATTGCTCCATGAAAACTCTGGCCTCCTAGGCTGTTGATAATTACCTGGGAGACCACGGTTGTTGTAGTTTCCTTGGTAATTCCGGTTGCCCTTATTTTGATACCTTGTCCCTTGAATACTTTGGCCCATAGCTCGACTGGACAGGTGACAACACGACTTGGCAACACAACTCGAGTTGGGGTACTCGAGTTGCAAAATAAGGCAACTCGAGTCGTGTTGGCAACTCGAGTTGGTCACTCCAACTTGTGTTGCGTAAGTTCGGGCCAAAAATTGAGATTTTTAATCCCCTGTGCGTGAAAACGTGTAAGAGAGCCTAACCAAGTCAGTTTTCGGGGCCTAAGGTATAAAAAGGATCAGATCACTTAAAGAAGAGAGACCGATCATTCATCACAGAAACACACCATGAATTCAATTCACGTTCCATCCATCCACTCACATCAAACCATTCATCCATCCATTCCATCAGTCCGGAGAAAGATTCAAGTGCAGATTTGAGAGCCAATCTAATCGAAGAGACGAAGGAGGAACGAGACCACGTGACACTAGGGTTTCGTACTTTTCTCTATTCTTTTCAATTGTTTATTTTGTTATGAATTTGATAGCCATGAGGGTTGTGTGTAACCTCATGGGCTAAAACCCTTTACAGTTCTAAGGATTGAGGGTTAAAAGTAGTTGATTTGGGAACCTAGACAAATCTTGTGAATTTATATTGTTAATAATCCTTGTTTATTCGTTTTTATCCAATCTTTATCATACGTTTGTAACGTCTTCATAGCATATTATAGATATTGCCTGTGATGCTTGATATGTTATGTTAGCTTGTGTGCATCTGTACTTGATGTTGTTTGATTGCTAGGGATTAAAGTAGTTTGCCCATGAACAAATTAATCCTAAGAGCTGATAAATAGGGTACTGGATTATCTTAGTGGAATAATGCAATTAAGAAATCAAATAGGAAGTGAATAGGGTTTGAATAGGAATTCCAGAGAATATATGTTAAACGAATTGGCCATCCGGAGGTTTATAAAATTTACCTTATTAATATCTAGGAAGGAGATTCAAAACTATTAACTTATTATCTCATAATGTATTTCCATTAAAACAATATGAATGAACAGTAGGACGTCTAGGAGACCAAAACAACTGCATCAAACCTGATACCTTAGAGATATTATATTTCTCTTGATTAATCTTGAATTGTTCCTTGCTTTTATTTAATTTGTTATTTATTATTTCAGCACTTTAGTAAGTAATCATATTCAACTCTTGGAAATTAGTTACGATAACTCTAGTCAAATAGGGATACAAAATAAATAGATAATTGACTGTCTCAGTGGGAACGATATTTATTTTAACTGGGGTACTTGTCATTACAATTGACATCCCTATACTTGGGGATTTAATTGAGGTGCACAATTAAGAGCAAAAATGTATACAATTTAATTGTTAATTTTTTTAATGAAAAATTGAGTGTAAAAAATATATAATTATTAAAAAACATGTATACACTGTAATAATAAATTTTTGTATTTATAATAAAATAAATACGTGAGTACAAAGATAATTTTCAGACGAATTTAATTTGATTAAGATGTGAGCAGGTTACAATCTCAATCAATCATCTGATTCTTCTCTCGTACCAATTTGGCTTTGACTTGACTTATGTGTTGAATTTGACTTCTGTGTTTGACTTTAACTTCTTTAACTGGAGTGTATGCTGACTGTGTTGACAGTGTGTGTGTTGAGCTGGATCTTCAAACGAAGCTTGTCCGAGCTCGAGTGTGTAGTCTTGAAAACGTTGATCCAAAGGCGTTGAATCTTTACTTGGATTGGACATTGACTGGAGGGCCTTCCATGAAGAACACTTGATCTAAGGGACTTAGAGCCTTGATCCCGGATTTGCGGCCGTTCTTGACTTGAAGCTTGCAGATTCTTTGAAGCTTGAAGCTTTGGAGGCTTGAAGACTTAAAGATTTGTTGAAGATTTTGAGCTTGAAGCTATAGAGGCTTCAAAACTTGAAGATTTGTGGAAGATCTTGAGATTAAAGGCTTTGAAGATGCTTTGAAGATTTGCTTGAAAACTTGAAGATCTTCGAACGTTCTTCGCTTGAAGCTTCAAAGACTTGAAGATTTGAGCTTGAAGATCTTCGCTTGTTCTTCACTTGAAGCTTTGAAGATTTGAAGATCGTTCTTCACTTGTTCTTCACTTGAAGATCTTGAGGGAGCTTTAATCGTGTTCTCGATCTCTTCAAGAGCGTCGTCTTCGAGTGCTGGAATGTCTGTCCGTGTCTCAAATAAATGGTGGAGATCCATTTTTATAGGTGAGAAGGGAGTCCAGGCCATTGGGCCTCACTTAATGGGCTTAAGCTCCAGCTTGATTGAACCATAATCGGACCTATTTGATTTGAGTCTGATTTAATTTGTCTGGGCTTGTTTGACTTGGGTCATGCCCCATTTAACTTGGGCTTGATTGACTTGGGTCAGACCTCCTTTTTATTTAAGTCCATTTAATTTGTTGGACTCAAATTATTTATTAATTTATTTTAGGAATTAATTTATTTAACTCCCAAAATAAATTAATATTTAATCAATAAAATCCACGTGTCGCCATTTAATTGGATCGTAAATTTTAATTGCTTACATACAGTATTGAATAAAAAGTTATACACATATGGATGTTAGTTTTTTAATAAAAAATTTAGCGTGAAAAAAGTATATAATTATTACAAAATACATACTATACAAAATAGAATAATATATTTACAGAATAGAATAAAAAGTTATACACACGTGGGTGTACCCTTACACTTGGGTGCACCCAATATACACTCAAAAAATAAATATTGGGGATCTTATTTTAGGCCGATTCTTACATAACTCGGGTCATATGACCCTATGCAATAATGATCGTTGGATATCAGCAAACCTTAATTGACCATTGGATGAATTAATTAAGTAACCGCATTACAACATAAACAAGCGTTAGCCTTTCATAATGGCAACCTTTTTATTAATTTTATAATTAATTATCTATTTAAATTTTTGGTTAATTTTTTAAATAAAAATAATTTAAATTTGAGTAAGTCTTATGTCAAATTATTTCGTGAAATAAATTTCATGATGCACAAATAATAATAAAATATTAATAATACTAAGTGATATTTGATCCAAAAAATTATATTCATTCAATAAAATTTTAACGTTTATTATTATTATTATTATTATTATTAATATTATTAAAAAACAAAAGTAATATATATAGTAAATATTAATATCCATGTAATAAACTTAGGGTAATTTTGGGTACACTTGTGCATTTTAAGGTATAATGATTTAATTTAGGGTATAATAATAATTATATAATTTATACAGTTAATTATTAATTAAAATCTAAGGTGGAAATTAATTATTATAAACTTCAATGTCAAATTCTCTTGTGAGAATAATAAAATATTAATAATACAAAGTGATATTTGATCTAAAAAATTATATTCATTAAATAAAATTTAAACGTTTTATTATTATTATTATTAAAAAACAAAAGTAAAATATATAGTAAATATTAATATTCATGTAATAAACTCATGTGTAATTTTGGGTACACTCGAGTGCATTCTAAAGTATACTGATTTAATTTAGGGTATAATAATAATTACATAATTTATAAAGTTAATTCTTAATTAAAATTCTAGGGTGAAAATTAATTATTATAAATTTTAGTGTCAAATTCTCTTATAAGACATTACTTTTGTGAGACGACTTGTGAGACGTATTAAATTAAGTCTATTATTTAGATAAAGTATGTTTAATGGTTATTAAAGTATATTTTTTATGCTTGATTATTCATTAAAATATGATTTTAGCGTGTTATATTACAATTTATTATTGATATACTTTAACTATAAATAAACATACTTTATCTATACAATAAATATATTTTAGCTCATACTCATCGCACAAATAACCGTCCCACAAAAGAGTATTTTAACTTTAATAATTTAGTCTTACACAAGTGCATCAATTGCACCCTAGTAACACTCATAAATCTATATTTAGATTTTCCATTTCATTAAATCTCGAATACTATGTGTTAACCCAACAAATTTTTTAAATTAAAATAAAATAAATGAATATTATTATACAATAAACATTAATTACATTTTTTTTTAACTCAAATAACTTACTTTAGACCTTGTCTCATATGAATTTATGGTATGAATTTTATTAGAATAATTTTTTAATACATAAAAAATTACTCATTATAATAATGAATTATTTTACTAATTTTGTAAATAAAAATATAAATCATTTAAAAAATATATTAAAAAGAATTATAATATATCAAAAATTAACTGTAATGAAAAGAGAAAGCCCTTGTGTGAGATCGTCTTACATAAGCCTTTACGACATAAACTTGTGTGAGACTGTCTTACGTAAGCCCTTACGTAAGACGGATGAAAAGTAGTAACTTTTATAACAAAAAGTGATACTTCATTAATTAAAAGTTATAATGGTATTTCATTAATAATTTATAATATAAATGAAAAATGATAATATTGCATAGCAAAAGTGATAAATTTTATAAAGAAATTGATAATTATTTTAAAAAGTATAAAATTGTTGCATCTCAACAAATCTTACCCATAATTTATTATTTTAAAGAATAATTTTTGATATATTAAATAATAATAACAGTATATAGTAAATTGAGGTATAGAAGATATTTTGCCCTTATTCATCCCGAATATATTCACTAGATTTTTCATGAGCATTAAGAAATTGATTTTTTTTAAGGTGTTTGATATTTTTAGATTTTAAATATATTATGAAATATAGTTTAAATTATAAAATAGATAATTTGAATTAAAAATCATGATAATTTTAAAATTAAAATGTATGTTATGATTGTAAATTGTGATGTTTGAGTTTTGGAATGTGAACATGAGATAATTGATTGATAAAAGAAAAGAAAAAAATTCGTGGGAGACTGTCTAATAAAATTATTTCTATAAAATGGATAAGAAAGTAATAACATTTAATGAAATAGTACTACTCAATTGAAGAAAAAGTGATAATGATGTAGTGAATTATTTAATAAAAATTTACAATATAAATAAAAAGTAATAATATTTAAAAAATACAATTATATAGTATATTTAATAATTTAATAACTAATTACATAAATAAACTTTTTAATAACTAATTACATAAACTTAAAATAGTAATCGCACAAGTATGCCCTAAAAGAAGTGATCATAAGAATAAAATATATGGAAATGTTTTATTTATCACATGAAATACTCAAATATTAAAAAGTTTTAAAAAATTTTAAAAATCTTACTCCCTCCGTCCCGGGTATTTTCACTCATTTGTACGAGCACGCAGATTAAGACGTATTATTTTTTTAATATATAATGTAAGTAAAAGTAGGAATAAATTAGTAATTTTAAAAGAAAAAATAAATAAAGTTATTGGGAATGATGAATAAAGTGTAAAAAAGTAAATAAAGTTGTTGAGGTTGTAAAAAGTAGGTAATAAAATATTATGTATTTTTACTACAAATGGAACGGAAGGAGTAATAATATTCGCGATAAAAAAAATATGAATATATATTGAAGGGATAATTAGAATTAGCATGAAAATCTAATTGCAAATTAATCAAGACTTAAAGGACATGGAAGATGTTTCATGAAATTAGCTATTGGTAATAACAAATAAAATTTTAGGTAATCCCCTTTATTTTATTATTAAAAACTTGGCGGAGGCATAAAAGCATGTGGCAGTTAAAAGGGGAAATGAAAAAAGATCAAATTAGGCTTCCCTTCGATAGAGCCCTAAAACAAAAATCCCGACGGCCCTCTGTCGTTTGCCTTTGATTTGCCCCCAAACCCTAGCACCAGAATAGCCGCCATGGAGAAACGATCGGGATCACCATCACAATCGATTAGTTTTCCCCAAAAGAAGCAGCGATCAGAAAATCCCCAATCAGGAAAAGTGGGAGTGTTTTGCTTCTCGCTGGAGCCCAAGGAGGAGGATATCAAAGTATACGTGTTGGATCTAAATGTACATGGTAGCCAAGACGGCGGTGACGACTTTAAGGAGATCGAGCCTGCGTATCATCTTCGACTTCCTCTCGAATATCAAACCCAGGCAATCTGTGTGAAGGGTTCCACCTTGTATGTATTCGAAGGGGAAAACACTTTCAAATCGAATCCTTGGCCCAATCCCAACCGTAAGACGGTAAGGAAGTTAGTTTTGTCGCCTGAGGTTTTGGCAGGCGGGAAAGTAGTAAAGGGAGTGGAGGGGGATGTTAAGAAAGTTTCCGATATGAATCACATCAAATACGAGCCTAAAGCCCTCCTCACACCCGACGCCCAACAAATTTTAGTTTTCTCCACTGAGTTCTTTGGTCAACATTATGATGATATGCATATGGATGGTCCATCCCCTCGTGCTGCTTTCGAGTTGTATGATATTGATGAAAATCGTTGGTATATACTCCCTGAAATACCCATATCCCCCCTCCGCCGCAGCACCATTGTTACAGTGACCTTATCTGCTTTCATAGACCACTCTCATCTCTTACTGTGTACCAATAAGGGAGGCAGCTTTCTCTTGAATTTTAAATCAAAAGAGTGGACTAAACTAGCCTTTGGGAGTACTTTTCAGTATTTTGAGGATAACTTCATATTACTAAGCAGTGGGAGAATTGCTTTGTTTCCTAGAGCGCTTTTCCAAAGCAAGGATGGTAAAATAGTCTTTGAATATCGCAACTGTCCCCGTGAAGCCATTGAGATTTTTGATTTTCCCTTGTCTGAACTTCCTCCTAACGACCACTCTCTTCTAAAAGAATATTACTGGTATTGTTTGTTTCCAGCTTCACTCGTCCCTCTTCAACCCGATGTCTTTAGCATCCAAGAAGACGACTGGTTTGTTACCTGCACTTTACAATCACAGTATTTTGTTCATGCCCCCGACGGAACGCATGGAATTCGCCTGTTGATTGATCTTCGTGGCATCCATCTCACCAGTCACGATGCTCAAGTCCTCAACACTGTGAAAGCTCGCATTGGTCATAAAGGGCTTATCGCCGTCTTTGCACTGTTTCCCCTTCCTTGAAAATATATATTATGGCTTTTCAGTACTTGCATGTTATTTTCTTTGTTTTGTAATTATCTCCATCCTTGAACTGTTTCCCCTTCCTAGAAATTATTACTTGTTATTTTCTTTGTTTTGCAATGCAGCTGTTACTGAATCCAGTTTTTGAGCTGTTATTTGAATACCCCGTTCATTTTGTTCTTCAGTTTCAGCATATGTAACTTGACACCATATCATGATTCATGGCCGGTTCAAAGTTCAAAATTTATTTGACTAGTCTATTTAAAATTGATAATGCATGCGTAGTTGAGTAGAAAACATCTTACATTTTGGTTTAAGAAAATGCCTGAGATCGAACATATCCTTATCTTCTGTCTTCTGATCAGTTTAAAGGGCCTTCGATTATTTTTTATTTTCTTGTTAGGTGTATTCTGTGAGTGGAAATTCTATTGCCATGCTAGTTTTTATTGTAAACTCTTCAGCACTTGGATGATTATATCTGCATAGCTTTAACTTTCTTGACAAGGATGTTGATTCTGTTGCTTTGATGTAACGCTATGTTACACATAAATTGCAGTGAATCATGTAATAAACTAAAAATTATTTTTTTTTTTACAAAATTCCATCGTTGCTCTTACTGCTCGATGATTATCAGATTTGATACTTGTTATGATTCGATACTAAACTGAAATGCTATGGTTTTCCATGTTTTCATTTGGTCTTCCTTTTTTAAGCTGAGCTGATATTGTTCTCTAATATATGCTTCCCTTGTGCATTGTTATCATTACATAACATATTACATTTTGTCTAGGACCATACCTTTACTGTCTGTCCTGTAATTCATTTGCGCTTTCCATGTCGAGAACATTACCATTTCAGTTCTAGTGTTTGATCATGATGTTTTATCCCCAATTTTTGCTATATTCCAATTGTGTTTATGATAGCTCAAGTTCAAATGGTAAGCCATAGTCGCATTGAAAGAGTCAATTCCTCTTTCCCCAAATCCTTCAGTTTCTTATCATAGGCCTAATTATAGAGAGTTGAATGATGAGTACAAGTCCTTGAATATTTTACATGATTGCTGCCAATTTGCATTCAAAAGATCTTCTCGCCAAACAATGTAGGGCAATTTTAGGGTAACTGTCTCTTTGATCCCTTCTTTTAAGTTTGGAGAGCATGTGAGAGCAAAACATAATAGCTCAGAGGGGAAAAATAACAGGTTAATTTGTAACTTAATATTTTGTAGCTCATTGGATAATGAAGAATTATTAGAGCTATGTGGACATTCATTCACTGTGTTTGTCAATCTGATAATTTGAGCTTGATGCTTTTTTTTTTCCTTTTCTTTCTGCATCTTATTTCCATGTTGCAGTAAGCTTAATAGAGAGATCACATGGTTGAATTGTTTGTTTTGAATAGCGCGCGTGTGACACTAAGAAATTTTAGTTCTTGTGTTTGCTTTCCACTCGGATGATTTTGCAAATATTCATGGCAACAAAGTATCATAATAGGATTTTGGTAATTGAACACTCAAGCATATACAATAAGAAATTTTATCTCGTTTTTGGATATAATTAAAACTTTCAAGGTCTATTTTTTTTTGCAATCTAAGAATTAAAATTGAATTGGAACAGAGTTTTACGTGTTAGAGTTAATGGGGGTATGTTTAGTGTCACGTAATAAACTCACAACACTCTTTGTATGAAAAAATCACTCTAAGAAACTAAGAACTCAAAATTGAAGAAGATTGAATAAAACTACACAGATTGCTTTGATTATGTGTTGTGTATGGAAACGAAGAAATTGAGACGAGGGATTTAAGTGGTTCGATTATTAAAATCTACGTCAACTGTAGATCAGAGAGTCTATCTTATTGATGATTATTGATGAGTTCAAATCAGAGAGTACACTAATGAATTAAGCTATGAAGATAAGCTTAAATACATGCAGACTCCATCCATAGAAGTTACGAGATCATTTGATTGGCTGGTATTTGAAGAATCTTGCCTGCTCATACTAGCTGTCTAACAGATCGTACTGGCACCATTTCAAAGCTTGTGTATCAAGCTACAAAACCATGTAGATAACTGATTATAACTGATTCACTTAATCCTTCAAAATATCAGCTAAATACACCTTACTTACCATGCAACGGGGTGATGATCATGTGAATCCAATAAGCTGATTTTCTTTATCCAGCTCATTAAACATCTGCTCCACACAAGTATATAATCCACACACTTTCTTAGCCAATCAGAGTAGTTACATGTGGCACTCAACCATGCACACATAAGGTTTACATCACAAATCTCCACCTTAAATCTTACTTGAAACCATCGAACCTCACCTCTACTCCACTGCTTTTTAATGAGAGCAGCTGACTCCAACCCTTTACTTCTTAACACACATCGATTAGACTCTTTCATGAGGTAGCAAGTGCCTTAGTAAGAAAATCTGCTGGATTCCTTGTAGTATCTACCTTGAAGATTACCACTTCTCCACTTTCAATCATGTCTCTCACAAAATACATTCTTACATCAATATGCTTTGTTCTTTCCTGGTATCACTGATGTTTTGACAAATGTATAGCACTTTGATTATCACAACTGATGATCACAGACTTCTGTTTAATGCAAAATTCCCATAGAATCCCAATTAACCATACACCCTCCTTCACAGCTTCAGTAAGTGCAATGAATTCAGCCTCTGTTATAGATAGAGCCATCACTGATTGGTGTGTTGCTCTCCAACTGATGGAATTACCAAACAAGCAAAACACATAGCCTGAAAGAGATTTCATTGTGTCTAAATTGGCTGCATAATCATCATCAACAAAACCTGTATGAAAATCATTGTCAATAAACCTATTGTCAATGTGTCTCTGATGTAATTCTGAATTCACTTGACTGCCTCCCAGTGCTCTCTTGCAGGATTACCCATGAATCTACTGACCAAACTCATCTCATAGGAAAGATCAGGTCTACAACACACCATTGCATACATAAGACTCCCAACAACATTTGCATATAGTACTTTCTTCATGTCTTCTATCTCATCTCTAGTCTTAGCAACATTTTATGAAGATAATCTGATCCATTGCTTCGCTGGTGTAGAAACAGACTTACTCAAATCCATGTTGTACCTCTTTAGCACCTTTTCTAAGTAAGAGCTCTGATGCAATACAATTGTACCAACTGATATGTCTCTAACAATCTGCATTCTTAATATTACCTTTGCTTCCCTTAAATCCTTCATATCAAACTCAGACTTTAGCATATCTTTTATAGCCAAAATTCCCTCCATGGATTTGCATTCAATGAGAATATCATCAACATATAGTAATAGAAATATAGGCCACTCACTATCATGTTTAAAATACACTCAACTATCATATGTGCTTCTTTTAACCCACAGTTGATTATATACCTATCAAACCTCAAATACCACCTTCTTGGACTTTGTTTAAGTCCATATAAAGACTTCAGAAGTAAGCATGCCTTAGTACTTGGTTCATGGACAACAACTCCCTTTGGAACTTCCATATAAATCTTTTCTTCTAGCTTCCCATGAAGAGATGCAATTTTAACATTTATTTGATATAATTGCAAATCAAACTAAGCTACCAAAGCTAATACAATCCTAATAGAATAATTCTTAACCACTGGAGAAAAGATTTCAGTATAGTCTATCCCTTCTCTTTGTGAAAATCCTCTCGCAAATAGCCTTGCTTTAAATCTGATTCCAACTGTACTATAAGCAGAAACCTTCTTCTTGAATATTCATTTGTAGCTAACCAACTTTTGATCCTTACGTCTCTTTACAATCTTCCATATTTCATTTCTCTCCAAGGAAAGCAATTCCTCTTCCATGGCAACAATCCAACTGTCATTTTATTTGCAAGTGATAGCTTCATTGTAATTTCTAGGCTCATAAGCATCTATACCCACAGCTCTATACAAAGAAAAAGAAGTGATATCAACTTCAGCAAATCTAACTGGAGCCTTGATGTTCCTTCTTTCTCTGTCTCTTGTTAATTGATAACTATTCAATGAGCTTTCATCATCTTCTAATTCATCCTTCTCTTCACTGTCAACATTAGTTTTCTGATGTTGATCATTTCTGACAGGACTATGATTGAAAAAATTTTGATCAGCTCTGATAGGTTTCACCTCAAACTCAGCACCTTGTTTATTTTGCTCCTGAATTTTAAGTGGTATCACTCCTTCATTAAATGTAACATCTCTGCTGATCAGAAACTTATTACTTTCCATGCACCATAATTTTTAAGTTTTCACGCCTTTTGGATAGCCAATCATGCTGTATTTTACAGCTTTAGGTGCTAGCTTGTCTTGTTTCGCATGAGCAAAAGCTAAGCATCCTATAACCTTAAGCCTACTATAATCAGCAGATCTTCCACTCCACACTTCCTGTGGTGTTTTGAATTTCAGAGCAATTGAGGGGCTTCTATTAATAAGAAAAGCTACACTTGTAACAATTTCACCCCAAAAACTCTTTGATAAACTAGAACTGCTGAGTATACACCTAACTCTTTCAAGCATCGTCTGATTTAACCTCTCAATCACACCATTTTGTTGTTGTGTTCCAGGGACAGTCCTATGTCTGACTTTCCCCTTTCTTTACAAAATTTGTTAAACTTATATTAGAACAATATTCCAATCCATTATCTGTTCTAAAAGTTTTAACCTTGCAATTAGAACTATTTTCAACTTCCATTAACCAATTCTTGAAGGTGTTGAATGCTTCACCTTTTGATTTTAAGATATACACCCATACTTTCCTGCTATAATCATCAATAAAATAGATATAGTACCTGCCTCCACCCTTGGTTAATGTTCTTGAAGGCCCCCACAAGTCTGAATGGATGTAATCTAGCTTTCCCTTGCTGCTATGATCACCTGCTCTAAACTTTAATCTCTTAGCTTTGCCAATTATACAGTCTTCACATTGATCCAGCCTCTCTGATGAACCAGCATTGATAACCTTCTGTTTTACTAACTCTTGAAGACCTTTCTCACTGATATGAGCAAGTCTTTGATGCCACAAGCTCATATCATCCTTTTAGTTGCTGCACAGTTTTGACCAATTGATGTGCAGCCATCTAATAGGTACAAATCCCTCTTCCTGATGCCTTTCATCACATCTGAGTTTCCTTTCATTACTATAAGAATTCCCTTCTCTGATTTGAAACGTATCCCATGGCATCCAATACTCCCAAAGAGATTAAGTTCCTCTTTAAATCAGGAACATATCTCACCCCTGGGAGTAATATGATACTTTCATCATGAAGTTTTAATCTGATGGAACCAACTCCTTTAATCTGACAGGAGTGATCGTTTCCAAGTAAGACAGAACAAGCATTATGTAGCTTCAAGTCAACAAACCAATTCTTCACTGGTGACATGTAGAATGAACAACCAGAGTCTAGAACCCACTCATCTGACATCTTAGATGTACTAATAGACAGAGCTTCAGTGTAATTAAGATCCTTGATCTTGATCTTGAGTTGTTATAACCTAGTTTGCTTGATTTTTTTGGCCCTGATTCTCTACACCAGCATTCTTGGCCTTCAATGCTTTTAATTTGTAGCAATTCTTCTTATAATGCCCTGGCTCATGGCAATGGAAGTATTTTCTACCCTTATTGTCTGAGTTGGACTGATCATCCTTTTTGTTATCATGCTTCTTTTCAGAACATGCCTTCTTGTTATGCTTCTTTCCATGATCATTTTTCTTGATCATCAAGCCCTCACCAGATCCATTATCACCTTCAGAAACCTTCTGCAATTCCTTAGTTTTCAAAGCTAATTCCACATCCTCTAGACTTATTGTAGAATCCTTACTACCAAAGAGTAAAGTATCTTTGAAATTTTCAAAAGACTTTGGTAAAGCAGGTATCAAAATCAGAGCCTTATCCTCTTCTTGTAACTGAACATCAATATTTTCTAAATCATTTAGAATCTTGTTAAACTCATCTAATTGTATAAGGAGCGGCCTATCTTCAATCATTTTAAAGGAATAGGTTTCTGCTTTAAATATAGACGATTGACAAGGGATTTTACCATGTATAAGCTATGAAGCTTTCCACATACATGCCTTGCAGTCGTTTCCCTCTAAACCTCCCTCAATGTCTTATCTCCAAGACACAGTACTATGGAACTTAAAGCCCTTTCTTGAAGATCCTTCTTGGTCGTAGCTGCTATGGAGGATTGGGCGGTTGCATCAGTTGTTGCTGGGTTCTCCTTTATGGCTTTAGATAGACCCTGCTGGACCAAAATACCTTTCATTTTGAACTTCCACAGACTGAAGCCTGATTTCTCTGATAAACGTTCAATGTCGAACTTGGTGTTAACCATGGTGTCCCTGCTGCTTCAATTTTCTTCTCGTTTCTTCTAATTCTGCTATGATTGGCCTGCGTTTCCCACAGATGACCACAGTTGTCACGTAATAAACTCACAACACTCTATGTGTATGAAAAAATCACTCAAAGAAACTAAGAACTCAAAATTAAAGAAGATTGAATAAAACTACACAAATTGCTTTGATTGTGTGTTGTGTATGGAAAACAAAGAAATTGAGATGAGGGATTTAAGTGGTTCGGTTATTAAAACATAAGTCCACTATAGAGAGAGTCTATCTTATTGATGAATTCAAATCAGAGAGTACATTGATGAATTAAGCTATGAAGATAAGCTTAAATAGACGCAGACTCCATCTATGGAAGTTACGAGACTATTTGATTGGCTGATATTTGAAGAATTTGCCAACTCACACCAGCTGTTTAACAGATCGTAAATGACACCATTTCAAAGCTTGCGTATCAAGCTACGAAACCATGTAGATAACTGATCATGACTGATTCACTTAACCCTTCAAAATATTAGCTGAATACACCTTGTTTACCATGCAATGGGGTGATGATCATGTGAATCCAATGAGCTGATTTTCTTTATCCAGCCCATTAAACATCTGCTCCACGCAAGTATATAACCCACACACTTGCTTAACCAATCAGAGCAGTTTCACGTGGCACTCAACCATACACACATAAGATTTACATCACATTTAGAATTTTGGAATAGGAATAATTATAAAAATTTTAATAAGATATTTATGTTTTATTAAAATGAATTGGCAATGTTTGATTTGGGTACAATCTTTGAAATTTAGAGTTATTAAATTTCCTTAAATCTCCTATATATATACCTACCAATCCTATTAACACCTCCACTCCATACTATACATTATCTCTCCTCTGTCAATATTTTTTCTTTCTTTCTCTCTCTTACTTTTATCCATCTCAATTAATATTTGATGAGTGTATATTGGGTGCACCCGGGTGCAAGGATGCACCCATATGTGTATGACTTTTTATTGTATTTTGTATAGTACATATTATTTTATTTTGTATACGTGTTTTATAATAATTGTATACTTTTTCACACTAAATTTTTATTAAAAAAATTAACATCTATATGTGTATAAATTCAATAGTATATATATTTTTTAATAATTGTATATTTTTTACACTCAAATTTTCATTAAAAAAACTAATAATTAAATTGTATACATTATTGCTCATGATTGTATATGTTTTTTGTTATATTTATATATGGGTACACTCTATCTTAGGGTGCACCCGGGTGCACACTATAATTAGCCATATTTGATTTGATATAAAATTTAAACTTAACAAATATAAAATAGCACTATTCACTTTATTTTAGTTTTTTATAGGGTACATTAAGTAGATTCGATGATATGAATAACGGTCTGATGAAAATAAATGGTGATACATTATCATTAAAAAAAATAAATTTTTCATATGAAATGTTGAATATAGAGTATCCATGCACCCATACAATAGAATAATACTCCTGAGATATATATTTTAATATCATTGTTTCATTAAAATAGATTTAGCTCTAATCCATTAGAAAGGATTACTACGGACACCAAAAGAGTTGATTTACACTTGTTTAAAAGTAACACTATGAACATCTCGACCTATAATTCTTGAAAGATATGTTTTCACTCAATTCTGCTGGCTAATGAAAAATAAAAAATAAAAAATACCACTGCATCAATAACAAAACTAAATTCAAGACATTATGTAGGTTATATGCGCCAAATACTAGGAAATTGTCTCACGTGGACTTTATCAAATCTTCAAATTCTGCCGATTCTTTGCTTGATAATTCATAGCAGAGCAAGATTCTTAACGCAGGCCGTACTACTATTTTTTTTATAAATAATAATGTTTTTGTAAAAATGTTATAATTTTATTATTTTATATATTAATTTCTAAATATTTTAATTTAAATATAAAATTATTTAATTTTTTTTGATGAAAAAATAAAATACATATTAATTAAAAAACCGAGATATCAGTTTCAACAGGTAGACCAATCGCTTCTGGAATGAAATGTGAAAAGAAAGACATAGAGCAAGAAAAAACAAATTGAGCTATAGAGTGGGCAACAACATTCCCAGACCATCTCACCTAACAAAAAGAAACATGATGAAAAAACTTGCAACAATCCAAGATCTCGTTAGTCACTCCACCAAAATATGATAGATCCACCTTTGGGGTATTGAAGAGCAAAAAAGACGATATGTGAATTAGATTCAATGATGATTCTCTCCACTCCTTCCTCTACCTTTACGAACACCCAAAAGAACTGCCAAGGCTTCTGCCACGTCCACAGATAATGTTGAATCCATCAATTCAGTCTGCACCCATATCACATAACCCTCATGATTCCTAAGCACACAACCAAGCCCAACACCAACATCACCTATGCAAGCTGCATCTGCATTTAACTTTATTATATCGGGGCTAGGTGGTAACTATGAGCAGTGTCTATTCGTCCGGCCTGCTCTCAATGTATTGATATTTGTGGTATTAAAATCAGTAATCAAGGATGTAGCCAGATCTATAACTCTCTGAGGGGATAAATGTCTCTGCTGGAATACCATTTCATTCCTTGTAAACTAGATAGCCCACAATACAGTTGCAAACAAGATCTGTTGCTCTTTTGATAAAGTCTGAATTACGCGCATCACCCAAACATCCATTGCTTCATCAATATTCAAATAAGTTGGGATGATATCAATCAAACTCCAATACTCTAACGCAAAAGGACACTCTTTAAAGACATGTTCCATAGATTCAATCCCATCATCACATCTCCTGCATTAATTCTGGATCCACATTAACAAATCGAGTGATTTGATTAACATTAGTTGGGACAATTCCTCTAAGAATTCTACACATGAAAACTTTGAATTTTGGAGTAATGTCCAGACCCCATACCCATTTTCACTTTCTATCCATGACATTTCCATAGAAGCGTTTCTTCACCTTCATCCATTCAATATATCCAGACTTGGTTGAGTACACATCTATTTTCTAATACCTCCAGATCAGTTCATCCTTTCGCTCGGGCGAGATTGAAATAATTAAAATTTTAGAAGCATCTTCATCATTGAAGTGTTGATGAACCAAATCAGTTTTTCATGTATTCAAATCATCAGATATTAATTTACGAATCGGGAGTTGAGATGGAAGTTGGTCCCTATCAGAAGATACATAATTTCTCTCCACCCCATGACCATGGTTCATTACATACCTAGATTTAGTTTCCATTTCCTATCGTTCATGTCAATCCAATTCCAGAACCACTTTTCCCTTTTAAAATACTTTACCAAGTGAAACTAGAATTATAGATTATAGATGTTGTACGAAAATATAATTTGATGTTCTTTTTTGCTAAAATTTCAAAAGTTTGGACTGAATCGCAACTTAAATAAAGGTTGAGATTTTTCATGCAATTAATCAAAGATGAATGGCACGTCAGCAATCGGTCAATATTAATTGTCAAATAAGTTTGATTCGCCACTTACTTCAAAGGTGGTGATTTTTTTTCTTAGATCTCAAATGTTGAGACTAAATTGCAAATGGAGTAAAAGTTGAGGGTTATTTTCGCAATTAACTCAATATAAATTGATGAATTATTAAATTGAAAGTGTGTTTCATGTAACTAGTTTGAAGTGGAACTTTATTGGTCCTCATTCTTTTTAATTAATTTTATTAATTAAAGTTATATCCTCAAAATTAAGATTAAACAACCATGATAAACAGAAAAAACATAAATAAATCATAATGATGAAATTATAATTATATCTTAATAATTAATCCTAATTTTGGTATTCAAAGGATTGAGTTTTTGCTGGAACATATTTCACCATAATCGAAAAAAAAATAATTATACTGATCATTAAAAAAGAAACAAAAAAGAAAGTTACACGTGCTTAATTCATCTATTTTATCAATAAAAAGCAAGATGTGGCAAATTAGATATTGGTGTAAAAGATTGAATTTTATTTCCTCATTTACGTTTTAATTATATAAATAGTGATATAATAGTACAATAATGAAATGACATAATTATATATATATATATATATATATATATATATATATATATATATATATATATATATATATATATATATATATATATATATATAATTGTTCATCTCTTTTAAATGTTGAATTAACCAAATTTAAACTATTTGGATTATTGTATACTTTCTCGATTCCTTTGAAATGTATTCATTTACTTTTATATATGGATTTAGGAGTATAATAATTTAATTTTTTTAATGTACAATGAGTACTTGTATTAGTATTAAGTTAAGCCCAAGCCCATGTATAGTGAGTTTCGTACAATAGTTGTTTCTTTTGTAAGCCCATGTATAGTGAGTTTTGTACAATAGTTTTTTTTTGTGTAACATCAACCAAAAAAGAAAAATTGTTACTTTATTATGGGACAGACTAAAATGACAAAATAGATTGGAAGAATTGAAAAAATAAACAAAATTCAATATTCAATCAATCTAATACTCCCCCGTCCCATAATACTTTTTCCACTTTCCTCATTTATTTGTCCCACAAAACCTTTCACCCTCCAAAAAAGGAAACATCACTTTACTTTAATTTTAAATTTGCCACTCCCTTTTCACACACATATTATTACTTTATACTTTTTAATTACCAAAAAATACTACAATAACCTCCAAAGTTAATAAAATTGGTCAAAAAGTATAACTTTTCTTAAAAAACGTGGAACAGTAACGTGAAAAGTTTTCGGGATGGAGGGCGTACTTTTTTTGCTTTTTAAAATTTTTGTTTTTTGGACACTTTTGTCCCTACTTTTCACACTTTAATACCCAATGTGTCCTTGTGTCGGTTCTGATTTAGGTAACCGACATGGGTCCGTATCGACATTGATTTCGGTGTAGGTTCGGATGTCGGTACGGACCCATGTCGGCTCCGATGTAAATAAAAACCTGTGTTAGTTACCATATCGGTGTAGAGACCAACGACGGTCAAAAACTTGATCGCTATTTTCTTTCACCCTCAAGTATAAAGGATCGATTGTAGCGCGTGTGACCAAGTTAAATTATCATTTCCATGAGATAGTTATAAATTTAATAAGTAATTCTATGTATGATAATTCAATTGCAAGACAAATTTGGGAGTTTTTGGAAATATTTAATTAACTAATAAAAACTGAATTTTACATAATTAAACTAAGCAAAGAAAAATAAATCACACAAAAGAAACTGTGTAGAATTCAAGAATGGAGAATTGGCAATGCTCGGGCTAATAGCTTAACTATGTGACTAATTTATCTAGACCCGAATTAATTACATGCAGACATTTATAAGAGGATCACTAAGTCTAGTTAAACTTCATTGATCAGGTAGAATCTAATACTTATAATGAGCTGTAAATCCTAGGATCGATAAGAAATTAACTCTCACTCTCTCTATAGGTGCTTTATGCTAAATTCCATTAAAGGCTAAAGCATTAGACTTCCCTTTTTAGGTAATAAATTATTAACCCCTTTTGTCTCTTTACAATTACCTAATAATGATGTTTTACCAAGTAATTAATATTTCAAATTGATTGTCTAACGTTCTTAGGAATTATAGGCCAATCCCCCCTAAAACTGCCACGGGAAACAACAATTATTATGCAAAACAAAATAATCCTATCAACTATCAATCAGTGATATCGTTAAGATTAATTAAAGGAATCAAAACTAAAAAACACAATAATATGAAGTTTAAAAATATCCTCTGCAATAAGGAAATAAACATTCTCCAGTATAATAAATTCAAGTTTAGGGCAATCAAATCACATAGTCAAAACTGTCTTTAACGCCCTAACATTAACAATAAAGGAGCTAGCCCATGGATTTATTGGGGGAAATAACAAAGATATAATAAAGAACCCTTTTGGAGGAATCCGTCTCTTTAATCACTATCTCCATCGAAATTTCCGTCTCCACTGGTGGATGATGGTGGTGAGTGATAGTGGAGTTAGGGCACTGTGTATGTGAGGGCGTATGGTGTCGTAAGTTCTGTAGGCGTTAAGATGATGGAATAGGCATTTTTTTATTATTCTGGGCGTGTATATATATAGCAGGTAGAACAAGTGGTGAGGCGATGAAATATGTGTTGATGTGGGCTTCAAAAAGTAATGGCATGGGCTGCAATTTTTCAGGGGCCTTTAAACAAATACTTCCCATGCACATAAATAGCGTGGCCCACCAATTCCATGGTGTGAAGTACGTGGCATTATTGCAAAAAAATTCTCTTCTCTTCAATTAAATTCAATACATTCACCACACTCTTGGGCCCACAGGTTTGCATGAGAAACTTTGCACCATTCTCCAAGTAGCACGTGGCATGAAGGTGTTGTCTTGGACAAAAGTTTGAAAAGTTTCAAAAATTCCGTTTGCAGCTGCGTGATCTCTTCGTTTTGATCATAACTTCTTTATCCGAACTCCAATTGAGGTGATTTTTGCGCTCACGCGTTCCTCCCTTCCATGGCTTTCCAATCATGTCTCACACAATCAGTTTTGACTTCTACACAAATACAGAAAAATTATGGAATGTGGTCACGTATTTCCTTGCATGTTGCATAAAGTTCACCATTCATTACAACTTTATCTTTTTGATCATTTTACCTATCAAAACACAAAAAATACCTCTCAAGCACCTTTTAGTCAATAATAATTCAAAGTATTAATGTTTTTGCAAATAATAGCAATTAAAACACTGAAAGAGATATCAAATTGGACTCAAAAGTATATGAATTTTCACTCTCATTATTGATTGTGCGACGGTTGGTGACGGTGGGGCAACGACGGTGGTGGCCGGCAGCCAGCGACGGTCAGCGATGATGGGGCGGCCAGCAGCTGGGTGGTAGGTGTGTGTAATAAAAATTATTTTAATTTTGAGGTAGGGGTAAGAGGGTATTTTTACATGCTAATTGGTTAAAAATGAAAGTGTATTTTTGAAGTGTTGGCATTAATATTTGGTTTGTGATATCGGTTAGTTCTACCTATTGGTACAACTGGATATCTATAAAGGGGATGGAGGGTGTCTAACTAACGGTTATTTTCTTGTGAGACGGATATATATGAGATGCGTTGTGAGAATGATGCAGCTGAAGATACGAAAGAACGATAAAATATGATAGATGTCTACTCAAACGTTGATTCTCACAATAATAATGGAGTAGACGAAAACGCGATTAAGAGTATTAGTTTGTTGATCAAGATGAATATTGAAAGAATACAAATAAAACACGATAAAGGGATTAACCCAAACTTTAATATTAAATTCAACTTCCTATTACAATAATAAGACCACCTAGGTAATAACAACCTTTAAAGCAATAATGATAATTATAAATAAAAGGAAATAAATCTAAACCTAATAATATTAATTATTTTAAATCTCCATCAATTCTCCATCATTCTCCTCCACTTGGAGAGGATTCGACATCGAATCGTGCAGGGTTGTATCACGAATGAAATAAGTGCGAGACACGTTGGAACATCCTGGAATACATGTAACCTAAAATCCTTTAGAATAACACTTTCATATTTAATATTGCGACTAATTATGAGATCCATAAAATATGAAAATTTTGGATCATATATACGAATCTTCCGAATTAAGCGCATTAACAGCAACTTCAATCATCTCTCCATGAAAATTTTGATCATCATAAATGTCGTGGAAATTTGCATCACCTTCATTATAAAAACTTGGGTTATCATAGCCGGAATCTTCTTCATCAAAGATAGATGGGCCATCATAGCCACCATAAGAAACTTCATAATCTTCCTCATCAAATATCGATGGATCTTTATAGCCACCATCAACAAACTTGTCCAAATCAAGATTGAATGGAGAAAATAGATTAGAAAAAGAAAGATTATTGTATTCATACATCTACTCATGATGCATGATATCATATATCAATTGATGCCTCGATATCATCGAGGATCATAAATTGGCTCTGATTACCAACTGATGCAGTTGAAGATACGAAAGAACTATAAAATAGGATAGATGTACTCAAATGTTGATTCTCACAAGTAAAATAAGATAGAGTTGATTCTAACAAGAATACCGTAGGAGTAGACGAAAACGCGATTAAGAGTAAAGTCCATTGATTCAAGATGAATACCGAAAGAATACAAATAAAGCACGATAAAGGGATTAACCCAAACTTCAATATCAAATTCAACTCCCTATTACAATAATAAGACCACCTAGGTGATAACAAAATCTAAAGCAAATGATAATTATAAAGAAATGAAAATAAATCAAAACCTATTTATAAGTGATAACAAGATCTAAAGTAATAATGATAAGGGTTAATTATGTGAAAATTACTGACCTTTTCACCGATTGAAATTTAGTCCAAAATTTTAGATATTTACAAATAAGTACCCGACTTTAATCCCACGTTACAACTAAACCATCGGTCAAATTTTGACTACTCTTTGACTGCCCAAAAGCTGATGTGGAATAAAAAATTATTATTATTATTAATTATTATTTTTCTTTTTTTCAACACTCCATCCTCCCAAAACAGCTTGTCTTATTCCACCTCCACCTTGCCGTCACCGCAACAATGATCAACTACTCCGCTCTTCACCTTTATATTGCTACTGCCGCCCCCACCATCCTCCTCCTCCACCTCCACCACCTCATTACAATCATCAATTTCCTTATCGTAAGAATCATGATCTCCACCTGCATGAATCGGAAGCACAGCGGCAATATTAAATAACCAGCGTCGAAATGGTCGACATTGAAGTTACCGCAACAGAGCTCCAACAATTAATCTGGCGCATAAATATTAAAATAAAATAAACAAGACGACTGTAATTCATAGGAAAAAAACACCACTACTTTAACACCCGATTACCCCCACCCTCACTCCCCTACTTGAACAAATACTGCTAATGCTATCACTTGTGTTGCTTGGGGAGTATTCGTTTTGATGTTTACCATGTGATTTCCTAAACTAAATCATTATTTTTCTTTTCATTTTGTGTAGAATTACTGTATTTCATTGACTCTTCCTCTTAATTTTTTTGAATTCTTGTGAATTCATCTAGTTTGGTTATGTCACTGGCTAATTTCTCAATTATTGTACGGAAAGAAATTCTATGATTTTCGATTTTAGGAGTAGATAATACATGTGCTTATTTCGCTTCCAATTTAATCGGAATTTCTCGTAGTGATTTTTCTTATATTTTTGGGATCTTGGAGATAATCTAGGTCTCTCATGTTTTATTGCTCTTCGTCTGATGTTGTTTAGAATTCCATTATGTGCTTTGATGGAGATTTTGCAGCTTTTATGAGCGATTTTTCATTGTTTATTTTGCGATTGAGATTTCAATTTTTAGTTACTTGCTTTGTGTGTATGTGTGTTTAATTTTCTTATTGTTCGATCGTTTGCTTTTGTTGTGGCAACTTATTCGTGAGGATTTGGTGTGAATCTTAGGTGGAGGAGGAGGATGGTGGAGGCGGCGGTGGCAATATTGAAGTGGAGGACGGAGTAGTTGATCAGTGCTGCGGCGGCAAGGCGGCGACGAAGGACAAGCTGTTTTGGGAGGACGGATCGAAGTGTTGAAAGAAAGATAAAATAATAATAATAATTTTTTATTCCACATAAGCTTTTGGGCAGTCAAAGAGCAGTTAAAATTAGAGGTGTGCACGGATATTGGATTTAACCGAAACCATATCGAAACCGCACCGAATCAATCCCGAATCAAAAAAACCGTTGACTTTTTGACTTTTTCCAAATCGAACCGAACCGATATTTCATTTAGTATGGGCTTGGATATTTTTTATTTTCTCATATCGAATATTGGATATAATCAAACCGAACCAAATCGTACCGAAAAACCGAATTCAAACTATGCATTAAAATTATATAATACTACCTCCGGCCATTTACAAGGTAACCGTTTGCTGTTTGCACGTGGACAATTCTATGGTCTTTATTTACTTTTTGCATGTGGATTAAGGAGTATTATTATTATAGGTAAAGTGGGTAGTTGTATTAGAGAGAAGTGGTGGGTCATATTGTGTACTTTCTTTACTAAATAGAGGAAATTGATACCTTTGAAGCAGACGCCAGGAATAGTGAAATGGACACCTTGTAGGTGGCCGGAGGGAGTATATTTATCTTATTATTTATATTTTATACTTTATATGTCATGAATTAATTAATATTACTCTACTAATTATAATGTAATCATAATTAATAAATTAAAATTAGTTATAATATACTTACAAATGATAATTTAAAAATATATCTAATGCTCTAAATATTTATTTTTTACTGTATAGTAGAAAATGTAAATTTTACAAAGTAAAATAAATTTCTAAAAAAATAGGAAATAAATAAAATAATATTTTCAAAGTTCAAAGTATTATTTCAGAGAACATAATGAATAAAGTAAATTGTATCTCTAAAGTCTAAATTCAGTTGTAAATTTAAAAATAATTATTATATTTTATAATTTATTAATAAAGATAAAATGTAAAAATTAAATTATAATCCATATTTATGTCTAAAATGTTATTAGATAGAATTTAATCGAAATACACCTTAAATTTAAAGTTAAAGGATAAAAAAAATCTAAAATTATTAATTTTCTTTATCTTAGTACTATTATTTTTAGAGAAAGAACTTGATGTGTCGTCTCTTCTTTCTCCTACGAAGGCTCTTCTTTTATACTTGTGGAACCTCCTTATGTGCTTAGGATGGGCTTTCGCTTGAGGCATACGTCAAATTTGGTAAAAAGATATTCGAAACTTCCAAAAATATCATCAGCGAAAATCTGATCGACCAAAACTGGACTGGTCAAGCAAGGCCTTCAACTCGAGCAATGGTCGAGCAAACTCTCTGTAAGATTTGCCCGTTTTTCTCAACCATTCTCACCTGCTCGACCAAAGTGATGCTGGTCGAGCAACACCTCCAAGTCGAGCAACCTCTCTGTATGTTTCTGCGTACTCTGCTTGACTTGGGCACCTTGCTCGACCACAATGATGGAAGTCGAACAAGGCCTTGAGATTGAACAACCTTCCAAAAATCGCCTCAAAAAACGTGTCTTTCAATTCCGAACCCTTCAGACCTGTTTATCTATCCAAATATGCTCAAAAAGCCTTACTAGCCTATGATTCGTGGCTTTTCCGTAAATATTTCGATTCATCTCAATACAAGACTCAATCGTACTCAATTTCTACATAAATCAAAGCTCAAAATACGGGAATTTACACTCTCATCAAGCAACACATGAGTCATCTTATGTAAGACTATTTTACATTTTTTTAAATAATTATCAAGTTTTATTAAATATATTATCACTTTTCATTAAAAGTTTATCCTTCTTTATTTATAATATGAATTGTTTATGAAATAATGTAATGTAGCCACTCTCACTTTTCATTAATTAAAGGATAACTTTTTATTCAAATATTATCTCTTCTTATATGTCTAATGAAAATTTTAATGTGAACTGTGAAGCAATAATACAAAAGTCTTTTCTTATTTTTTAAAGTGTTATTACATTTTATTAAAATAAATGTATACTCCCTCCATTTCATTTCAAACTTTGCGTTTGCTTTTTGCACGTAAATTAAGGATTGTACTATTTTAATGTGTAATGAGGTGAGAGAAATAATATTTTAATATGAAGTTGGTAGGTGTAATGGTGTAATGTGTGGGCCCATGGAAAGAGAAATAATTAATTTGTGTGGGTCTCATTTACTAAAAAGGAATACTCCCTCCGTCCCATAACAAGGTATACGTTTCACTATTCCTGACATCCGCTTAAAAGGCATCAATTTCCTCTATTTAATAAAGAAAGTACGCAATATGACTCATCACTTCCCTCTAATACAATTACCCACCTTATCTATAATAATAATACTCCTTAATTTACGTTCAAAAAGCAAATAAAGACCCTAGAACCGTCCACGTGCAAACAACAAACGTATACCTTGTTATGGGACGGAGGGAGTATTTAAAAATTGAAATGAGACGCCCAAATTAAAAATATGTAAAGATTGAAATGGGATGGAGGGAGTATATATTATTATCTTCGATTCGCTCCGCACCGTCAAAATTTATTTTCCCGAAAATCTATTTTGAACCGAATCGAATTTCGGTAAGGATGCAATATTGGATTTTTTCTTTATGGATTAAATATCGGATTATTTTATGGATTCAATATCGGATTTCTTTTTAAAAAAAAATCCAATCCGAATTTCGGTATAGATTTTTTAAAAATCCGTACTGAATCCCGATCCGCACACCCCTAGTTAAAATCTGATCGATGGCTTTAGTTGCAACGAAAACTTAAAATTGGGTACTTATTTGTAAATATTCAAAAGTTTAGACTAATCCTCAATCGGTAAAAATGTTAGGACTTTTCACGTAATTAACCCTAATGATAATGATATTTACAAATAAAAGAAAATAAATCAAAACTTAATTATATTAATTATTCAAAATCTTCATCAAATCTCCATCAAAGACACTATTATTAAAGTATGCTTATTATATATATATATATATAAATACACTATCATTAAAGTATGCTTCTCGGTAGTTAAAACATGATATAAGTAGTGAATCATATTATAATACCTTAAAATCATATTTTAATGAACATTCATTATACTTTAAAAAACATAATTTAACTACTACTAAGTACATTTTACCTTTATAATAATAATACTTTAACACGTTTTATATATCATCTCACATAGCGATATCTCACAGGAGATTTTTTCATAACGAAATATAACTATTTATATAAACCCATATATATATATGGACAAGTCTTGTGTGATACTGTCTCACATAAATCTTTACTCGAGATGGATAGAAAATTATAATATCATTAATAAAAAATGATACTTAATCGATGAAAAAAATAATGTTGCAATAAACAATTGACTAATTATACTGTGCACTCTAAGATAGGATGCATCCACTTTAAAAACGTATACAAATATAAACAAAATATATTCAATTAATTTAATTGTAGTTTTTTAATAAAAAATTGAGTGTAAAAAAGTATACAATTATTAAAAAACATGTATACACTATTGAATAAAAAGTTATATACATATGAATGCTAGTTTTTTTAATGAAAAATTTAATATGAAAAAAGTATACAATTATTACAAAATATTTATATAAAATAGAATAACATATATACAAAGTAGAATAAAAAGTCATACACATATGGGTGCACCCAATATACACTCTTTTTTATTAATTGGTTTATTTATCTAATTTTAAGATTTCATTTTTAATTCTAAATATAAAGATATACATTAGTAATATAATAATAATCCTCATGTCTTTCTAATAAATTTTTACTTATCTAAAAAAAATAATATAATAATAATAAAATAGAAAGATTATATGTGATATTAAATTAAAAAATAAAAAATCTATTCGTAACCAATTAAATGTGGTTAATAATTTGAAGATATATACATGAATAAAAATAAAAATAATAAGTTGGATATATTTTTATTGATTGGTTTAATTATCTATTCCTAAGCAATTAAAAATATATTAAATGTGGTATTTAATTATATGAGTAATTTTTCCTTAATAATAATATAATAATAAACAAATAAAAATAGAAAGATTATATATGTGATATTAAAATTTAAAAAAATAAATAAAAAATACGAAAATTTACCACGTCGCGACACCTCATACTTTTAAAAAGTTATTTATAGTAGCGTATTCGTAATTAGTATATATAAGAACGAGCACACATTCCCGCGTAATACGCGGATGAATTATTATAACTAATCAAAAAATTTAATTAAAGATGGTATTTAATTTATAGATATACATAATTTAAAGATATACATGAATAATAATAATAATAGGGTCACTTACTAGGAGGTACACAAAAAAATGCATAATTGCTATAAACTACATGACTCAAAGCACTATTACTCATAACTAGACAATTATGATTGTGATACCATAAATACCCCTATGTATTTGCACAATTGTTCTGCACAATTTGATTCTGCACAATTTGTTTTGCACAATTTGTTTGCACATTTTAAAATGTTCCGGTGGAGGTCCGGCAGCCCGTGGCGGAGGTCAGGCGGTGGTCCGGCGAATATTTTTTGCACAATTTATTTGCACAATTTGTTTTTGCATAATTTGTTTGAACATTTTAAGTTCCAACGGAGGTCCGGCAATCGGCGGCGGAGGTCAGGCGACGGTCCGGTGAATTTTTTTTGCACAATTTATTTTTGCACAATTTTTTTTGCACATTTTAAGTTCCGGCGGAGGTCCGGCAGCGGGCGGCGGTCCGGCAATTTTTTTTTGCACAATTTTGTTTTGCACAATTTAATTTGCATTATTTCTTTTTTTTTTTTTTTTTTATTGCGCATTTTCATTTTTTACAATTTAATTTTATTGCACTTTCTTTTTCTGCACTATTTTTTTTCATAAACAACCGGCCTTGTGAACATAAAAACAAGTCATTCCAACTTCTACTTTTGAGAATACCTATTGAGGTGATATTCCAAACATAGCCACCTGCAGGAAAAATGTAAAAAAAAATTATGTAGAACTGACAGCATTTTTACATGATTTTTTTTTCATAAAGCCTGATGAGCATGTTTTTGAAAATTTGGAGTGGACAGGAAGTTTTTCTAGGAGAAACTTCATACATTTGCTGATTCATCACTTGGGTTGATTTCAACAGCTCATAAGACTGACATGACATGCAAAAATGATTCATGTCAAACCAAGAGAATTGCCACAGACACTAGATGTTAAACAGAGGAACAAACTAAATAAATGCAAAAAAAGGAATGTAAAATGACTACAGCAGACATCTCAGACTCAGCATAGTGAAAGGAAAATAATCTTGCAGAATATCCACAAATTTGATTTATAGTAGAAAAAACAGATTCATCTTAAGTTTCTAACAATTCACAGCTCCTTCACAAATCTATAAAAGGATAAAAATTTTTTATGATTTTTTGCATACCTTTTGGACAACACTTGATCACATATGAGGCAAGAACCATCATTGCTGAGAATTTTGTTGGCATCTTCAAGGCCTTTTGAAGGTAATTAAGGAAATCATACATATTTATTCACAAGCAAGAATCCAATAGGGATTGTAACAGAAAAAAGAAGCCTTAAACATGAACAATGCATACAAAAGGTGATTACAGGTGGTGGCAACAGCTCGTCCTTCCAATTCTTGCCAACAAGCATTGCACCTCTGTTCATTATTCAACCTAACGAGTAATATCAGTAAACTATTCATTAGTCTAGAGAAATTTGAATAGGGACCAAATCTTAATTACAGCATCATTACCTCCTTGCTTTTCCATCACAAACCCAACAATGGACACCACGGCAACCACTGTAAACCCATAAAATACGGTTGAATCCAAAGTCATCTGTACGGAGCAGCGTATAAGTTAGCACGCTCTAAACATGCAACTTGATCTTTAGCCATCAGATGCTCAAGAAACAAGTAACCAAACAATAATGCATATCAAAATTAAGTGGAACATAAAGACCAAGAATAGAAGAGAGGAAGTCCAACAAGCAGTTGAAAAAAATTCTCTTGCAAGAGTTTATCGCCATCAGAAGAAGCCCATCTCAGGGAATTTATAACAGATAAACAAAGCAGCATAAAAATCAAATTTATGGCTGCCAAAGACAAAAAAAATTTCAAAACAAAAGCTTTTCCATAATTGTCTGTCCCAGGTAACATAAAGGAATCGTATTACTGAGTTTTATATTTTGTACAGCTACGGATATAATTGCTTAAGTGAATGCCAATATAATTCATTAGGTGGATGCCTATACATGACCTGCAAGCTAATCCATGGACCATTTCACTACCTTGTAAACTATTTTGTACCTCGAAGCTATGTATCAATAATTTGTGGGAATCTTGAAACAAGTACATGCAAGACAAGAGAAAATGTAAGTATCAAAATGCTTCCAAAACCTTGATGCTCCATTTTTCTCAAAAATTTCCTGTCGCAACACAAATAAAAATAATTTATCAGTTTTAAAAGAGACATCATATAAGGTAAATTATGTACCATTTTCTAAAATGTAATCAACATTTACACACTCCATACACATTTCTCATACAACAGGCAAATATCATAGCAATATGATAGTTGCAGAAAATTTGTATGTGAAGCGAAATTCAACATTAAACTAAACAACCATAGGTTAGGAGATAAGATATCTCAACTTACACTTATCTAAATCCACATAAATTTGAGAATTCTACAAGGTTCACACAAAGAAAACTGTAAAAGAAACAAAGAAAAAACATGCTCCTGACATTACATCGAAGTATTCCCAAAAATAAAAAAAAACAAACAGCGAAGTATTCCCAAAAATAAAATAAAAAACAAACAGCTAATGTAACGTACATTTAGAGCTCACAACCTTTTCTAATTCCACTTTATATGGCAAACAGAATTACTAGATTCCACCAATGAGTAATCAAATAAGATAAGTTTGCAAACACAATTATGAAAAGGCAAAAAGGAGTTAATATCAGTCAAATTACTAACATCAACATCTTCTTTAACTGAGTATTTCTTGGAAGTATCCAAAGCTCCCCTCCAAAAGTGGCTGGGTAACAATCTCATTGAAGCGTGTCACCACCTTTATACACCAAATGAAATGTAATACTATTAAGCAGAGAAGATAATTTATATACCCCACAGGGGAAAAATGGATATAAATAGAGACAAGAAAATACTAAATATAGTAATAGTCATGACATCAATAAAACAGTAAAATCAACATTCAGATCATATGCACAGAACAACTCATTAGATTACCATTGGAACAACAGTAAAAGAGCAGATTGAATAGCCAGAAACTAACAAATGGATTTCCCATCCGTCCTCTTGTACTCATAGCAAGATCGACAAACTGGGTACGCACAGACATCGCAAGAAACAAATGGTTCACCATCAATAGTCACACCCAAATTATCAACAAATACCTCTCATCTACTGTCAATCCTTCTTCACCGAATTCTACCACCACCTTTTTCATTGCATCAATCACGTCTGCAAAAAAATTCAACTCTTACACTTCATATTATATTCAACACCATAAAACTAATGGAATAATGCATCATATTGTTAGAAATTACAAATCAAAACTCTGCGCATTAATGTTGTTTCTCCAAAATTTCTATGAAATTTAAACAGAAAAGAGAAACATCAACATATAAATGTATAGATTTACCTTCGTAGCGTTCGGCTTCCACCGCCATTCCAACTAAGAAAATGAGATTTTCACTATTTGAAAGGACATTCATCAGCGATCGGAAAATTGAACTGCTTTCTCTCTCTATATGAAACGAGTGTTATAGATACCTGGCCAATTTCAGTCACCTCGAGATCGATCTCACCAAGGTCGAAATGCCGCGCCTCGTGTCATCCCGGGCCGAATTTGGGCCCGCCCAACCCTTCAAAGGCACCAAAATCACCGGAAGCCTTCACATAACCATCCAAACCGCCGTCCTCATCGAAACACTAACCGCGCTCGGCGCCGAGGTCCGGTGGTGTTCCTGCAACATCTTCTCCACTCAAAACCATGCCGCCGCCATTGCCCGTGACAGCGCCGCCGTGTTCGCCTGGAAGGGTGAGAACCTGCAGGAATACTGGTGTTGCACAGAGCGATGCCTCGATTGGGGGCCCGACGGCGGGCCGATCTAATCATGGACGACGGTGGTGATGCGACGATGTTGAACCGATTTTCACAATTCCAGAAATTATTTAACAAAGAAGAAAATTTCAGAATTTTTATTAGGATTGTTTAATTGGAAAGTGAAAGAAACGAAGGAGAATTCGTATTTGAGAGTGGGAAGATAGAGCTCAGATGTGGAGCGGAGTTGGTGCGTCGAAGAAAACGAGGGAGTAGGGAGGAAGAGATTGCGAGGGTAATTTGGTCCACTTGCTATTAATTTGTGTACCTACTATTATTTTCTTTTTCTCATTGTATCTAACAGCAAATAAGCTCTAAAGTGTGTATCTGTAAGTAATAAACCCATAATAATAATAATAATTATAAAAATAAAAGTAGTATTCCTAATCAATCAAAAAATAAAATTAAAGGTGTTATTTAATTTGAAGATGTACATGAATAATAATAATAATAATAATAATAATAATAATAATAATAATAATACGAAAAGACTTGTGTGAGACCGTCTTACATAAGCCCTTTCGTGAGACGGTCAGAAAGTGATAACTTTTATAAAGAAAAGTGATAGTGCTATTTTATGAACAATTTATAGTATAAATAAAAAGTGATAACATTTTATAGCGAAAGTGATAACTATTTCAAAAAGTGTAAAATGATCTCACGTGAGACAGTCTCACACAAGATCTATCCATAATAATAATAATAATAATAATAATAATAATAATAATAATAATAATAATAATAATAATAATAAGGAAAAGACTTCTGTGAGACCGCCTCACGTAATTAAGGGCTTACATGAGATGGGCGAAAAGTGATAACTTCTATAACAAAAAGTGATAAAGAATTAATGAAAAGTGATAATGTTATTTCATGAACAAATAATATAAATGAGTAGTGATAACATTTTTATAGCGAAAGTGATACAGAGTAATATTTTATAATAAAAGTGATAACTATTTTAAAAAGTGTAAAATGGTCTCGCGTGAGACGGTCTCACGCAAGACCTACCCTAATAATAATTGGATATATATATTTTTTATTGATTATCTATTCCTAACCAATAAAAAAATGATTAAAGGTGGTTTTTATTTTATAGATTTACATGATTTAAAGATATACATGATTAATAATAATAATAATAATAATAATAATAATAATAATAATAATAATAATAATAATAATAAAATAAATGTAGAAAGATTATATATGTGATATTAAAATAAAAAAATATACGATAATTAACCACGTCATGACACTTTATACTTTAAAAAGTTATTTATATCAGCATATTCGTAATATATATATATATATATATATATATATATATATATATATATATATATTCCTTTGACCAGTTTAAATGTATCAATTTTATAATTTTGGCCATCCAATTTAAAAGTATCAATATTCTCTTTTTAGTAAAAAATTACATACATTGCCCATTATTTTCCTATAATATAACTACTCGTAACACATATAATAATAATTATTTTTAATTCCGTGTAAAAAACAAATGATTACATGGCCGGAGGAGTATGACATGATCTATGGTTTCGAATTCATTTATTGATTTCTGTTCAAAAGAAAAAATTGTGGTAGATTTAACAAGTTTATATTGCGATTATGATGTAAGATTAGTTTTTGGAAATAAAAGATTGTCACCATACATCATGTGGTACCAAAATTTTATAAATAGAATTTCCTCTCTTATTATTCACACGATCTGACGATAAACAGAACAATTAATGATGATTGTGGATTTTAAAAAAAATAATGATTGTGGATCGTGTTGCTGTCGCCGTATTCTAGATTGTTGTAATTTTCGGGTCCATATAATTTATGAAATCACCCATTAAATATTTGACAAAATAATATTATATTAGTAGTTAAAGATTATTAGAAAACCAACGAAAATGAAATATTTGGGACCAAACGTGAGGTTTGAAAACAATTCACTGGCGTTATATATTTATTTTGGATTTTTGAGTATGTTTTAATTTTAGGTGGAGACAACGTGAAAAAGATTTATGGTGAATTGGTCATACCAAGTGTAAGAGGAGAGAGAAAAGCAAAAAACAAAGTAACTATTTGTGTGACATCGTCTCATTTCATGGTAACATGAGTCGTGAGATAGATAAAAAATGATATCCTTTGCAATTGTAAATTATATGTAATTTATTGTATATAAATAAAAATTGATAATATTTTTAATAAATAGTAATAACTAATTATAAATGTATAAATTGGTTTCACACAAGATTATAAAAAAATAAACAAAAAAATAAGGGGGAGAAAATGTATAAAAATTAGATGAATTGAGAATCATAAAATTAACATGTTTATATAGAGATAATTTTGAAACATGTGAGTAGATACTGAAAATCTAAATCTGATCGAAACAAACATATCATGTTCGTTTATTTGAACTTAAGATTTGGTCATATAATTTTTATCAATACTTAAACCATTTGACTCCCCTATCCCACCCAAAGAGTTCATTTTTGCTATTTTGGTCTTCTCATCTAAAGGGTCCCTTTTCTTTTTTTTACACACATAAGATCCACACACCCCTATTAATACAATTAAAATATGGGGTCCACATTTCCACTAATACAACTACCCACTACACATTAAACAATAATAATCCTCAATCCACATGCAAAAAAGTAAAAACAACCCTTTAGGCGAGACGAAGAGAGTACGTGAAATTATTTTACGTCTTTTCAATTAATTGTCATTTTTTTAAAACAAAAATGTTAATATAAATATTTAGAGCAAGTAATCAGCAGGTAAAAAAATATATTTAAGTATTCTAAATGGTACATTTCTTTAAGAAATTTAGTAGGTATAAAATGTATTTAAGTATTTCTAAATGATACATTCCTTTAAAAAATTACTGATAAATATAAAATTATATTTTTTTTACGCATAATACGAATCTATTTGTACATTAGTGTACACATTGTTAAGATATAATAAAAATACGCAAATAAACATAATATTTATACGAATATGTAAGTGTGTACACTCTTGAGAGAGAAACAGAAAATACGCGATTATATTACAGAATTCTACTAATGTACATTAGTGTGCATTCTTGAGAGAGAAACAGAAAATATGATGCGTTCTTAAGAGAGAAACAAGAAAATACATGATTAAATTGAAGAACACTATGAATGTACATTAGTGTGCATCTTGAGGGAGAAACAGGAAATACATGATTAAATTGAAGAATGAATTGTTATAATTATCCTTAAATCTCTTCTTAAATCTGTCACCCATTGTTTTTATCTGATTTAGTGCACATTAGTGTTCAATAAAACTATTATTACATACACGTTGAATTTTAATAGTTGTAAATAAGGGTAATACTGGAAAAAAAAAAAAAGACTTTATGTATTCATCAGTAATTATATTGAATCAATGTATTTATTAGTAATTTGACTATACATACACATACCTATCAATAATAATCCCAATTATTTATTAAAAATATCGTCCCTTTTCATTTATACTACGAATTACATAGTTTTCATTCATGAAATATCACAATTTATTAAAATATTATCACTTATTATTTATCTCACTTAAACACTCATTCCTAAGATAATTGTTTATCATAATTTTTTTGTATTTAAAAGGGGCAAAATTTCCTCTACATTTTCCAAATACAATCAAACTCTCAAAAGTAATTATAACATTTTAAATTAAAATTCATTAATATTAATATAAAAATTAATACCTTACGCTAATTTCGAAAATTAGTGAATATAGTAAGTATATATTTGTGTTTTATTTTTTAAAAAAATATTTTAAATTTATGTCAAAATCAATGCATAAGAAATGTGCGATAAAATGTGTAAAGTGTATTAATTGATATGAGATGAGAGATAGGATAAAAAGAGAAAGATAAAGGAATGAATATTAATTCATAAAAGATAATGTTAAAAGTTAGATGGATTGGGGTACACGTACAGGGGTTAGTCGATGAGAAAAGGAGATTGAAAAGAACAGCCCAAGAAGGAAGAGGTAAGATATGGTTGCACCTGGATCACTCAATGCTTATATTAGGATGAGAGAAAATACTAGAATAAAAGAACAGTTATCAAAGGCTGCTTGTCTAGGGGACCCATGCTATTAGGAGATAACTTATCTATTAAATAGTTGATGGAACATTCAAAAAAGAAACAAGGGAGATATTTTGAAGAATAGATTTTTGCTTTAAATGGTGGTGATATGTGTGGTCCAATTGATGAAGATAAGGATTGTGAAAGCATAGACGGTTATGTTTTGGAAAATAAAATGGCATCAGATCCGAAAGGGCAAGAAAACAATCACTCTATACACATAAATCCCACCGAGAAGCATCTTAGTGATGAATTTGGTAAGAATAGAAAATAGGTTATTATAATTTGAAATTATCTGTTAATGTTTGCTACTTACTTTTCTTGTAAAATAGTTTAAATTGGTGAAATTAAGACTCACGACATATTTTCTAACTTACTTTTGTTAGTAATTATAGTGATGCAGAAGTAAAAAAAGAAAAGAGGGCCAAGTCTATGCAAACAGATACATGGCAGGTCAATTGAGAATCGCAGACTTGTCATTTTGAATAGACTAGGTCAGCTAATTGGTCCGGATAAAGAAACTTTGGATGAATTAAGTCGTTTCTTAGGATCATTGGCTTGTGAATCTAGTCTTGCACCTCTAAATAAGATCAACTGGCACAAGGTTCCTAACAAGGATGAGATATGGGATTATGTAAAGGTATTGGTATTTTAAATTAACACAGTAGTATATATTCATTTGTTGTTATTTTACACTAATTTCCTATGTAGTTGAGTGTTTCTTGAGTATGCTGCCAGATCAAAATCCTTTAAACATGCTGTAATTTTTAACAAATCATATTAGCTTTATTTACTAAAGATGTAGATACATATATAAAATACGTGCATGACGTTTGTTATTTTACACTAATTTTCTATGTAGTTAAGTGTTTCTTGAGTATGCTGCCTGATCAAAATCCTTTAAACATGATGTAATTTTTAACAAATCATATTAGCTTTATTTACCAAAGATGTAGATACATATATAGAATACGTGCATTCTCTAACATCATGATTAATATCTTGCAGACCGAGTTTGTAATTACAGAAGAAAGAAAAAGCTATGTTCTATAAACTATTGCAGATCTCTAGCGTAATTATAAGTGTAGAATAAAAAAGCTTCACTACAAGGAGTATACAAACCATGCCGATAGATGGGCTAGTCTCCCATATTCGATTCCAGATGACCATTTTGAGGATTTAGTCAAGTATTGGAACTTAAAAGTGATTCAGGTAAGTGTTGTGACATATTGTTTATTGACATATATTTACATTTAGGATAAATAATCTCACATGCAGTTTCTTACACGGATTAACCCATATGTATAAAATGTAATTGAGATTGCTTTTGATGTGGTAATTAATTAATTAATTAATTATCTTATCCTTGGATTGAATGACAGAAATAAATTATCACTAACAAGATTTTAAAAGTTGAATATGTTGATATTTAATCAATTCTAATAAATTAAGTAATAAATATATATTATCATGAATAAAACTATAGTGTAATAAATAGTTATTGAAGAAGTTTTAAGTGGTGTAATAAATGTATGTTCCCTTTTCTGTTGTCCGTCCTCTTCTTCGAGTTCTTCGTGTAGAATTGACAAGTTTTGAAAAATATTATTTACTAAAATACATGTAGGATCTTAGTGACAAGAAAAAGAAAATTAAACTCAAAAGGACAGACACACTGCAGGTCCTATTTCTTTTACGAGAAAGCATCTTGAGCTGGTAATTATGAATTATATATGATTCTTATATCATATGAGCACTATTACCTAATTACATTAATATTAAATCTATTATTCACATCTAGGTCAACCTTTTCTTGATGTATTAGGATCGATTAAGTCATGAGGCTATACCATTGTTGTCCATATTTTCTGTCATGACTCTTACATTGAATTTCTTATCATTGTTATTGAAGATAATGAATTTGTGAGTGAATATTATATTAAGTCCAGCCTTGACTTTTTGCTTTGATCTAAGTTAGATCAATATCCACTCTTATCTATATTACAAATGTCTATAATATTACATAAAGATGTTATGAGGATGGTTTATAGTGCTTAGCATAGATCTACATCAACTACATGTGCTTGAATATGTTCAATCATAATCTATTTTACCTATTTTCCAACATGATTTTTAGATATTTTGTAGCAGGTTCTAAGTGAAAATACCTCACCATCAGAAGTAGCATTGTACAAAGAAACTCATAAAAGGAAAGCTGACCGAGAATACAAAACTAATGAACAGATTGAGCATTACAATGTAAGCACAAGTGTTTTATATTATTGATTTTAATCATATGGCATAATATTATGATGATTTTTATTGATATTAGATGGAGGAGCTTCTCGAAAGACGTGGTCGACTTATGATGAGTGATATTTTCACCTAAATTTTAGTGTCTTTTTATGTGTTTTCGTATTAGTTTTTCCATATTTAGGTGTACTTTGGTTGTGTTTTGTATTTTTATTGAAATGTGTATGAATGAGCTTAAACCTAGACATGATAAGGAAGATGTAGGAAAAAGCGGATCTCAATTCGAAGTTGAAACGAGGGAGAACGAGCTAAAACAGTGAAGGAAATAGGGCAGCAAGTACACGGGCCGTGTACAGAACATGGCCCTATCGGAATTGGCCGTGCTCCGTCGCCCGAAACACCTACACGGCCACCCCTGTGGCCATGTGCAGAACACGGGCCATGTGCAGTAACACGGGCCGTGTACCAAACACGGCCCTGTCTAGAAGGGCCGTGTGTGAGCATCAGAAGACACAACACGGCAACCCCTGTGGCCATGTGCTGCACACGAGCCGTGTACGTGTTGGGATTAGAAAAATTCCAGAAACTTCTAGAAGCTTCCCAAGGGGTATAAATACCCATTTATTCAATATTTGAAGGGAGATTCGGTTTTTAGACCCTGCACACACACCTCACACACCATTTCTTCCATTCCACACCATTATCTTCATCCATTCTTCATCCTTTGGATCTACCATAATCCCACCATCAATTTCTACATCCAAGTGAAGGAAAGGATCAAGGAAGAGAGGAAAGTGCAAAGAAGGGAAGGAGATCACCATTGAAGATAGATCAAGGGAGTTTTCATTCAATCTTTATATTAAACCTCGTAGTTTTATCATGATTTGTAAGGATTTAATTGTCTATGTTAATTTCTTTATGAATATGGTAGGCTAATCTCCCTTGTGAGATTAACAACATGAGAGTTGTTGGATAATTTTAGGATTAGTGTATTTGAATTCATATGTTGATTGGATCTATGATTTTCTATCATTGATTATTAATTGCTTGATTTGTATTGATGATTTGTGTGTTTAGTTGTTCTACTGTATGTGATTAGATTGAGAAATGAATTATGTGCTTAGGATAATTGAGTGAATCATTTCATCAAACACTTCATGTGCATTATAAATTGTAAAGAGATTGAGAAATCCTTCAGAGTTTAGAACCCTTTGATAGAACATGTGATTAGTTTGATCGAGAGGTTGATTAATCGTGTGAAGGGACTGTTATTTCAAGCTTAGTACCTAGTTAGAATTGTCTGAGTGAGAACCAACTCATTGAGCTATTTGATATTCATATCCTATCTATCTTGAGAGAGTGTTTAGGTGATCTTAGTGTTGGCTCTTAGTCTTCAATCCATGATTCATATGAATTCGATGCATTTATCCTAGAATTTCCACTTCTTAATTGTTGTTAATATCACTTTTACTTAATTTGGAAAACCACCTTTCATCCATCTATCTTGTTTGTTAAATCATTCCTCGCTTGCTTTCTTTGATTGATTTAATTACTTTTTTGAACACCGATCCATTGATGATTCGTCTCTATAAAATTACAAGAAATATGAGATCGCTTAAGCACTAGTACCTACCTCCATGTGGTTCGATAAATTATTTTAATTGGTCATCTCTACTACAATATGGCTAATCAACTTACAGGCAGGTGTACCAAGAGACTAAAGGGAGCATCTAAACCCTCAAGCGTGTTAATTCCAGATGAGTTTCTACAGCCATATAAATCTGATGTCATTAAAGATACTGTCATTAGAGTTATGAATGTTTTGCAAGAAGTTCTACCATCTAACATTCTTGCACGTGTCACCTCATCCCTTGAGGATCCATCCAACTTTCTACTTGATGGAATTCTACTAAAAGCATTAATCATTTGGAGCCATGTCAGGTAATCAGTTACATTTAGTTAATTATTACTTTTTATATTTCATTTGGTACATGAATACCCACCCAAATATTTTTCGAACTTAGTCATGGTTGCTCGTATGTAGTTTATTATGGCGAGCTAAATTGATATAATTATTCATTCTGCTCATATTTGGACTTAAGTACCATGATGCATACTTGAACTATTCTTCATATTGCTAGTTTCATGAGCATATTTTATCTAATTGATTTCTTCTTTGATACGACTTAGATTTCTGATGAGTTTTTTTTTTTGGTAATATTTGGTAATTGGTTGCTGAATCGATATTTCTTTTTCCACTTTCAGATTCTTAAATAGTAATGATGGGGCCTTATTTTGAGTTTACCTGGTATGAGTTCCCAATAATCTATCAGTTTAATGCCATGTATGTTTAGTAGGTTTCTAGAGTAAGATTTGACATTGAATTGGTGAGAATTTTTAGTTTTCACTACAATGGGGGATTCTCTTGAATCTCAACTGCTAAGAAGTAATCCTACCTTAGAGGAGGTGGTTTTGGAGGCTGTAGTCTAGGAACACCAGCCCTATTGGTTGAATGGGATCAAGAAATGCTATAAAACCCCACCAAAGGATTTAATAAAACTATCATATCTGATATACAGATGGAAGAGGGCATACGATATTTACTATTAGAGGAAACAAAATTTTAGTTGGGGTGTTGATGTTTAGGATAATTAAGCTCGATTTTGTAGGAGTTTAGGTTTCCTCTAAATTTCTCTTTGCATAGTATTAATCTCTCTTTGTGATATTAACAGCTGGTTCTTTTAGGTTACAAAACGCTTGGAAAAGTTTAAAACAACCATCTTCACACGAATGAGTTATTTAAATTATTATAGATAGTCATGCCATGTCAGTTTATGCTTATTGATCAGTAGAGTGACAATGGTGCATGAAAAGCGTGATTAAATGAATGGCATGCATGAATATGGGTAAGTTATATGAATGCATGTATGATGGTATCATTGTTCCAACTTGTTTTATCTTCCTTTAATAATGTCTGGTGTCCTTTTCTGAATGTTATGCTCTTTGCTAGACACAACTCACATTTTCGTTCTGTTGTTTGTAAGTTTGAAAAATATTTTGATTAGTAGTTGGAAATGTATTATTAAGAGTAGTATGATTGTGTTGGTTTTGAATGTCAATAATAATTGTGGACGCTCTTGCACCAATTGATAATATTATTGTTATTCATTCAGAGTAATGAAGACAACGATGATGAAGCAAATACGGAAGATGAACTTGAACGTGGTAATGATTGATTTTGGAACAAGAGAAGCGCAAGATGAAGAGTGAAGACTAGATGATACATAATTGTTGGGTTATAGTACATGAAATTTGTGGGCTACATGAAATTGATAGGCTAATTTGGAACAATATGTTTGGCTTTATTACGTAATTGATGACTATAGTACCATGTTTTGGACATATTGATGATTTAGATTTTACTTTGAATATTTGTTGTTATATATTAAATTAAGTTTATTGTTTATTTTTCCTTTACATGTATAGCATGGATAAACAACATCAAAAACAACAACAACAACAACAACAATAATAATAATATTATTATCATTAATATTAATATTAATATTAATTAATATTTCATAAATAATAAAATGTAACCATATGTGTTACTTAATTGTTTTACAAAGGTGTTACATTACATTCTTAAAAGTGATACAATTATTATGTAATTAATGTTACTTTATATTTAAAAATGTTACCAAAATAATATAATTAATGTTACAATATATAAAAAAATGTTAACAAAAAAATATACTAAGTATTACATTATATTTAGAAGTGTTAACAAAATATTGTACATAGTGTTATATTATATTTAAAAGTGCTAACATAAAAATGTTACACTAGGAAAATTAAGTGTTACATTAAGAGTATATGTAACATGTTTAAAAGTTTTACAACAAAATGTTACATTTGATATATTCATAATTAAGGTGTTATCAATAGTTAAAAAAGTGTAACATTAGATATTAGGTTACAGGGGCAATAGCGACACCAAAAAAATGTTACATATGACCTATAATATTATTTTTTTATTATTAAGTAACACTCTTTGGATGTTACTTAATGTCACTTATGTTGTAGTGCCGGGTACCGCCCTATGGACCACGTGCCAGCAAAAACTGCCCCCCTCATATGCGGCGTTCATAGCACAGGCCCAAGCCCAAATCCACAGCGAAGAAATTCTGGACGAATTGCGGAAAAGTGAGGAAGAGCCCAAAGAGGGGGAGAAAAAGAAGAAAAAGAACGACAAACCCTACAAAACCCATTTGTCCTTCAAACCTTTCCCAAATGAGGAGCAGATAAAAGAGCTTGATGAGGTGCTTAATATGACCACCGAGGAGGTTTTTGGAGAAATTCAAAATAAAAACTTACTAAGGCCGGCCCCGAAGATGCGAGCGGACTCTGCCCGTCTTAATAAGAAGAAGTTTTGTAAATACCACCAATCGGCAGGTCATGACACCAATAAATGCGGCGACCTCTTGGCAAAACTCTAGCGGCTATATGAGGCAGGAAAGCTAGAAAAACTGGTCCAAGGCCCTAAAAAATTGTTAAGCGGTAACAATCCCCGTCCCACTAATGCCAGAGAACGTGTGACGATGGCTAAGCAACCGGAGGAATCCTCCGAAGATGAATGGGAACTTCTCCCTCCTCCAAACCATCAGACGGTCTTTAAGATGGAAGAAACTTATGTCGGAATGGCCCAACTGATTCCCCGAATTTCGAACAGGAAGAAGAAGACTGAACTTAGGGGATTCCAGAACATCCACCATTTATTCAGGCCAATCCCAGTAGAGGGACCCAACGAAGACGATATAATCTTTTTCAAGAAGGACGCTCAAAGCGTCAAGATGCCACATACGGACCCACTAGTGATTGCCGTCAACATCTCGGGTTCCCTAGTCCACCGATGCTTGGTAGACACGGGAGCCTATGCCAACATCATCTTCCGCAAGGCGTTCGACGCCATCGGAGGGACAAGCATATATAAAGCCCTACCCTGTCAAGATGAGATACGTGGATTCGGGAACTCGGTCACTAGGCCCATGATGGAGACCAAGATGGCCGTCCTACTAACGGACAAAGACCAGGCTCTTCGGATGTACAGAAACGTCCCTTTCAAAGTCATAGACATCTCTTCATCTTATAATTGTATCTTGGGACAACCCTTCATCCACGAATTTCAGTCTGTACCGTCGACCCTCCATCAGTGCCTCAAGTTCACCACGGCGGACAGACGAGTAGACACCATTCAGGGAGACCAGCGAGGGCCCCCCAAATGCTCCCTCATGGAAGGATCATTTGGCGCAAGCTACCATGACCCACAGTTCTAACTCCTCATGGTCATTTGATGCCCGAAGGAGCTATGACGGAGACATCAGAAACTGGGAAAGTTACAGAATAAGAGCTTCTCCTGGAAGCCGAGGAGGATCCGAGGCCTAAGACTTGAAAAAAGGGAGCCCGGCCGGCGGAGGACATAACAAAAATAAGGTTGGACCTAGATAACCCTGAAATCGAGATATCCACGTTAGTCCAATTTCTGTGAGACAATCTAGATGTTTTCTCCTGGAAGCCCTACGACATGCAAGGCATTGATCCCAAGCACGCGTGCCACCAATTGAATGTAGATCCTCGATTCCGGCCTGTCGAGCAAAAGAAGAGAAGACTTAGCCCAGAAAAATATGAGGTCGTGGAGAACAAAGCTTGAAAGTTGTTAGCCAACCGCTTGGTCCGGAAGCCCTATTCCCATCGTGGATAGCTAACCCGGTACTACTCCAAAAGGCTAACAAATCCTAATGATTGTGCATAGACTTCACTGATCTTAATAAGGCTTGCCCTAAAGATAGCTTCCCTCTACCTCATATTGACCAAATGGTAGATGCCACCACCGGACACGAACTTATGAGTTTTATGGACGCATATTCCGGGTATCATCAGATCTCCATGCATCCCAGCGATGTAGAGATAACTGCTTTCTACACCAAATGAAACCTGCTCACATGGGTGATGATGTCGTTCGGACTCAAGAATGACGGAGCAACTAATCAGTGCTTAGTAAACAAAATGTTCAAAGAAGAACTTGGAAAGATGATGGAGGTCTACATCGACGATATGCTCATCAAAAGCCAAGCCAAGGAAGATCATATAGCACACTTACAACAAGCCTTCCACATTCTCAAGGAATATCGAATGAAATTGAATCCATAGAAATGCGCGTTCAGGGTAAACTCAGGAAAATTCCTCGGCTTCTTGGTAAGCAAACGAGTTATCAATGCTAATCTAGAAAAAATCAAGGCCATCACGGATATACGACCTTCAAAACATACCAGAGAAGTACAAAAGCTGACTGGGTGAGTTGCATTCTTGAGCAGGTTTATTGCTCGAGCGTCCGACAAATGCAAGCCCTTTTTCGATGTCATTCGAAAGGAAAAGTTCAAATGTATCTCAGCCGCCCAAATGGCATTTTAGGCATTAAAGGAACATCTCTCGAGTACCGAAACATTTTCCAAGCCAGTACCTAGAGAAACACTCAACCTTTACATAGCAGCTTCGGATGCGGTCTTCAGCGGAGTGATAGTACGAAATGAAGGAAAAATCCAAAAGCCCATCTATTATATCAGCCAGATGATACAGGATGTCGAGTTGAGATACCCAACAGTCGATAAACTTGCATATGCCTTGCTAATGAGTGCTCGGAAGGTACGACCATATTTTCTCGCGCACACCATCGAAGTGTTAACTGCCTACCATTTGAGACAAATCATGTCTCGCCCTGACTCAGCCGGGCAGCTCCTGAAATGGTCAGTGGAGATAGGACAATTTGACATCAAATACGCCATGAGAAACGCAATCAAAAGATAGGCCTAGCAGACTTCGTCGTAGAATTAACAAACCTCACTGATCCTAAGCAACCCATCCAAAAGCCGTGGAAAATGTTTATGGACGGTTCCGCCACAGTCCATGCATTAGGCGCGGGATGTTCTATCCGCCCAACAGGCGCCATGGTCAACACTGCCATACGATTCAGTTTTCCCACTACTAACAACAAAGCAGAATACGAAGCGTTGTTGGCGGGACTTAGAATGGCATTGTCGATCGGCGCCGAGCGACTGATCATCTATAGCGACTCCCAACTAAAGGTTAACTAGATAAAAGGGGAATATAAGGCTTGGGATCAACAAATGGCGGAATACCGAGAAAAGGTGTTAGAGCTCTTCGGCTATTTTGGCCAAGCATACCTCACCCAAATCTCCATGCTCGTGATGAGAGTGGAAATTAGCGTGTTTGAGTGTTCAATTTAACATATTTTGATGGAAATTCTTATTATATATTAGCACAAGTGTCTTATATTCATTGTATGTGAGAAAAAGGTTCACTTGAGGTGTTTTATTGGGTTTTAGGTGGAAAAAGGATGAAAAATTCAAAGTTGGAGAAAAGGTGCAATTTATGCAAGAATGCTGAAAACGCACATCCAAATTTCATAATTTTTCTGTGTTGTTGTGGATATCAAAACAGTAATTGTGATATATGGTTGGAAAGCCCCTGAAAAGAGGATCGTTTTGGCGTCAATAACACCCCAATCGGAATCCAAACGAGAGAGATATGATCAAAGTGGTAATGTCACACAAACTGTGCCGAACAGAACAGCTGTGCTACTTTACATGGCTTGTTACACTTTCAAATCTTAGAGTTTCTGTGAGTTCTTATTTAAATAGAAATCCAAGAAAGTGAGGATCGCGTGAGCGCAAGAATCACTCAAATCGGAGATGGAACGAGGAAGTTATGCTTAAAATCGTGAAGTCGCGCAGCTGCCAGCGAGAATTTTCGAAAATTTCCGAAAATTTTCGAAAATTACCTAATTTATCTCCTTATCACATAATCCTCCATGATTCACCCATATATATTTCTTTCCTTATTTAATTCTATTCTCACACCTATATATATTTCACATCATTATTCATAAATTGGGGGAGAATACAATAGATTAGAAGAGATTGGATTAGAGAGAGGCCACAACACAATACCACACCCCACAAGGGGGGGATCACCCCCCAACCATCATCCACATCCTTTCCTCCATCCATCCATCACTTTGAAGATTCGTCCGTGGAATCAAGAGGAGAACCAAGAGGAATTGAAGAGAAGGAAGAGAGAAGGAAGGAGGCTTCTACACCTAGGGTTTTCCTAATTCTTTTCTTCTACTTTTTAATTTTTCGGACATCCGGATAAAATCTATCCAACACCCATAATTGTTCTTCGTAACATCATGGGCTAGAGCCTTTTTGGTAGAACTAGGGTTGTGAAGGTATTATCTAGTTAGTTGAACTTCCGTGTGTATACTCCGTACAACACTACTTGTGGATTTATTTTATATATGACTTTGCTTTTTTAATTCATACTCACAGTCATTTTGTGCATCATTAACTGATATGTAGAGTCTGAATACATATCTTGGTTATTGATTGAGTGCGTTCACTGCTGAGCAGGATTCTATGTTATGATTCTAAGTGAGGGGACTCCGAAGCTTCATTAGAACTATCATGTATGAATACTTATTAATTGAATTGAATTCGGGTTAGTAAGTATGATAAAGAGGTTAATTTTATAGTACCTATAAAGGAAGATCATATCGGGTTAGAGTACCAATTGGCCAGGAAAATAATTGATACTGATAGTACCTAGAAAGGGGGGTGGAATTATATCTCTTGCTCCGAGGTTATTCATACGTGTTATCCGCATGTTTACTTGTGTCTATAGAGTAGATATGCATGGTTTAGTGATGCGTCCATATTCCACAAGGTAGAGTAGGACACCAACACACGAAAGGAAAGTTAAGTAGTAAAACTGGATTTCCCTGGAGCTACCTATTCTCCTACTTGATCCACTTTCGTATTCGTTGAGTGATATTTTATATTATTTGTTATTTTAATTAATTGTTTAGTAGTTTATAATAAAATCTCTATCTCAATCTTTATTGTCACTTGTCTTAATTAATTGAGTAAATAATTAAATTGATAATACGCCGTCCTTCGGGTTCGATGTTTAACTTGGTTGTTTATCAAAGCTACAATTGATATCCTTCATACTTGGAGATTAATTTTGCGTGCAAAGAAAACGCGCATCAAGTTCTTGGCGCCGTTGCAGGGGACGGCTGTTATTATTGATTTTATTATTTCTAGTTTAATTAAGACTTTTATTTGTGAATATTTAATTCTATCTAACCTTGAATTTTTCTGAGGTACTTGTGCACTAGGAAAAGGAGAGAGAATACAATAGATTAGAGGAAGAGAGACCACAAACTTGATACGCGTTTTCTTTGCATTCAAAATTAATCCTCAAGTATTAAGGATATCAGTTGCAGCTTAAGCAAGCGACCAAGTGAATATCGAACCCAAAGGACGGCGTATTATCAATTTAATTATTTGCTAAATTAATTAAGACGAATGACAATAAAAATGAAGGTTTACTTATCAATCTACTAAAGATTAAATTAAATAACTAATAAAATAAAATATCACTTTAAGAATATCAAAGTGGATAAAGTAGGAGAATATGTAGCTCTAGAATAATCCAGTTTCATTCATTAATTTCCCTTCCATGTGTTGATGTCTGACTCTGCCTTGTGGAATATGGACGCATCACTAAACCATGCATATCTACTCTATAGACACAAGTAAACATGCGGATAACACGTATGAATAACCTTGGAGCAAGAGATATAATTCCACCCCTCTTTCTAGGTATTATCAGTATCAATTATTTTCCTGGCCAATTGATACTCTAACTCGATATGATCTCCCTTTATAGGTACTATAAAATTATCCTCTTTATCCTACTTAATAACCTGAATTCAATTCAATTAATAAGTATTCATATATGTTAGTTCTAATGAAGCTTTGGAGTCCCCTCACTTAGAATTATAACATGAAATCCTGCTCAGCAGTGAACGCACTCAATCAATAACCAAGATATGTATTTAGACTCTACATAACAGTTAATGATGCACAAAACGACCGTGAATATGAATTAAAAAGGCATAATCATATATAAAATAAATCCACAAGTAGTGTTGTACGGAGTTTACATATGAAAGTTCAATTAATTCGTAAAACATTCACAATCCTAGTTCTACCAAAAAGGCTCTAGCTCATGATGTTACAAAGAACAATCATGGGTGTTGGATAACTCTTACCCGGATGTTTTGAAAATTACAAGATAAATTAGGAAACGATAAAAACCCTAGATGTGGCATCGTCGCGTTGAAGCAGTGAATAAAGTAATTAAACATACTTTCAAGACCAGGTTGGAGAGTCTCCAGAAGAATTGGGCCGCACAGCTACCTGGAGTCCTTTGGTCGTATCGCACCTCCGCCAGAACATCAACTAGAGAAACTCCATTCTCGTTGACATATGGAACAGAGGCAGTCATACCAGCTGAGGTGGCTTGTCCAACATTTCGTGTGTCCCCAAAAGAAGGCGAAGCTAATGTGGAGGCTCTAAAACTTAGGTTGGATCTATTAGAGAAACTCCGACTGCAGGCGGCAGATAGACATGCTATATACAAATCAAGATTGGAATCTCAATACAACCGAAAGGTACGCGGCAGAGACTTTCCTGTTGGAAATTTGGTGATGAGAAGAATAATCCAGCCTGGAGAAGTGTTTGGGGCAAACTGGGAAGGTCCCTACATGATAAAAAGGAGTTTGGATAATGGAGCCTATGTGCTCAATGGGCTAAATGGTGAAACTATCAAGCACCCGTGGAACATCCAGAATTTGAAGCGTTTTTATGCCTAAGGGAAGAAAAGAGAAATTTGTGCAATAAAGTTGCGAAACCATAATAAAATGTGCATTAAAATCATAGAATACCATTGCAGTATCTGGAATAAGTTTGTACAGCAAAACAACACAAAATAAAAGACCCCACCCCCCATCAGACACCGCTAGGACCTGCACCCCCCGTGTCACTAGGCCCTGCGCCACCTGTACCGCTGGGACCTGCACCATCACCAGTTCCAGAAAAATTGCGACGACTCCTCATCCACGCCACTTCCGCCTCAAGTTGAGCAACTCGCTCCCTCTCCCTTTCCAATTCATGCTCAGCCAGATAACGAGCAACCTCCAGTTGGTGCACTTGGTTTTCCGCCACACGTGCTCTTTCCCTGTAAGTGGTGGCCCGAGTATTTGCGGCAGTGATGAGTTGCTCCGCCACCATGGACTGACGAGTCTCCACAACCGAAGAGACCCCTGTGGTTCCAAAAGAAGCCCCAGCGCTAAGACCAACTCCAGGAGGAATGGACTGCCCAGACTCTGTCAAAAGAAGAAAGCAGCACAAGAAAGTCAAAGCGTGGCCAACACTCGCCAAGTCGGTGTTCCCGATCTCATTGGGATCTGCGCTTTACAGCCAGCGGGACAAAGCCGGATTCCATGAACGGGCAGGAACAAAACTAGCCTCCGAGATGCTCAGCTCTGACTCAATAGCCGAACGCGCGTCCTCTATACTCCTCAGTCGTAATAATTCACCCAATTCAACCAAGGGGACATTGCCATTACCACTTCCCGAAGCGAAAGTTTTCGAGACTGGAGTATACCGTGGTCCTATATTATCCTCTCCTCCTGAAGTTGCCTGCGGCCGCGTGCTTTCCTCATTCCTCATTCCTTCGCAAGCTGGAGTACTCTCAAAGTGAGGGATCCAAGGACAATTGGTAGTGAACGAGTCATCAATAGGATTGATTCGAACCCCAGCGCCTCGGCTAACCCTGCGGGTAGCCTCCAAGATGGTCACTTCTAAAAGAGCACCTTTATGAACGTCAGCTTCTTCCATACGAGATTTGCCCTTATCTAACGAACCAGGGCATCTCGCCTCGCTGTCTGAGGCACCACCCTGAACACTGGCCAAAACACCCCCACGACTTGCACCTACAACCGGCTCCTCCGTACCACGCATGAACAATCATGACGCCATGAAGGTGGGTTCTACCCTTTACGACTGATGGAACGTCCTCGGCCGGAGCAGTACTAGGACCGGCTTCTTCATTAGGCCTTCGAGGCAGAGGAAAAACCACCTGGTCCGAAAAATATTCGTCAAGAGCGGCGTCCCAAGAGGAGAAATTACTACTTACCCTTTTTTTAGAGCTTACCGGTGGGGCCCGAGTCGGATCCTGAAGCAGATTCGCCCCAGATAATCTCTCATCCAATAAAAGCGATAACACATCACGAGGAAGAGTCATGCGGTTGATCGCATCAAAAGCGTGTTGAACCCTAAAGATATCTCTTCCTCGGCCGGTCGAAGTGGGGTTGCCGAGAATACATGGTAAGAGCCACAACAATGGCAAAACAAAAAAGGGGAAGAAGGAGAGATGGAGTAAGCCAGGACGAGACTCACCAAACTCAGGAGCTCGAAAAACACATGGTACGGGGAGATAATTTCCTTGAGAATCGCGGCACTCAAAACTCCTCACCCAAAACCATTGGCGCCTCCAATGTTGTCCACCAATAGAATTCCTACCAAAGATGGGACGGACACCTCTCTGCACCTGTAAGTAATAATGGCCATGGCAACCGGGAACACGAACGTAATGGTGGACATAGTCAATATCCCGAGCCGAAGGAGAAGGACACCCGTTCTCGTGGAGCAACACCAACAACCCAATTAAATTTGCACAAGCCAAAGGAATTATTTGCATTGGAGCCAAAACCCAATTAATCAGCACCCGACTCGGGCGCTCGTGTTGACTAGGCGTGATAAATTCAACTCCAGGGTAGCTGTACAAGGCAAATACTCCATCAACATCCTCACCCCGCATGCTGGTCGGATAGCCCCGCAAGGTGGAGTCGGTCACGGCACATCCTCGGCTAGAAGGACAACTTGTGCTATTAGGGCCAGCTGAATCCTCCAAGTAGACAAAAGATGGAGAAGCCCGACCTTCTGTCTTTGGTACCACTCGCCGCTGAGAAGAACCCTCATCACGGAAAGTAGCCTCACGGGGAGTCTCGTAACGCGGAGGAGGGGGAACTGAGCGATGCCCGCTCCGCATCACCGGTACGATGGGAGGAACCCTGGCAACACTGACCTCCTCATCCTATTCGGAACTGAGAAACTCTTGGGAGGATCGTGAATCCACCACCGAGAGAGGAAGAGGAAGAACAACCAGAGAAAGAAACAGAAATACAAGTAGCATAGAAGATGGAACAATCGCCATTCCTAGATCAATAAGCTCAATAAGAAAGAAGGAGGTGCGAAGAGATGAAAAGTGCAAGTGTGGAATTTTAATACGACTAAAACCCCTTTTATAGGGGGGAGCAATGAGGAAAAGAAGTGGGGGCCCAATAACTGCCCCACTCTCTGCCCCACCCCTTGGAATTTGAAGAGTTCGCGTACAGGGCTAATTGTGAACCGTCCGATCAAGATATGTGAGCAGAATCAGGATAAGGAGATCGTGGGATGACGATGTTGATATGACAGTTCAAGAAGAAAAGTGGCGGCGAAGATATGGGGGTGTTGAGAGTTGAATTTCACACATTTTATATATGCCCATTACACCGTTTTGCTTAGGAAAGTTATTATTTTTGCATGGAATTGTGTACATTTGAGTATTTACATGATTTTGATGCTACTAAGGTGTTCTGTTAAGTTTTGAAGGGTAAAACATGATCAAAAGTTCAAAGTTGGAATGAAAAGTGAAAATGTGAAGGAATGATGAAAAACGCACGTCCACTTTGAATAATTTTTCTGTATTCTTGTAGAAGTCCAAATTGATCATGTGATATATGGTTGGAAATCCACAGAAGAGAGGGTCATTTTGACGTAAAGAACACCCCAATCGAATTTCAAACGAGAAAGTTATGATCAAAGTGCTAATGTCGCGCATGATGTACCGAGCAGCAATTTTGCATGACTTTTTACATATTCAAATGTTGGATTTTCTGAGATTTATTTATATGGATAAAAATCCAAGAAAGAGAGGAACGCATGAGAGTAAAAATCACTCAATCCTGAGTTCGTATGAGGAAGTTATGCTCAAAACGGTGAGATCGCGCATTGCAGTCTCTGCAGCTCGGCGGGTAGCTCGCGGCGAGCGGAACTTCCACGTGGCCAAAAGCTGCCGAGTTGGAGTCCCCCGAAGCCTAAACGATGTCCTCGTTTCACCCATATGCCTCTCGGCTACATTTAGGCCCAGCTCGGCACGAGCTAGGTGCCGAGCGGCCCAAAATCGGGCCCAGACGAAGCCTGTTTGTTACATCACTTTATTTATACACTTCAGGTCGCGTTTTGAGGCAGTTTTGATCGCGAAATCAGCCCTGCAACATCCAAGAAACAATTAGGTAGATCAAGACACAAATTGGAGAGAACCCATCCATAATTCATCATCAATCCATACCTCCACCACCTTCATATCAGATTAAAACCTGATTTCATCATCCATCCACTTTCAAGAGGGTTCCAAGTGCTAATCAAGGGAGATAAGACGATCGAAGAGATGGAGAAGGGACGCAGACTTTCGCTTACGCTAGGGTTTCGTGTTTCTCATCTTTTCTTTCCTTTTATCTAGATTTTTTATATGAATTGCATAGCCATGAGTGTTGATTGTAACCTCATAGGCTATTTTATAAACAGTTCTAAGGTTTGATGGATTGATTTAATTGATTTGGGGATTTAGACCAAAGATTGGGATTTTATGCAGTTGACCTTTTGATTTTACTTATTTTATTAAGACTTGTTAATCTTCTTCGTAACGTCTTCATAATATATTCATGACATCCGCTATAATGCTTGGATTATTGTGTTAGCTTGTGTGCGTTCATGATTGGTATTGTCTATCTGTTAGGGATTAGCGTAGCTCCGCTATAAGCACTTTAATTTCATGAACTGGTAAATCAAATACTTGATTAGTTTAGTGGAACAATGCAATTAGACAATCAAGTAGAAAGCGAATAGAACCTTGTAGTAATTCCAGAAAATATCTTGTTAGTCGGGCTTACCATCCGGAGGTATTGTTGCTTGCTTTGATTAGTATCTAGGAATAAGGCTCGGTAATATTTGCACACCTTAGGATTCAAACTAGATTATACTGTTAGCTTAGAATCGAATCATATTCGGTGGGATAATAGGGATATGTGGTGTATTTTCAGTGAAACTGCATAAATGAACAATCATAAGTCTAATAACCCAAATTAATTGGTCAAAACCTGATACCTTAGAACTGTCGTTCATCTCTTGGTTGAAACTTGATTTATTTTATTATTGCTTTTAATTTATTTAGTTATTTATTATTCCGTTAATTTGATAATTAATTCACAAAATCACTTTGAAAATCGGTTATGCAATTCTGATTAATTAGTAATTCATAGTAAAATAGATAATTAGCTGTCTCAGTGGGATCGATAATTTAACTTGGGTGCTTGCTGCTACAATTGATATCCTTATACTTGAGGATTAAATTATAGTGCGCAGAAAAAGCCTATCAAGTTTATGGCGCCGTTGTGCCGGGGACAGTTTTAATTGTTTAATTTTCTTTTATTACTTATTTAATTAGAATATTTTGTTGAGATTTAATTATTTTTAACTTGAATTTTTCTTGAGTTGCATGCTTACTAGATCGAAGATAAATTTGAAAGATCTTAAATTTGATCCGGAGATAGAAGCTTCTACAAGGAAAAGAAGATGAACAACAAAGAATCTCAAAGAACCCTCCACAGCTGCTAAGGTACCACTTTCGAAGAAGAAAATGGAGACAGCGGATCCTAAAGCAGTTGTAGAGGAGGACACAGAGCAGATAGAAAATCAGGTTAACCCAGAAAAGGCTGAATCAGAATCAGAAACAGCAAGTATGGGAGATAGAACTGATGAGGATGATATCATCATCTGAGAGACATTCAAGTCCACCAATCAAGGAGGATCAGGCGTAGTTGGAGCCATTCAAGCTGATGAAGCGAATGACATAAGGCCAGCCCTGATTAATATGGTGGAGAGAAACCCCTTCGCCGGAGGCATTTTTGATGTGCCATACGGCCATCTTAAATGTTTTAACAGCTACATGGATACAGTGAAAGCTGCTGATGCTAATAATGATAGATGGAAGATGAGGCTTTTTCAGTTTTCATTGGTTGATAAGGTAAGGGAGTGGTATGATAAGTTGAAGGGAGATAGTTGTTCAAACTGGACTGAGTTGCAGCAGTTGTTTGTGGATCGATTTATGCCACCGGGTAAGTTTCTATTACTGAAACAGGAGATCAATCAATTCAAGCAGAGAAGAGATGAATCGTTTGGAATGGCTTGGGAAAGATTCACTGATACACTGAGGAGATGCCCACAACATGGATTCAAGAAGTCTGAGCTTATCAGTGTTTTCTACAATGGCCTTGACAATGAAGCAAGAGTGTTGGTTGATGCTTCTGCTGGAGGAACAATCTTTGGCAAAACGTCCAATGTCGTGGAAAAACTATTTGATGAAATCTCTATGAACTCTATAGATTGGCCTACTGAGAGGGTCCGAGGGACGTATATACTTGGTAAAGTTGCTCAAGTTGAACAGAAATTTTCTGAAGCTGATAGAAATGATAAGGTTGTCACTCAATTGGAACATATGAACAAAAACACCTACTTACTCTGATATCAGGTAATAAATGGGGAGGTAACCAAGAGCCTACTAGTGATGATGTGGTGATGAACCTTCAAGAGGTCGAGGATGCTAATTGGGCTATGGGGCAGAGTCTTCAAGGTTCGAGAGCTCTGATCGTCGCTATTTTCACCTAAATTTTATATCATTTTTGTGTGTGTTTTTGTCTTTTTGTTTTGTATTTTTGTATCTTTTTATATTGTATTTTGGGAAATTGATGATGATGATTTTCATGTCTTTGAGTAGGTGATTATGAGGATAAATGGTGATAAAAAGCATGAAGAAAGGAGAAAGTTGAAGAAAATTGAAAATTGGCCAAAATACATAAAAACACGCCCGTGTTTTTATGTAGTGCCCGTGTTTTTCTGCCAGTGCCAAAACTTACAGAACTTCGAAATTTTGCAGAAAAACACGGGCAAGTGCAGAAAAACACGCCCCTGTTTTTCTGCAAATCAGTCAAAAGTCGTGTTTTCACCTGTGAGCGATTTCTAGGTGTGTTGAGGGGGTATAAATACCCCCAATATCACCACTTGAAAGAGAAAATCAAGGGTTTTGGGCTGCACACACTCTTCTCCATCATTCCATCATCCATTCCTCCATTTTCATCACCCATTCCTCTTGATTTCTCACTTCCATCCATTCATTCCACCATTCCACCAATCAAAGAAGGGAAGAACATCAAGAAGTGAAGATTGGATCATGTTGAAGGAAGATAAGGCCAACTTCAAAAGGGAAGTCAATCAATCTTTAATTTGTGATTTTCTTCATTATTTAGCTCAAGTGGAGCAAGCCATGGATTGTATTGATTTTATTGTGATTTGTAGTGGCTAGTCCTCATGTGAGGCTAGCAATATGATTGGTTAGGGATTATGTAAATTTTACACACCACATGTTTGATGAAATGATTGTTATGAATATTTTCTATCATGAATGCTTATTCTCATTTTATGTATGATTTGTGTGATTAGATTCTCTATTCATAATGTTAGGATGGTCATTCCAATATTATGTTTAGTGGTTTAATTGAATCATTGATTGCATGAGATGACTATGTTAAGTATGTGGGGAGTTTGGCCATAACCTTCATGTGCTTAGAACCTCATGATAGGACATTATTGATAATTACTTGTGAAAGTGTTTGATATGATGAGGGGAACCAAGCTAATTCTCACTTGACCTTAGAAATGGAACACTAGGAAAACGTCCCTACCTACTAGAGAAAATTCTTCGTGATAATATCTCTATACCGGTATATTAATATCCGTAAGTACCTATAGGAATAGTGAGGATTGGAAACACTCTTTGAGTGTCCTTAATATCATAACATGAAGTTCACCAATGCATGTGTGTGTGTGTGAGTCTATATATACCTTTTCCATGAATGTTGTTAGCCTTGCATACTTTTTAGATTGTTCACCTTCACCCATCATCCATCTCATTTGTACATGTTCTATCTTTAATTGCTTTCTTAGTTAGATTGTAATGTAATTCAACCTCTTCTTTATTGATTAGTCCTTCTAGAGTGAAACATCTTTCGAATACAGATACATACACTTTCTCCCTTGGGTTCGATATTATAAATTTTGCACTTGGTCACCACGTCTACACACAACGATAGAGTACGCTTACTCTTATCAATTTTACCAAAATTGAGACTAAGTTCATGGCGCCGTTGCCGGGGAGAAAGGCTTCGGTGTAACGTGTTTGGATTTGTTAGCTCTACTTAGGACATTTTTTTTCTTATTTTTGCTTTTATATTTGTTTTGAAAAATTTGTTCTAACTTGTTCTTCTTGATAGGTACATCAACCTTGAAAGAAGTGGAGAAGGAGCAAAACCAAAAATAGCAAGTGTAGAAAAGTTTTAGAAGGTGACTTAAAGAGATGATGAACTTTGACCAATTCTACAATAATGGAGGAAATGGGGGATGGCAACAAGATTCTAATGAGAATACATGCCAACCATATCAAGGATACACTTACACTCCATCAAGTTCTTACAATAATTTCTTCTCTACAAGCATTCAACCAAGCCTTTCAAACTATGAGTCTCAAAATGTCTATTCAATGCCTACTTCCAACTTTAATAGTGGACAAGTGTGGAGCATGCCCAATTATCAAATGGGGTATGGAGCGTGTATGCAAAATGGGTATGTTCAAGAGAATTTCCAAGAAGAGTGTCCACCATACGATGAAAGCAGACCTTCCTTTCAAGATCAATTAAATCAAATGATGGAAATGCTTGAAGAAAGACGAGAAGAGAGGAAGAAAGAGGAAGAAGAAAATGATAGGAGACTTGAGGCCCTAGAGAGTCGAATGAGTCAAATGATAAGTGAACGGAACACTCTTCGCGAAATGGAAAATTTTGATGAGAAGACTGAAGAAGAGTTAAAGGTAGAAGAGTGTTCGGGGGATAATAAAGACTCGAGTGATGAAGAGCTCTTAAAGGCTAAGAAAGAAAAGAAAGAGGTAAATTTGGTTGGAGAAGTATGTGTAGAAGGAAAGGACATGAAGCACAAGTCAAAATGGAGAAGGAAGAAAGAAAGAGTGCCGAAAGAAGCAATGCGTGTAGAAAAGTTTGAATGTGATTATTGGGGCATTCCGATTACTCTTGATCCTATTCCTTTTCCTCAAAGATGTGTTAAAGAAGAAAAGAGAGAAGAGTTTGAGATTTATGTTGCTTTGAAAAAGAAAAAGATGGAGGAGGGTAAGGTAAAAGATAAAGAAGTCAAATCTATGCATGAAGAGTGTTCCACAAAAGTGGAGGACATTGGGAAGGATGTAGTGCCTTGTGAAATAGAAGGAAAAGGAACTCTTAATGCAAGGTGTGACTTAGAGATGATTGAAAATGTGATACCTTATTCTACTTATAGAAGCCTTGATATGGGAGAACTCAAGCCTACCACAACTTGTCTACAGGGGAACAATGGATCTTTTATTCTATCTTTAGGAAAGGTGGAAGATGTGGTGGTTAAGGTGAATGAGACAGTCTTCTCGGTTGATTTTGTGGTACTTGGTGTGGAAGCGGAGCCTCGAGTCCCACTTACTCTTGGAAAAAAATTCTTTACAACCGAAAGATTTAGTGAAGATGAGGAAAAAGAGAAAGTCTCATGGAGCTCGGAGGATAAAAATGATAGATTATCATGCCATCAAGGAGGAAAGGATGAGTCATATCTTAAGCCCCAAAATGTGCCTCCGGATGAGTTTGAGAAGATTGAACAATCTTATTACTTAGAAGCTTTGATTCCTATTGTGGAAAATTGTGTGAAAATTGAAAAGTCTAATCTTTCTTATGTTGAATCTGATAGGGATGAAGTTTCAGATATTGAATGGAAACTCGACAAAGAAGAAGATTGTTTCTCATGCAGGAAAAAGAAGTGTTCATTCTATGACTCTCACGGAATGTCAATTCTTGTTAGTAGGAAGGGGGATAAGGTCATAACGGACAAGAAGAGAGCAAAATGAAAGTTTAAAGTGAAGATGAAGGATGTTGATGCGATGAATTTTTGTGGAGCTTAAAAGTTTAATTATGCGTCCGGCTTGAAGACGTTAAACTTAGCGCTAGATGGGAGACAACCCATCGTTTATTTTAATGCTTTCATTTAATTGCTTTGATTTAGTTTTCTTGCATTTTTGGTGTGTAGGTTGATTGTGCTCGTGAGGAAAATGTATATTGATGATACGAGAAGTGCTTGATTTGAAGTGTGAAGGTAAATCTCACCACTTCTTGCAAACTTAAAGTTCAACTCTTGTTTTACTTTAAGTTTAGGGGGATAGTGCGTGGTGGACATACCTTGAATCGGTGTGATGCATATACTTCTCTACAAGAAGCTCATTGTTGAAAACTACAATGGTAAGTCCCACTATCTTTTGCAAACTTAATTCTCAACTTGTTTCGATTTAGGTTTGGGGGGAGAGTGCGTGGTGTGACTCACCACTTGAATGTACTTATTATGATAATTGAGATATCTTCTTGTAAAATTGGGTAAATTTTAAAAATTTTCTCATGAGTATTGGTATGATTTTAGATCGTTTGGTTGTGTTGAAGTGCATGCGAGTTCATTTTTTGCTAGCAATTGTTGTGCTAATGGTGTTGATGAGTTGTTGAGCATACATGAAGCGTAGTGGAAGCATGAATTGAGCCCGGAAATTAATGTCGAGATTCATTGTGCATGCAATTCGGAAGCTCGTGTTAGCCATTTCCACCTCCGGATGCCTTTTTCAGGGAGTTCACTTTACTACTCATCATTTCTATTTTCTTAGCATATACATGATTTTGAAATGAATTTGATTGGATTGGTATGCTACTTCATTTGTTATGTATCTTGGGAGGTTTACTTGCTTTATTTAGGTAGTTTACTTGCTTTAGTTTTTCTTATTTTTGAATAAGGTGGCAAATTCTTGAGCTTACATGTTGGATGATTGAGGATATGTGCTTAATTTTCTCTTGGTGGATGGAATTTTCGTTTATGCATGTTATGTGTTTTTGTATTGTTTCTTGTTTGGTGAGTCTTTGTTTATGTGTTTTGTTTGTATTTTTATTCTTGTATAGGGTTGTTTGGTGGTTTGTTTTGGGATATCGTGAGTCGTTTTCTTGAATATGAGTGATGACATGTTGTTGTGATAAGTGATGACAAATTATGATTAAGAATCTCTACACTTTCAAATTGTGACATGTTTTACTTAACTTGTTCAATTTTGAGATGAATGTGGTGTAATAAGTCCTTAAGGTCCGAGCATAAGCTTGTGAGCATTTGAGCCTCAACCGTGCATATATGGTATTTCTTCATGAGTGGATCGGTTGTGTTTGATAAGTTAGAACTTGCTCAAGGACTATAGGAACGAGCCCGATTAGTGGAGATTAATGATATGATCTAAGGTCATCCTTGTTATTTATAGTCATTGCCAAATATTTTCCTACCTTGAACATCATCCCTAGTCAACCACTTTGAGCTTATAAGTCTATTTCTTGTGAATTTAGCACTTAACAACCCTTGATTACCCATATGAGCCTTATATATGTACCCTTTTGTGTGAGTAATTAAGGAGATGGTGGCTAGAAATGTTTGATGAGATAACAAAAGAAGAAAGGAAATGGTAAACAAGTAAGAAAAAGGATGAAAAGAGCACAAGCAAGAATGCACATGCAACCTAAAACAAGAGAAGAAGCAAGTAACAATAATATGCTCAAGTATTTAAAAATCCAATAAAGGAAGCATGAATCATAAGAAGCTCAAGAAATCCAAGGAAAGTTGATGAGTAGTGCTTGTGAGTACCAAAGACAAGAAAGGAAGAAAGAAAAGTGGAGAAGTTGGAGAAGTTGATCATCTCTTTGATTACTTACACTTGCTTAGTCACTATTATCCACATTCTTCCTACCCTACCAAAGAGCATATCATTACATCCCAATTAAAGACCTTTTTGATCATTAATTTAAACTTTGGTGGTTTGTGAATGTAGTCCACGAGCAAGCTTATAGCGAGTCGAGCTAATCGGTTAATGAGTGATGATTTACCCTACTTTAAATAGTGTTGAGTGACATTTATTACCTATGTGAGGCTTGGACCAAAAAGAGACTATATTACACTAATATTCTCTTGTGATTGAACTTGTTAATTTCTCATGTCATGAATTTAATGTTGTAGGATGGCTTAGCATAAGTTGTAGTTATTATTGCTATCGATGTGTTATTGCTTATATTCGTTAGGTCTTTTTCTAGGTAAAAATTTATCCTCTTGTTTTATCATTTTCGTTGTTCGGGGACGAACAACACTTTAAGTTTGGGGGATTGATCGTCGCTATTTTCACCTAAATTTTATATCATTTTTGTGTGTGTTTTCATCTTTTTGTTTTGTATTTTTATATCTTTTTATATTGTATTTTGGGAAATTGATGATGATGATTTTCATGTCTTTGAATAGGTGATTATGAGGATAAATGGTGATAAAAAGCATGAAGAAAGGAGAAAGTTGAAGAAAATTGAAAATTGGCCAAAATACATAAAAACACGCCCGTGTTTTTATGTAGTGCCCGTGTTTTTCTGCCAGTGCCAAAACTTACAGAACTTCGAAATTTTGCAGAAAAACACGGGCAAGTGCAGAAAAACACGCCCGTGTTTTTCTGCAAATCAGTCAAAAGTCGTGTTTTCACCTGTGAGCGATTTCTAGGTGTGTTGAGGGGGTATACATACCCCCAATATCACCACTTGAAAGAGAAAATCAAGGGTTTTGGGCTGCACACACTCTTCTCCATCATTCCATCATCCATTCCTCCATTTTCATCACCCATTCCTCTTGATTTCTTACTTCCATCCATTCATTCCACCATTCCATCAATCTAAGAAGGGAAGAACATCAAGGAGTGAAGATTGGATCATGTTGAAGGAAGATAAGGCCAACTTCAAAAGGGAAGTCAATCAACCTTTAATTTGTGATTTTCTTCATTATTTAGCTCAAGTGGAGCAAGCCATGGATTGTATTGATTTTATTGTGATTTGTAGTGGCTAGTCCTCATGTGAGGCTAGCAATATGATTGGTTAGGGATTATGTAAATTTTGCACACCACATGTTTGATGAAATGATTGTTATGAATATTTTCTATCATGAATGCTTATTCTCATTTTATGTATGATTTGTATGATTAGATTCTCTATTCATAGTATTAGGATGGTCATTCCAATATTATGTTTAGTGGTTTAATTGAATCATTGATTGCATGAGATGACTATGTTAAGTATATGGGGAGTTTGGCCATAACCTTCATGTGCTTAGAACCTCATGATAGGACATTATTGATAATTACTTGTGAAAGTGTTTGATATGATGAGGGGAACCAAGCTAATTCTCACTTGACCTTAGAAAGGGAACACTAGGAAAACGTCCCTACCTACTAGAGAAAATTTTTCGTGATAATATCTCTATACCGGTATATTAATATCCGTAAGTACCTATAGGAATAGTGAGGATTGGAAACACTCTTTGAGTGTCCTTAATATCATAACATGAAGATCACCAATGCATGTGTGTGTGTGAGTCTATATATACCTTTTCCATGAATGTTGTTAGCCTTGCATACTTCTTAGATTATTCACCTTCACCCATCATCCATCTCATTTGTACATGTTCTATCTTTAATTGCTTTCTTAGTTAGATTGTAGTGTAATTCAACCTCTTCTTTATTGATTAGTCCTTCTAGAGTGAACCATCTTTCGAATACGGATACATACACTTTCTCCCTTGGGTTCGATATTATAAATTTTGCACTTGGTCACCACGTCTACACACAACGATAGAGTATGCTTACTCTTATCAATTTGTACCAAAATTGAGATTAAGAAGTATGCAAGGCTTAACCACAATCAAAATTAAGACATCACCTAGACATGCAAGTTTCTAATGGCAAAAATCATTGAAAATGGAATAGAAGCAATCACATATGTTCCCCTAATCCCTATGGCCAAGACAATTAGGTTCTAAACTCATTACAAGTTGTAAGCACAACAGATTGTTCCTTACTCTCAATTCCCTCAAGGGTACTATGATTATATGATTGGTTCTTCTCACTTAATTAATAACCTAATTAGATCCATTAACTAAGTGTTATCTCATGAATGTCCCAAGCACAAGAACGGTATGGCTTACCTCTCCCTACACTAACATACATGATCATATAATAAAATGATTCAATTAAAACCCTAGACATAATATTGGAATGGCCATCCTAACACTATGAATAGAGAATTTAACCACACAATTCATAACATGAATCAAGTAATCATAAATCATGAGATAAATTCCAAAATCAATTAAACTAAACCATTAAAAATCCTACATATCTAGAATAGTCTCAATCCATCATGTGGCTAGCCTCACATGAGGACTAGCCACTACAATTCATTGCAAAAATAATTCAATCCATGGCTTGCTCCATTTGAGTTAAATAATGAAGAAAATAACAAATCAAATGTTGATGGACTTCCCTTTTGAAGTTATCCTTATCTTCCTTCAACATGCTCCAATCTTCACTCCTTGATGTTCTTCCCTTCTTAGATTGGTGGATTAGTGGAATGGATGATGGATGGATGGAGAGGAGTGTGTGTGAAAATGGGAGGTGTAGCCTCCAAGTGGAGGATGGAATGGGTGTTGGATGGATGAATGGAGGATGAATGAATGGATGGAGGATGGATGGATGAATGGAGGATGGATGGTGTATGAGAGCAGCTCCCCTTGATCTGTTCTGCCCTGCCTATACCTCTGGTAGGCTACCTCCTGTGCCATGCCTCCATATCCTACCCTCAGAGAAGCTACGTCTTCAGCCAAGCGCTCAAGATTGGCTGCTCTCCCCCTTCTTTCTCCCGCTTGGGAGCTTTCTCCTCTCTCTACATTCTCTTCTTCGTCCTCACTGCTTGTCTGATCCACTTCCTCATACGAACCAACCAAGTCTACTTCATACTCAAGCTCTTCATTCTCCACATATTCTGTGCGTGGCACCTGTCTGGCACGAATATCACGGAGGTGTGCGGATTTTAACTCTCTAATTGCTTGTTTGTGTCTTGAGGATACCAAGCACAAATTTTCCTCATCTCTGTCCGGATGAATGCTTGTTAACCCCACATTTGGTAGAGGGAAGTACTTTCCCATGGGAAACACATATATGTACTTCTCTGCCAACTCCTCGATAACTCTCATGCTCTTCATAGCAGTTACACCCAAATTGGTTCCATCCAAAGAAACCACCCCTGTCAGATCCACGCGCAACCCTCTTGCTAGGATTGGGACCAACCCACCGACAGTCACACTCTGAGCTTTTTTCCATGTGGTCGCTCTCTCCAGCTTGGGAATGATGTAGGAAGCTATGCTAAAGCAGCTTTTCTTGATCAAACAGTGGAGTACGAATAGCTCCCTATCTCCCACACATGAGCCCTCATGCCTAGCAAAGATCGAGTGGGCTAGAAACTTCTCCACATATCGGATAACTGGGTTCCTGATGCTAGCTGCTTTTGACTTTGATGGACTTTTTTCTCCCCTGTTTGTCAGCGAATGCCAGAGAACTTGCTTTTCTACTTTTGTCAATGTCCTATATCCTCTCTCTGACTCCATCGCAGGGCATCCCATATTTCTATTTACATCCTCAGTCTTCATGGAAAAAGGGTGATTCTTCAGTCTGAACTTTATTCTCTGAGGGTATGCTCCCTCCCAAAGTTTGTATCTTCTAGAGTCATGAGGAACTCTAGTGTCAATCCAAGGTATGTCTCTGGGTAGCTCCTCAGAAAATCTCTCAATCCTATATCATCAAACAATCCATCCACATCATTAATTATCCCCATTATCTCCATCGCCCTTAGATCGATCTACCTTGTCCTTCGGACCGTGAGTGACAGTCTCTTCCATAATTGGCACTTATTGTACCATTCATCCTCTTGGAATCTTACCCCAAAATTGTCCGGGTGGCACTCATTCTCACGTAAGAAGGCAGTAATGTTGTTGAATTTGACATTATTAATCTGTCCATCTTCATCTCTTTCTTACCTTTGGACGGGGGGCTCTAACTTGAGGCACTTGTGCAGGCTCCTGTGGTTGGGCACGTGGTTGATTACGTCCCCCACCATGTCCACCTCTTCTTGCACCTGCACTTGCACTTACCCCTACTCTTTCTCTTGTTCGTGCCTATACAAAATTCAACACTTATCACTTTGACCGAAAATAGGCAATATCTAACTTAAGCTCATGGATTCAACTTTTATGTTCACATTCAAATAGAACTTGGTTCATCATTTTCATAATCAAAATATAACATATCACTCATGAAAAACTCACTCCATATAAGAAATATGTCATCTTTCATTTAAATTCCTTCAAAATCAACCACAAAGTTCTTGTCTCAAGCATTAAACATGAAAATGTCCAAATCATGCATCTATATGCCCAATTCCATTCAACACTTTGAATCATGCTCAAATAATCAGAAAAGAATCTTGGTTTTGAATTTTACTGCTTAAGAAATATACATGTGTATTTTCACAAAGGACGTCTCATGATGCCTATTAAAGTCTCTAGTGAAGAGATGAGAGGTTCATAGAAATATGATGGTCTCATGTAACTCTTCGGATACTAGAGTAAATTAAAAGGCATAAGATCATGGTTGAATTGATGAATGAATTGGAAGAGCTTGGAATAGAAATTGAAAGGGAAACCTTAATCAATTTATTCTTCACAATTTGCCTGGATGTTTTGAGCAAGTTCTACCTGAAATACGAGAGGTTGTATATGGTGGGAAACTTCTAACAAAACATGTGGCAAAAGAAAGCCATTTTTCATCAATAAGTGAACAAGTTTAATATCTTATTTACTAATGGTTTAAACATGATTAGTGATGGCATCTACTGACACGAAGTATGTAGATACTGGAATTACTAAATGTTTATCACTGAGTAAGGATAAGATTGTTAATAACATGGGTAAAACTACAAAGGTAGTGGCTATTGCAGTGGGAGTTGTTTATTTATCTCATGATAAGAATAAACGATAGATTATGAGAAATTGTCTTTACGTACGTTTCATAGAAAGAATTTAATTTCGGTTTCTATGCATTAACGGATGGATACTTCATTTCATTTAAATGACATGGTCATAGTAATGAGGAATGAGACTATAATCCGTTAAAGTACGTTGGTGGATAAAAAGTATACTCTTGAATCATGTACATCCCACAGATGCAATAAATAGTAATTAAATAATGCATCTTCTAATATTAGTAAGAGAAAGGAACCTTCGGAAATGAACTAAACATACATTTGGAGTCTATGACTAATTCATTTTACTTAAGTAGGATTCAAAAGTTGATAGCCGATAGACCGTAAGGTTTATCTGAAGTGGAAACTATCGGACTTGCGAGTCTTGCTTGGAAGTAAAAATGATTAACTGTCTTTTCAAGGCTATGGGGTGTAGAGCCAAAGATATATATGTTGGAATTAGTTCATTCTGATTCAAGCGAACCTAATATTATCCAGGCGAGAGGTGGTTATGAATATTCGAAAATTATTCTGGAAACCAATATATTTATATGATGCACTGCATGTCTAAGTTCTTTGATTAATTCAAGAATTGTAAGGCTGGTACAGTGAAGCGTCATGGAAAATATATTAAGTCATTACGATTCAATCATGATGGCGAAAACCTCTTGGGATAGTTAGGAGCTATTGATCAGTAGTTGAGATTAAATCTCAAGTTGACTACACCGGGTATGCCCCAGTTGAATGGTATGGTGGGTAGAAGGTATTAGGCTCTTATGGTTATGATTAGATAGATGATGAATTATTTGGAATAATTAAATTCATTTTATGGATATGCCCTAGATACAGTAATTCGTGAAACGTTTGTCTGTATATGGGATATCCTAGAAAAATGGAGGGTGATTTATTTAGTCCAAAAGATCGAAGGATAATTGTTAACTCAATAACTAGATTTTTAGAAAAGGACTATGTAATAAATCACAAACCCATGTATGAATTGTTCTAAAGGTAGTGAGAAGAAAACACAAAGTATAAGTACCAAGTGTACAAGAGGATATACCACAAGGTAAACTGCAACGCGTGTCACGTCTGATACACAATTACATGTAGTGTCTTATCGTAGTGGGAGGGTTGTTTGACAACCCATAAATATATGTTTTGGGAGAGTCGTGAGACTTGATCCCTAGTAAACATGGTATTGTCCCACGAATACGACGTAGCACTACAAGATTAAAATGCGGAATCTTAGTAAGTTGCAATGTATGTTGAAATAGAATCTACGGATTCTAAATTAAGTCTGGATCTTGAAGGATCACTACAATGGTGTAAAAGCCATTGCAAGTGGTCAAGGGAAATAAAAGAGGATCATACGGAAAGGTGAAAATCTTGGAAGCAAAGCTTGTTGCGAAAAGATGTACTCAGAAAGAAATGGTTCGATTATGAGGAAACATGTTCGCTGGTAGCTATGCTTATATTGATCCGGATTCTTTTATTGCTGCTCATATTGAATTATGAGGAACAACAAATAGATGTCAAGACAGCTTTCCTGATTGGAAGTCTTGAGGAAAACATCTATGTGAAGCAACCAGAGTGATTCATTGCAAAGTATTAATAGCATTTTGATAGTAAGCTTAAAAGTGTCCAGCGATGGACTAAAGCAAGCTTTGAGATCGTGAAGCATCTGTTTTGATTAGGTAATCCAGTGGCACGGATTTAAATCAATCAGCGGATGTATCTTGTGTATTGTAATGAGTGACGGAAACGTGGTGGTGTTTTTTGTACTATACGTAGATAGTATCTTGCTCATTGGAGACAATGAAAGAGTATTATCGGGCGTATGGGTATGGTTAATAAAGCGGTAGAGATGAAGGACTTAAGAAAGGCAAAATATATCCTTTTGATCACGGTAATACGGATCACAAGAAAGGATATTATGCTTATCTCAAGTTTCATAAAATGATACAGTCCATACTCGTTTAGCATGTAAATTTATCTAAGTGAATGTGTCTTTGAGACACAAGAAGAAGATAAAGAGGATGAAAGCGGTTCCTTATGCTTCGGCAAATAAGGAAGCTTAATCTAATGAATGCTATGAACGATGTTGGACATCTGTTTTGCTAAATGCAAGAACAGTGGGTATCAACGTAACCCGGAACAAGAATGATGAACTGTGGTAAGACATTTATAAAGTGCCTGAGAAGGACTGAAAATTATATGTGGACTTACTGGACAGATTCACTGCTTCTTGTGGATTACGTAGATTCAGATTTTTTAGTCAGATTGGACGGCAGTATATTCACCTCGAAGGTTATGTGTTTAATTTTAGGAAGTAGAGTCATAATGTGGAGGAGTGTTATATAGAAATATATTTCAAACTCCGGACTCCATCATGGAAAGATGATAAATTGGAGCCTATAAGGCAGCCAAAGTATCTATATGACTCTAGAGACTTCATGATGGACTTTGAAGTGTTTCTAAGTTTGCCCAAGGTAATCACAATTTACATTGATGATATTGGTGCAGTTGCAAACTTGAAGAAATCACAAGTCCATAAGGCAATTAAACACATGGAGCGCGAGTACCACCTGTTACGAGAAATCGTATGATGAGGAGAAGGTTGTTGTCGCCTAGATTGCATCAGATGATGACCTAGTAAACCATTTACAAGGACCTTAAGGCGAGAGCTTTTAATGGTCGTAAGTGGGAGTAGGAATCAGATGTATGGCAGAAGACATGACAGCATAGTCTTTTAGTATAAGCGGGAGATTGTTGGATTGTATACTAAAAGTCTAGCTTTAGTATGAACAATGTCATAACAATATTTGAAATGAGAATCATTGATCAAATGATTGCATCTTATAATTTATTTTATATGCATAATGCAATAGTCCACTTACTTTATACTGTAGATAATATGTTGTGCGACAACACGCGGAAGATCATATTATCGGTTTCCTTATAAAGTATAAACAGATGCTCACAACTGAGATAGACGGGACTCTCTATCGGTATGGTTGTAGTGTGGTTTGGTATTAGCTTGTCTTGGCTATAGAATCACATTAGTGCACTTGTGTGTATTGAGCAGGACCGCCTGAGATCGTTCTTCTTATACTGACTATATAGTAGAACTTGATCTCTGTTATTATGGAAGTTCGTGCTCTTAATCCCTATACAATAACCTCGACACGTAGGGCAGTAAGTATTTCTTTGATTCATCAATGGGTGAGATTTATATGTATTAAATCAACAAACTCGGTGAGTTGGGAAGTAGTGTTGTATCTATGGTGTGCTGTTGATTGTAGAAGGAATCCATGTCCGTCATAGGTTGATGATGTCCCCTTGAGGAGCTCATAAGGTTTATCATGAAAATCTTGCAAGTGGATTAATTTCCGGCATGATAATAAGGTTGAGTGGTACTACTCTCGGATGACATATTAATTAATTTGAGTTGTCAGTAACTTAATTAATTAATGGACATTGTTTTTCTTAAACATGGGGAGACCATCGGGCTTATAATAAGAAGGAGCCCAGAACATAATTTTGGGATTGGACGGGTAGTGCAGTAATAATATTTTAATGGACTATATTATTATTATTGGATTTAATTAAAAGCTTTGGGCTAAGCTTGGTTAATTAAATTCAATTGAGGCCCAGCACAATTTCTCCTCCTGGTCCCTGCTGTAGCCCAACTATATAAGTCATCTCAGCTCCTGTTAACCCTAAGTCAGTGCCTCATTTGACAGTTAGAAAGAACAGGAGCAGATTGAGAGAATCCTGCGGATTGTTGCCCACACAACAGCAGGATTCGACTTGGGACATACAGCAGAAGATTGAGAGGTGGTTCTCTGCTGTTCATCCTCTACATCGACCCAGAAGTACGGTAAACAATACTAATTGCTTTCGCTGAATTTTGTTTAACTATTAATCCTAACGGATCACGTTGAACCGCACGATCCAATTGCCAACAGTTTCGTCTTCTCGAAAAGATCGAGGACTCGTCTCTAAAGGAGAAGATTCATCCACCTCTATAATGTTAGCTGGAGCGGCGACCCTCGAGATTGCTTGATCATGGGAGACAGACGGCCTAGCTAAAATCACCGCCACTCCAGCTGGGACGTCAGAGTCGACGAAAGAAGCAATTGGGGCTCCAAGTGAGTGATAGTATGAGCCGCCACCATCACTAACGACAAGGGAGCCGGCACCCTCGAGTCCACCATTAACCCATACTCCTTCAAAAGCCTGTCGGTAATGATGTCGGTGCTCCTTTCTTGAGTGCTCATCTTGCTTATAACGCCCACCAACTCCAAGAATTCTTTCGAACCACCAGGACGAGTATCTCTATCTGAAAGTTTAAAGATAATCACACCTCTCACGCACGCCAAAAATAATAACAAAAAGACAAAAGGAGGCAAACTTACCTCCGCGAGAACGGATCAACTAGAAAGCAGAAGGGACCCTAATGTGAGGCGGTTTCCACGCGCCCGAAACCCAGCACCACCACTCCTTCCAATTCTTAATGGAAGTAGATTTTCCTGAAATAGTCAATCCTCGAGAAGGGTTGACTCGGTAGAACCCCTTGTGCACATTCTCCTCCGAAGGACGACACAGGTAATCAATTTCCTTGGGAGACAAATGACGATACCCCTTTTGACAGAATAGAAGAATGAACCCAATAATTGTAGCCCATGCGTTCGGAGAAAGCTGATGAGGCGCCAAATTCCAATAATTAAGGAGCTCCGCCAAACAGGGGTGAAGAGGCAAGCGAAACCCTAGTTTCAACATGTGAACATTCACCGCCACTCGTCCAGGAGCCGGTTTGCTTGCCCTTTCATTCTCGATTGGCAAGGTAAAATCCACGTCTGACGCCGCATATCTCGAACACAGCTCCTAAAATTGGGCAGAGGAATAGTGCTATCATGACAATGGGACCACATCCCATTGTGGGCCCCATCATGAGATGCGATTCGCGCTCGAATATTTTTTGGATCTGGTACATCATCCATCATAGCGAACGAAGAAGGCAAAGAGTGAGTTGTCGGTGGAAGCCTCCGACGGGAAGAGGAAACTTTTGTCTCTTCCTGTAGATCTTGGAAGGCTCTCTCCAGAGACTCCGACACGCCGCACCACCACTCGTCGCACGATGAGGGCCCGACTGACAAGTTTGCTGACCACCAGAACTCATGATTGGACCTAAATGACAAATGGAAGGGAAGCTAGAAGAATAAGACAGAGGAGGAAGATGGAATTATGGCAGAGAAAGAGCCCCCTTTTAAAGTATAAGTCCCCGATCGACGTGACCTATGCTCAGAGGGTCATTAATGCGGAACCTGTCAAACGTAACTTATATGACGAAAATGTCCATTGAAAATACCCAAAAATGTGAAACGTCGCTTCGAAATCTTCGGGGCGTCACCTCAGATCCAAAAATAAAAAACTGAAGACTAAGGCACGCACACGCTTCAAGAAGGTTCCGCCTCCACTTAACACGCGCCAATGGTGATGAAACCTGGGGGCTAATGTAGTGTGTCTAAAAAGTGTGCCTTTCACCTATTTAAACATTGGGCTTGTAAGCCCAATACTTTATGGTGACTCCGCCAAACTCCCTGTTAGGGGCAGAAGAGGATCCGTCTGCCTACGCCAAGTGGCCCACTTGGTCCACTTGTCTTGGATACGCAAATCTGCTGCGAGATACAGACGCGTAGGGGGTATTCTAGATTATAATCACGTGAGGCTAAAGTACATTTAATGCTCATACTGTACACGATAATCTATCAACTCACCCAGATACGGGTGACGTCAGATTATCCAATATAAAACAAGAAAACTCCATGGCAATGAATCAACCCTTCCATCCCCATAAAAAAAGGCATGAAAACGCCAAGGGGGCAAATCTTGGTTTATCAGTTTTAGTTAGATTAGCATTGCTCTTCCCCGCCTTAATCCATCGTTAGGAAGAGATTAAAATCTGACGAACGACAGGACTCTTAAACACTCACTAATAAAATGTGAGCTTACACACCCACTAATAAAACTATTCACTGCACATTAAATAATATTTCTTCCATCCATCCATAAGGTACTCATTTGTTTTTTACTTGTGAATTAAAGAGTTTTATTATTTTATATAAAGTAAGTAGTTGTATTAGTAGTGAGTGATTGGTATGTTTGTGATCCTTTTATTAAAAAGGAAAAATTGCTATTTTAAGAGTGAACAATCAAAATGGTAAATGAATATCGAAGGAAAAGAGTGGTACTCATTAATTCAGGTGCAAAAAATAAATGTCAAGCAAATATCCCTCTTACCGATGGACGAAATTAATATTATAACAACTAAAGTTATATCAGCGAACGAAAAGATTAGTACTCATTTCCTTTAATTTTTATTTTTCGATGCGCTCAAAAAAAAATTTCTCTTTTTAACTCAAGAATTGAAAGGCTTCAAGAGTAAAAATATTTTGACATATATAGAGGACATTGTTTCAAATAAGATACAAAATCTAATTTATAGAGAGATTTATAATAATATTAAATAATTGTAATATACTCCCTCCGTCTCACTGCAAGAGTCACTTTTTTTTTCATTTTGGTCGTCCCACCCAAAGGGTTCTTTTTCATTTTTTATACACATAGGACCCACTCATCCCCTCTAATACAATTAAAACATGGGACTCATACTCCCACTAATACAACTACCCACTACACATACAATTAAAACATGGGACTCCTACTCCTACTAATACAACTACTCACTACACATTAAATAATAATACGCAAAAACTACCCACGTGGCAAAAAGCAAAAAACACGAGGAAGTATTGACGATTTTGATTTTGTTAAGGTATTATTGTTGTGCCAATAAAATTACTAATATTACATAAATACGTATTAAAAATAATGGTTGTATATTAAATTAACAATTTGAGAAATCTAAATTTATTTTGCTAAGTAGAGTTCATTCGTAATATTTGAAAACATTAAATTACAAAAATAATTTAATTGTAAGAATATTTTTTATGGTGTAGAGATTGGTTTCATCATTTTCTCTTTTTATTATCATATCCCAATAGACATATTCTTATAAGAATTGAAAAGGGTGAGATTAATTAAAAACTAGTGGTGGTCATGAGGAAGGCGTGAACCAAATGAAGTTTGGAATTTTAAATAATGAATTGAGGTGAGATGGATGGCAGCAGAGGTGGTGGAAGGTTCTGTGTTGATAGTCGAAGACGCGGCGGTCTTTTGGTGCTAGGATGCGAAGGCCCGTCTTTGTAAAAAAGGCAGGTTCGGAAATCCACTCAGGCGTAAAGTAGATAGAGTCGGGCTTCATCTCCGGCTCCGGCGCCGCCACTGCCATGGAGTTATTTTTTCCGACGAACATGGACAGACCATCCAATGTTCCGCCCATGGAACTCAACTTTCCATCCAATGTTCCGTCCATGGAACTAAACTTTCCACTCTCCCACCCCAACCTGTAAACATTGAAATCAACAGTCTTGGGGTATACCTCACGTGGTTTTATTCGCAATACATAATACAGTTGATTTGTGTCTTGTGCGCACACCAAGTATCTATGAGCGGGGTACGTCTCAGTCTCGACGTTGCAATTCCATTGAGGCATCCCCATGTAGGCACTCCACACGAGTTTGGGATTGGAAGATTTGGAGAAATCCCAAGCCTCAAACTCATTGTGATACGCCACGCAGAAGAAGAGATTCAATGAAGCTGAATAAACCACCTCGTTATACTCGAAAACATACCCAATCCGAGTCCACTTGGTGCTGCGACCAGGGCGGCAGAAAGCCAAACTGGGCCCGTAGATCATCATGGCGATGCACTCCTCATCGTCGGGAGAATGCGAGATGATTAATTTCTTCACACAAGAATTGCCGGGGGTCGGCATGCTCTCAACCCGAGGTAGCATTATTTGTCGACCCGAAAAGGGATCCCACAGATACAACTCCCGGTCGGTCATCATATTGAATAAAGCTAGCCACCCGAGTGAGGATCCCACTAGTTCCGATTTTGCTCCGCCTCCTCCTCTCTTGTTGGTGCTAATTACTCTCTTCTCTGCAAGGCTGTAGAAGCTGTAATTAGCACCGCCCTTGGACGGTTCCGGTGGCAGCATCAGCCACGGCAAGTTGCCAGCACTAGTGCACATCAGCTGACTGCTTTGCCTTTGCATTTCACTAGTGCTACTGCACAGAGAGAGTATCCACATACACTATCTCCTTTTGAGAAGGAGATAGGTAATGTTTCACCCGATGACCATTTACCACAAACTCATTATTAGGACCCTTAAGCTTCAACGTATGTCCACTCAACACTTCAAGCACTTCATATGGCCCCATCCATTTAGATTTAAGCTTTTTGAGGTACAACTTAAACCTCGAGTTGAATACAAGAACTTTGTCCCCGGGAGCAAATGTCTTCTCCTTCACTTTAGCATCATGCCATCTCTTCAAGTTCTCTTTGTAGATGATTGAGTTATCAAATGCTCTTCCTCTAAACTCTTCCAACTCAATCAATTTCAACAACCTTGCTTGACCACTCTCCCCTTCATCCATGTTGAGGCGTTTAATAGCGCACAATGCACGGTTTTCCAACTCCACGGGAAGATGACAAGCTTTACTATAGACCAATTGATACGGTGATACACCAATGATGATTTTATAAGCCATCCAATAAGCCCATAAGGCATCGTCAAGCTTTTCCGACCAATCCTTCCTCCCCCCATTGATGGCCTTCTCCAAAACTAACTTGATTTGGCGGTTTGAGACCTTCGCCAAACCATTTGCTTGAGGGTGGTAAGGTGTAGCCACTCGATGCTTCACTCCATATGTCTTAAACAAATTTTTCATCAACTTGTTTACAAAGTGAGATCCTCCATCACTCACTAAAGCCCGTGGAACTCCAAATCTAGCAAAAATATTCTTCTTCAAGAATTTTTGAACAATCAAAGCATCATTTGTCTTAGTGGGAATTGTCTTCACCCACTTTGACACATAATCCATGGCCAGCAAAATATACACATATCCTTTAGATGGGGAAATGGTCCTATAAAATCAATGCCCCATACATCAAATATTTCCACGTCAATTCTTAAACTCAATGGCATCTCATCTCGCTTACCTATTCTCCCTATTCTTTGGCATCTATCACATTTAGCCCCAAACTTCTTTGCATCCTTAAACAATGTAGGCCAATAGAAACCGGATTGTAAGATTTTAGCCCCCGTCTTTTAATGACCAAAATGACCTCCACACAAAGACGACTTACATAGCTCAAGAATCCCCATAACTTCTTCATCGGCCACACACCTCCTTATTACTCCATCATTGCAAATTTTAAACAAAAAGGGCTCATCCCACGAGTACTTTTTCACTTCAACATAAAATCTTTTTACCTTGTACTCATTAAGCAACGTGGGCTTGATTCCACAAACAAGAAAGTTGACATAATCAGCATACCAAGGCGACACATTCACCATAAGAGTACACACTTGCTCAACTTCAACTTGCAAAATTTTCTCATCCGGGAACTCATCCCCAATTGGCTTCATGTCTTCATTCTCACCTCCATTTTACAATCTAGACAAATGATCCGCGATGACATTCTCCACGCCTTTCTTATCCTTGATAATCACATCAAATTCCTGCAAAAGCAACACCCAACGGATTAAACGAGCTTTAGTGTCTTTCTTACTCATTAGGTATTTTATGACCGCGTGATCCGTGTAGACAATAGTTTGTGTTCCAACCAAGTATGGTCGAAACTTCTCAAAAGCATACATGACGTCTAAAAATTCCTTCTCCATTGTGGTATAATTAACTTGGCACGAATTCAATGTCTTCGAGGCGTAATAGATTGCTCTAAACTTCTTCTCCCTCGTTTGTCCCAACACCACTCCTATGGATTGATCGCTAGCATCACAATGTAATTCAAATTGTAAACTCCAATCCGGGATAACGAGTATTGGAGATGAAGTGAGAGCATCCTTGAGCACCTGAAATGATACACAACATTCATCATCGAAGTTAAATGGACAATCTTTTTTAAGCAATTTACAAAAAGGTTTAGCAATTTTGGAAAAATCCTTAATAAAGCGTCTATAAAAGTCCGCATGACCTAAGAACGATCTCACCCCCTTCTCACTAGTAGAAGGGGGAATACGTTCTATGGCTATTACTTTAGCTCTATCCACTTTTAAACCATGTTTTGAAATATGGTGCCCCAAGACTATCCCATCGGTCACCATAAAGTGGCATTTTTTCCAATTTAGCACAAGATTCGACTCTTCACACCTCTGCAACACAACAGTGAGATTAGTCGAGCAAATATCATTAGAGGAACCATACACAGAAAAATCGTCCATAAACACCTCCATAATATTTTCAATTAAACAATCGAAGATAGCCATCATACAACGCTGAAAAGTGGCTGGGCATTACATAGACCAAAAGGTATCATTCTAAATGCAAATGTATCATAGGGACATGTGAAAGTTGTCTTCTTTTGGTCTTCCGGGGCAATCAATATTTGATTATACCCGGAGTATCCATCAAGAAAACAATAGTACTTATGACCCGCAAGTCGATCCAATATTTGGTCTATGAATGGCAATGGGAATGATCTTTACGAGTATTTTCATTCAATTTACGATAATCAACACATACTCTCCAACCCGTGATAGTTCTAGTGGCAATTGTTTCATTTGTATCGGATCGCACAATTGTCATACCACACTTTTTTGTCACTAAATGTAAGGGACTTACATATTGACTATCACTAATTGGAAAAATTATTCCCGCATCAAGTCATTTTAACACCTCTTTTCTTATCACTTCTTGCATTATAGAATTTAATCTACGTTGGTTTTGCACACATGACTTCTCATCATCAATCAAATGAATCTTATGCATACACATAGATGGACTAATACCTTTCAAATCTTTTATACTCCAACCAATAGAAGATTTATGCTCCCTTAACACTCTTAACAACTTTTTCAATTCTAAATCATTAAGGGAAGAAGATACAATTATCGGATACGTTTCATTCTCTTCCAAGTAAGCATACTTCAAATGCTCCGGTAATGGTTTCAACTCTACCTTCTTCTTCTGTTGCACTTCTTCTTTTGGTCTCTCATCAAGTTTCTCCACTTTTGCTTCCTTAGCTTCCTCACTTGTGAATTCCCTACAAGCATTTAAACCATGCAACTCATCAATCATTTCATCATTTTTTAAACAAAAAGAAGTTTTAAATTTTAGAGATTCAATAGAGTAAGAGTGGCTTATAATAATTTCCAACGGATCCTTGGAATGAAGATGATACATATGCTCTTCAACAATGTTGTCTACAACCTCCAATCTTCTACATTCCTCCTTGTTCCGCGGATACCTCATAGCCTCTTATGAAAATATCACTTCTTCCTCATTCACCCTCAAAGTTAGCTCTCATTTCTCCACATCTATCAATGTTTTCCCCGTGTATCAACGAGACATTAGCATCTCCATCTATATCAAGTACCACAAAATCAACAGGAAACACAAACTTGCCAACTTTGATCAAAACATCTTCCACAATTCCCTTTGGATGTGTCAACGACCGGTCGGCTAATTGAAGTGTGACCGACGTCGGTTTGACCTCACCAATACCCAACTTCTTGAAAATTGATAAGGGTATCAAGTTAATCCTAGCCTCCAAATCGCATAAAGCTTTGTAGTTTTCATGCTCTCCCATCTCACATGGAATATTAAAACTCCCTGGATCTTTCAATTTAGGGGGAAGTTTCTTTTGCAAGATCACACTACATTCCTCCGTTAAATTCACCGTTTCAAACTCTCCCAAACTTCTTTTCTTTGACAAAATATCCTTCAAAAACATGGAGTAATTGGGCATTTGAAGTAAAGCATCCGCAAAAGGAATATTCACATGTATCTTCTTCAACATCTCAACAAACTTGGCAAATTTTTCTTCTAGTCCATTTTTCAAGCATCTTTGTGGAAACGGAATTACAACGGGCAACTTAGGAATTCCCCATTCATCCCTTTCAAACTTCTCTTATCTCTCTTTACGTTTTGCTTCTCTACATCTTTCCCATTTCTTTGGAGACTTCACCTTTTCTTTTTCAAGTATAGGGGTACTTTCATCTTTTTCAACGATCTCAACTTCTTTCTCTTTCCCTTCTTCATCCCATCTTTCCATAGGCTCAAGTTCACACTCTACTTCCGTTGGCATAGAAGGTCCCTCGTATTTTGTTCCACTACGAAGTTCAATAGCCTTACATTGCTCCTTCGGGTTAGTAATGGTTGTAGATGGAAACTTCCCTTGACGATGAACATCCCCCCTTTCACTTGCCATTTGGCTAATGTGAGTCTCAATTGCTTTGAATCTTCTCTCATTTACATCATCTTTTTGTCTACTTTCCTCTATAATTTCTTTCATAAATTCCAACACTTTAGCCATTTGATCTTCCATCGGCACTAGCTCCGCTCTCAAATTAGCTAGCTCGGGGTTCTCTTCAACCCTCATTTGTCTGAGAACCTCTTCCCCTTCATCTCTGTTTTGTAGAACAAGAAAGTGGTTGCACAGTCACTTGCACCTAGCTATTATAAATTTTCAAATTGAGTTTGGGGCTCTTTTCCAAACTATAAAGCTCGCCAAATTGCGATCCAAATAGGTATGCTCTTTTCCTTATTGTTATAATTTTAATTGGTTATAAGATAAGTCTTGCAGTATGTGAACCTCATGTCATTCATTTTGAGATGCACTACCAACATTATTTTAATGGTCTACTGAAATCTACTTTAGCTACACTTGCATAGCTTTTTATATGGGAAAAATCAAATCCTTTCTATTTATATTTTTAATTAAGTCCTAATAGAGTTATCTGAATCTTTACTCTCTTTCTTAACAATGGGAAAATGAAATTAAATGAAGGAAAAAGAGATTATGTGATCTATCATTAATTACTCCAAAAGCATCTGTTTACCATGATTAGATTTTTGACATAAAATGACTTTTTTATTTTATGACACAGTTGTCACTTTCTTCCCGAATTGAATGTTTGCTGCGTAGTATAAAATGTTGGAATCTCATTAATTTCTGTAGCAGTTGTGCATAGACGAAATTTCAATGAGATCTTTTTATAAAAATATAATTAATTCTCATAACATGGTGCTTGTTGAGTCTCACTTTTTTCTAATTTTCTTAAACAAGTTTATAGACAGATAGATGGCATATATAATTAAATAGTAATTATATATGCATTTCAATTAGATAACTAACACTGACATTTGCTAAATAGAAAATTACATCCGGAAGAAATTTTGTTTAATTCTATGTTGTGTAATCAGGAAAATCTATTTGTATAGCACTCATAGTAGTTGTAACTCCCTAAAAAAGAATGCTTCATTTTAGCTGTCCCTCTCACATGCTTAATAGTAAGAAGGCAAAAGCTCCTGTGCGCCCGGGGACACGGAAAGATGCTCCGTGTCCCCATGTGAACACAACCCTCCCCTCCAATCTTATTTAAACCTATGTATTGCTAGGGGTTTAAATTGTAAAGGGGCATGAAAATTGTAAAGGCGCACGGAATGTGTTCCGTGCGCCCGGGTGCACAAGAGCCTCACTCGGCATGCTATTAAAAATCTCATAAACTTTAGAGCATTTGTTGTGCATGCGCATCTTTTCTTGTTATATAATGCATGCCTAAGCGCCTCCTAATTTGCATCCTGACATTGGCTTCTCAAGATGTTGCACTAGCGTGTATTCTAATAAAGTTCATTCTTCTTGAGACTTAATTTGGTAGATTATTTAACTCTAAAGCATTACTTTGGCCTTTGTTTTGTTAGAAAACTTTGCTGTGCCACTGTGATGTCACTTTTCACTAACATGGCAAAACATGATGGTGAGGTTATTGTGGAGGCAATTAAAATAATTGCCAAACTTGTTAAAGCTTACAACTGTCAACTACATATGCGTGGATTAGAAACAATAGGTTGGACATATATTGACATGAAGTTTTAGCTTATTACTTTAGGTTTTATTTATGTAAATTTGAATTTTGAATTTAATTAGTTAGGATATCCTTGTACTTTTAGATTTAATAAAGGATATTTTTTTTATGTATTTTAAATTAAATATTTAAAATTCTTGTAATATATTCGTAAGTTTTGAGTTACATAGCAAGATTTTATTTAATCTTATGTTAATAATAATATAAATTTATATATAAGATTAAATAAAAAAATATGAAAGACATTATGTAAAAACCGATGTCTATTGGCGTAAAAATGATGTCTATGCTAGGAAAGACATCAGTGGAAAAACGATGTTAAATAGGTGTCAACCGATGTCTTTACTTGGAAAGACATCGATTAATAATCGATGTGTAATGTGTATTTGTCGATGTCTTTGGCGAGAAAGACATCAGATTTTAACCGATGTCTTTCTGACCTAACCGATGTATTTTCTTCGAAAGAAATATGTGAATAAATGATGTCTTATATATGTCAATCGATGTCTTTCTGTTGAAAGACATCGGTTGATAACCGATGTTAAAGGATGAAACTGATGTCTATACAAGGGAAAAGACATCGGCTAAAAACTGATGTCTATTAGCGCCTACTTTCAACATCAGGAGCTTCAACATCGGTTGGCTGGTGAAATAGACATCGGTTTTTAACCGATGTTTATCAATATTTTTGGTGTAGTGGTCGTCCCGCAATAACAGGTACGTTTGCAAGAGCATATTAGCCCAAATTAATTAAAAAAAGCTAAAAGCACATTTTATTATTTTTATATACGTCATTGTGTACAATCTATATCTATATATAGTAATATAATAGCAAAATGAAAAAGTCAAAATTGAGCCAAGTTTTAATTTACATCATTGGATTTAATTACTAAACTATTTTGAATCGCAACCACTTATTACATGATTTAATCTCATCCATTCATCACAACTATGAGATAAGATCTTGGTCATTTAATTAAATTACCTTATTTAACCTTTAATTTACACCATACTAAACCATTTTGAATCTCAACCACTCATTATATGATTTAATCTCATTCATTCATCACAATTATTATAAGATAAGATCTTGGTCATTTAATTAAATCACCTTATTTAAGCTTTAATTTACACCATTGCGCATGGTCCATTAAACTCTTCCTAATATAGGATTTATGATTTCTCTTCCTGTCTTACATTAAGACATTTATCAAGCACGCATTTACATCAATTAAATAAACTTACATTAAGTCATTTATCAAGCAGGCAATTACATCAATCAAATAAAGTAATCAGACTATTATCGTATATATAGTATACTTCATGATTACAATTATGAGATAAGATCTTGGCCATTTAATTAAATGGCCTTATTTAATATAGGATTTATAATTTTCCTAATCACCGTATTTAATTCCTAAACCCATTTAGTTACATTATTTATGATTTTTCTTCCTGTCTTACATTAAGACATTTATAATATCTTTGAATCTGACAATTATTATATATATATAGTATATCTTTCAAATACTAATAAGAAGATAAATTTCTTTTTTTTGGGCTCAATTATCAATCAATTAAATATAATATTTTCGTGGCTTTGAATTAAAAAATTATCAATCACTATTTAATATAATCATGACTTGACCCAATTGAGATCAATAATTATTAATAATAATTAATAATTAATGAAAAGGCAATATAAAGAAATATATTAGTACCATATTTAAGCCAAAAATTTAGCCACAAACAAAATTAGTTAAAATTTTCACTCATCTTATTTAACCTTTAACTTACACCAAACTAAGTCATTTTGAATCTCAACCACTCACATGATTTAATCTCATCCATTCATCACAATTATGAGATAAGATCTTGGCCATTTAATTAAATCACCTTATTTAACCTTTAATTTACACCATTGTGCACGGTCCATTAAACTCTTCCTAATATAGGATTTATGATTTCCCTAATCACCGTATTTAATTTCTAAACCCATTTAATTACATGATTTATGATTTATCAACATTTATAATTTATAATATTTGCAGGTAATTCTCATAAAACATATACCATGATGAATCAATAAACTTTTATAGTTTATATTCAATAATAAATTGTAATTAATTTGTCTCGTGCATCGCACGGGTTCAAAAATTAATATATGAGGAGAGCAAAGTACTTTTATTTATTATTGATTTTTCATTGTTAATTAAAAGTTTCAAGATGATGTTAATCACCATATAACTAATAATAAGAATTAAATATTAATCACCATATAAGCTATTATTATTTTGAACGAGAGAATTACTCTTTTAATAATTTTTTTGCATTTTTTTGTTTATCAATTATTTTTTAATATATGAATTTTTATTTTTTATTTTTAAAGATGAACTAATACTTTTTTAAATAAAAATTTTAATGTGGGTTATATATGGTAAAAACTTCATTGTATAGAATTTCTCTTAGATTCGAACTCATAACTGATGTCAAACCGCGATCCTATTAGTGAAGCAAATTCAATAAAACAATAACTCGTACCATAGAGAAGCGGCCATAAACTACAGAGTCTTGACCGAGGCACACAGTGCGCCCATACTCTTTAGTATTAAAAGTATACATATCATTTAATACTAAAAAGTGTGGGCATACGGTGTGTCCCCGGGAACACAAGAGATCAACTCATATAAAATTCACAGAACACTCCCTCTTAAATTAAAAATTAAATAAATAAATAATTTACCTTAAATAAAATCAACAAATAAAAATGTGTGTGACTCATGTGAATTAAAAAATATGGTGAGATCTACTTAATTAGTGTCTCACTTATTTACAAGTTGTTATGTAAAATAATTTCATTGCTTTACTTTGACTAATTTTGTTAGCATATATGAAATTTTAATTTAATTATATTTTATACATTATTATAACTATTTTAAACTATTATCATTGTATATTATTTTTATGTAAACTGGTGTGGTTACTTGTTGTACGTACAATTATTGTAATTTTTTTTGCTTTAAAAGAGAATTTTGTTTAAAAGAAAAAAAATAAAAAGGCTAATAATTTACTCCAAGAATAAGCCCAATGTCCTAGGAGGAATATAAAATTATCAACTACAGATACAATAACATTATATGAATAATTATAAGAGGAATTTATAGCTTTAAAAGAAAACTAATTACAAAAGCAAAATGAGTTATAAATTACTAAGGTAAAATAAATCAAGGACGATAAAATATTAAAGATTTTATTTACAATCATTACATGTTAAAAATTAATATTCATAAATTTTGTATAAGGAAAATGTTCACAAAAGTGTAAAATCATGCATTGACAAAGTGGAAAAAATTAATATCACAACATAAAAGGAGTAGCAATGAATTCTTTTTAGAAGTACTAGTACGGTGCCCGCGTACGACGCGGGTTATCGTGTTTGTTATATATTCATTTTATTTAAATTTATATTTTTAAATAAAAATCAATCATGGATCTAGAATATTTGTTTGATCAAGAAAAAAAATGCCTTAAAAAGATATATAAATTCAATCGACTGAAAAGTATGCATTCTCTATTGATTTTTATTTATATATTGTAAGTTATTCTTCACGTCATTTATCTCTTTAAGTCTAATTTTTATGGTGTTTCTAAAATTTATTATTTCATTCTATACACATAATAAAATAAAATTTCTAATAGTTGATATATTCAATTCAAAACTACCCGTATTAATTGAAAAAATATATATGAATCTACATGTATACAAACTCTTATTGAAATATTAATAGTATATTTTAAAAAGTGAAATAATATTTAATTAATTATTTAAATCAAAATTTGAAAATCTCTCTATACACCACGTTGATGGTTTTATTTGTTAATTTTCATTCAGGTTGAGACATAGTATCTTCAATCATCTCTTACTTTTCACTCTGGAAACTGCTACAAACAGTTGTTCATGTTTGAAAACATGTGTTGTCAATAATACACAACACATGATAGAGATTGTCCTTGACTTCTATTAATAATAATAGCATAGCAAACCTTAATAGGTAATTGTTTTCTTTGAAATTTTAATGGAACAGATTCTTTTCTAAGTATGAAGTCTAAATCTCCAACATTTTTTCCCGACAACATTTTAGCTATCAATAACATGATATTCCATTCTTGTATCCATTAGAAAAATATAAAATTTAATGATTATTATTATAAAATATCGTACTCTTCATCTTTAAGTTCAATAGCAATCGTCTCTATTGGATTGTCTTTGACATCAACATCGGTCATCTTTTCAATTAGGTGACAATTCTTATTTTATCTAAGTACCACATTTAAAAAAATGCTATGTATTTTTAAATAATTTATTCAATAAATATAATATATTTAATTTATTTGTTAAATAAATATATATATATATATATATATATATATATATATATATGTATCATATATATAATAATAAATAATGAATTATTCAATAAAAATCATGTTTAGATACATAATAAAAATAATGGCAATTCTTATCAAATTTAAAGACCATTTGTTTTTTAATTTTATATAATTCATTACAATATCGAATTATTCAAATTTGAAAATGAGTAAATATAAAAAATGGTCCTATAAGTGTGATATTTTTCCACTTTAGTCATTTTTCATTTGTAATTCTCAATTTCTGTCCTTTTTGTCCACTTTTAGTTATTTTTGTCCAAATTTAGTCATTTATGTTAAAAGAACGTCAAAAAATGGTCCGAAAGTGTATACATTTAGGACCAAAAGTGGACAAAAAAGAACCAAATTTTGAAAAAAAGACTAAAACTTGACCAAAAAGATCGAAACTGGACAAAACGGACTAAAAGTTGACAAAAGGGACCAAAATTGAGAATTGCAATTGAAAAAGGACTAAAATTGCAAAATGTCATACTTATAGGACCAATTTTGATATTTACCAATTTGAAAATAGATAAATTCTTTATAAATGAATTCAAATTTATTAAATAATATCTCAACAATAAGTAAATAAAAGGAACAAAACATGATTTGTGGAACAAAAAATAATTTATATTTACATTAATATTTAAGAAAAATATAATTGTCCTTTCTTTTATATTGTCTGTTTAGCTATTTTTTATTGACTTCTTGTCATTGTTTTCACATCTTTATCATCCTTCTATTGTACTGTATTTTTCTTTTTCTATTTAATAAAATGATAACTATTCGTCAAATTAAGAGAAATTATAAATATAAAAAACACTTAACTTGCCACCTTACATTTTGAAAAATCTAAATTAATCTTTAATTAAAATTTCAGCCTAATCCACTTTAAAATTATAACCAAACACACTTTAAAATTATCATTTAAAAGTATACATAAATAAAGAATTTATAATTGTGCTCAATGAGTTTCGAAATTACAACTTCTTCAAAATTATCTAACCACTCATAATAAGCCACCTCACAAATTTGTAAAAGTCATAAATAATAAACTCATCATAACATGTCACCTCACATTTCAAAATTCTAATTAAGAAAATGTATTTTGTTTTGATATATTAGAAGATTTTAGACATTCATTTGATACATTTTACACCTGGAATCATATTTCATATATGAACATGACTACATTATAATTATTTATCTAATTATGCTCATCTTATATTATATTAATGGTATCTATACACTTTAGTAAAATAAAAAGGAAAAAAAAACATTCATTTATTAAATTTTCATAATTTAAAACTTAATAGTCCAAGATAATATATAAAACAAAAGAATAGTAATTAAATTACAATACATTTAACACATAAAAAAATCTTTAAAAAATTAAAAATAAAAATAGATGGTGATTAATGACATTAAAACAAAAAAAATAAAAATCAATAAGCTCAATAATAAATTAAATCAGCCAAATACATTTTATATTTAAGACCACATTATTATAACTAACATTGCAATTCAGTCATCTCTACAAATTCTAATATGAAACCCGTATTTTATGCAAAATTATATGAAATTATAAATTTGTTATTTTTTCTAATTTAAATATAATTATAATATATTAATTTTTATAAATTTGTTATTTTTTCTAATTTAAATATAAATATAATATATTAATTATGATTTAATCTACCATGTTTCGAAAAACTAATTCATTCTCCACACTATAACAAATAAACTAAATAAACACAATAAATTTTAAAATAAATTTAGAAAAACAAATTATGAAATTATATAAAATTTGAGAAAATTATTTTAATAATGATTAAAATTAATATAACAATCCAAATTTTTTTAAAAAAAATCATATCTCATTCTTATCAAAATTGGAAGGAAAATTGAGTGCTGGGCTTACAAAGAATTATTGTGAACAAATTTTAATTATTTAGTTAAAATTTCAGCCCAATCCAATTTAAAATATTTCTTTGAAAGAAAAATAAAAAAATAAAACAATGCACTTGTTGAAGTTTGAACTCAAAACCTCTTTAATTCAATCAACCAATAATATTTCAACACCTCACAAATTTATGTAAATCATAAATACTCAATTAACCTAAGTAGGCCACCTCACATTTTTTAATTTTATTTTTGGAAACTTATTTTGTTTTAATATATAAGGAGATATGATCTGTCATTACGAGGGTTGGGGAAAAATGCAAAATTTTAGTATACCACAATTACCATTCAGAAAATATTATATATATATATATATATATATATATATTATCAGAATCAATGTAAAACATTACTAATTAATTAATGGAGTTAATTAAGTAAATTACATCAAACATCCATCAAATGTAAAATAAAATTTACAAGATTATTGAATGATTGAACTAGAAAATACTTAATATTCGTACCATTTAATATGTTTTGTTAAGTAACTTATTTTAGTATATTTTACGCTATTGTTTAATGTGATCATTTGTGGATTATATGATTGTTTGGTATATAGTCCAAAATTTTCGGTACATCGTACCCTATCTATAATCATTATATAATTCCAATCTGATGTAATAATGTATATGATTAAATGTCATTATTCAGTACATTAATGTCATGAAAATAATTTTATTGCTCATGAAAAATAATTTCATTGCTATTAATTTGAAAAATTTTATTTATATATATGAAATTTTAATTTAATTTTTTTAATTATTTATGCACTATTTATAATTAATAAAAAACAAGGTATATTAAAAAGAGAAATTCTCTTGTGAGACGGGTTATTTGTGGGACGGGTCAACCCATCATTAAAGTATGCTTATTGTAGAGATAAAGTATGCTTATTTTTAGTTAAAGTATGTCAATAATAAATTTTATTATAACACGTTGAAATCATACTTTAATGCTTAATTCATCCTACTTTAGAAAACATACTTTAACAACCATTAAACATATTTTATCTAAAAAATAGACATATTTTAACACGTCTCACAAACCATCTCACATAAATAGCGTCCCACAAGAGAATTTGTCTATTAAATAAAGAAAAAGAAAAAAAATACTAAGACAACTTAATTTCCATTTCCATTTCCATTTCCATTTCGGCGGTATTATTTAAAAATGAAACCAAAACACACACTGCATTTTCTTTCCCCATTTACATTTCTAATGTATGCATTTACTTTCCCCTTTCCATTTCCTTTTCAAATTGAAGTGAAGTCACAGAAATTGAAGTTGCCTAAATTCATATTGGATTCAAGATAGGCATCTTAAAATCCAATGTAAATGCGATTTATCATTAAATTGTATTTTATTAGAGAAAAAATATTGTATTCAGATGTCGTATCGCCGGAAGTATCTGATGAAGAATTCCGAAGAGCTTATCGCCAATGGGCTCAAGTTTACCATCCTGATAAATACCAACCTCCTCAAGTACACATCCTCACTTCCTCAATCTAGTTTTTTCGACCTAGTCCTGTTTCTAGTTTGTTGATTTTATGTTCTTTCGACTCTGTTTTCTTTTTCCTTGAATTTCGATATTTACTTGTTTCGTTGTCTTATGTGAGTACATAAATATAAATTAAGGGACTCCCTCCTAAATTTGGTTGCTTGAGTTACGTCGAGGTGCCTTCTTTTGAGTGTTGAGATTTAAAATTGGTTTCATATTTCTTTGTTCATTATTTATTAGGCTGCTGTATTTTTCTTGAGGTCTACGTATTATTAGGAATTTGGTTTAAGTTTTTCTTGTTATGGCTAATTTTTTCGTGTGTGATATATATTGATATGAACATTTTACAAGTGTTTGTTAAAGCCAGAGTTGATTTTATTCTTTTATTTGTTTCAAGTTAAGAAACTAGATGCTAAGTCCAGGGGTATAAAAATTACGATGCCAAGATGCAAGTAGAGGTAGCACAGATTAGATATGCTGCCTTGAAACATAATTCATGTGTTTATTGTTCATTGTAGTCATGTCATGGCCATAAGGGTAGTGGGATGACGGTGTAATACTGAGTGGAAGAGACGTTAAGGGTGGCGGAACCTGGTTGGGTTGCAGCAAGTATGGAAAGTTTGAGGAACGTTACCAATGTGAGGGAAAGTGCAGCAAGAGTGAAAAACAAAAGCAAAACCAAAACCAAAAGCAGGTGAGATCTTCTTGTCCGTTTCTTGAAGGTACTAATTGTTCCTTTGTTTTTACTTTTAGTCCTGCTTGTTTAGTTGGTCACATGAACGGACTTTGTTATCAATGTGATTAACTTAAGAATATTGAAATATATAATATTTCATTATATTGCATTTCTTTTTGTCCTTAACGGGAACTGCTTTAGTATTATAAGTTTCATGAGTAAATTGAAGTTAAATTGTGTGTTTTTAGCATAAAGAGGGAATTTTTCATTCATCATGAGGGCGCAACATGAAATGGGTGAGCTTCCAACCTGCAGAAGAAGAGCAAGGAAGTCCCAAAGCGTTGATAGTTCCAGTCCAAAGCAACAGAATAGGGATAAAGAAGAAAGATTGAGTGGGGAAGATGTAGAGAAGGATGAGAAGAAGGATGCATCAGGAGTGAAAGTGATTCAGGTTTATTGGAGGAGGTCTAAAACCTCTGCTTCCAAGCTGTAGGAGAAGGAGAAATAGTTAAGAGTGGAGGCAGAGGCAGATGTAGAGACGAGCCCGTCCGAGTTGAAAATCAAAAGGCCTCCTGCCAAATTAAGAGACCTCCTTGAGACAAGATTGTTTGAAGGTCTTAGTATTCGATGCATCAATGGCTCCGAAGTAATCATATTCAACATCAATTACTGCTGGTCATTGATTTGTTATATGATTAATTATATGATATCAACTTTTACAGGGAAGGCAGCAGCCCAAATCTCAACTTGAAGGAGTTGTTTGAGGTACTGGTATGATAGAAGGTACACAGGTAAATTTGCACTTTATTTAATATGATTCACTTGTAATATGATTATTTAATCCTTCTTACTTTTGGTTGTTGGTTTAGGTGATCGCTCAAAGTCGGAATTATAACTTGGACAACGAAAACAGCCTGCACGACGTTCTCAATGCATGTGCAAATAGAGGGCTGGCCTTAATGGCAAGAACAGGGGATAATCAAGCGGAAATTATATTGGATGGTTATCTTTTAAAGTATATAAACTAAACAAGGTATGATTTTCCGTGTTCATTTAAATTGTTATACAAAAATCTGATGACTATATTCGGTTTGTTGTCATAAGTTGTTGTGACTAAGTTGATCATATACTGTTTATTCACTGCATTAATATGAACAATTTACATGATTTATCTTTACATAATAAATGATATGTTCATTGTTGTGCCTTTTTTTTTGCCACGGAACGTGTAGTTTCCTATAGGGAGGGTGTTTAAAGTGTAAGCAATAATGCAGAAATTGTCCTTAAAAAAATACAGAAAACATAACTCCAAGTAAAAAAAGGACATTCCAGCAAGTAGAAGAAATGAGGAGGAAAGAAAAAACCCAATACTTCTCATACAACCTGATATAAAACAAAATATGATCCAGTCGACATATGCAGATACTAATTACTAACATAGAGAACTAATTACTGGCTCCCAACTCACGATCCTGAAATAAGTCTCTACTAAACATAAATAATACCCACAAAAAGCTTAAAGAAACCATTTAACTATCTCAAGACTCCATCCAGTCCATATCAGTGTCATCCAAATCTGAATTATCTTCATGGTTTCTTGTTTCATTATTCACCTCGTCTTCTATATTCTCAAGCACAGTGTGGGGTAGATCATCTCTGCACAACTTGGTTCTTATGTGATTTTGTTAGCACTCAGATTATCAAACGCAAAAGCGTCTGCCCAATAGCCAAAAGGCTCCCTTCTATTACTTCAATATTCAATAGATAATCAAAACAACGATGTAACTACAACTAAATAACAAGAGTTAAACCCTAAAGCCCACAGACGGCCCATAGCTAATATAAAGCAGTAAGAATGAAATAACTAATAACAAATCAAGCCCGAGGCCTACGGCGATAAACCAATAACGGTTTGGGCCCACCAGCCTCCTCCTCGCCATCCTGGCAGCTTGACACCGGCTGTTTCATAACAACTCCTCCCTCCTTGAAATCAACCTTGTCCCCAAGGTCGAACCAAGGAAACTGCTGCCGAAACTCCGCCAAACTCACCCAACACGCATCCTCCGCCGACTGGCCCGACCACTTGACCAAAACTTGCTTCACCACCTTACCCCCGTCATCTATACTGCGCTCGGCCAACACGCCCTCCGGCTCATAGACGGGAATTTCCGGCAGCTCCAAGGAGTCGGGCAAGTCCAACTCCACCTCGTGATCCCCCACCACCTTCTTCAACTGCGAAACATGGAATACAGGGTGTATTCTACTAGATGCGGGCAACTCTAGCCGATACGCCGCCGGCCCAATGCGCGCCAACACTACAAACGGGCCATAGAACTTAGCCGACAGCTTATTGTGCGGTCTCCCGGAGATAGAACGTTGTCGGTGAGCACGGACTTTAAGGAAGACGCGATCACCAACCTCATAATTCACATCCCGTCGATGCCGATTTGCGAACCTTACCATTCTCTCCCGTGCTCGCACTAGATGCTCGCGTAAACGCGCTAGCATCGCATCCCTCCCTTCGAGCATTTCCGCAACAGCCGCCACTTGACATTCACCAGGAAGATACCTCCGCAAAGAAGGGGCCGGCCGCCCATACACAACCTCAAACGGGGTTGTCTGGATCGCGGTTTGAAAGGCAGTATTGTACCAGTACTCCGCCCATGGCAACCAATTGACCCATTTCTTTGGCTGCTCACCCGCACAACAGCGCAAGTAGGTTTCTAACACCCTGTTTAAAACCTCAGTTTGCCCATCCGTTTCCGGGTGATACGCTGAGCTAAAGTTGAGTTGGGTTCCCGACATTTTAAACAGCTCCCTCCAAAAAGAGCTCATAAAGAGCGGATCCCGGTCGCTCACGATCGTCCCCGGGATGCCATGCAAACGCACGACATCGCGCGCAAATACCTCAGCCAACCCTCGAGCCGAGACGCCCCCCTTCATGGCCGAGAAGTGAGCATACTTCGACAACCGGTCGACCACAACCAAGATCACCGAACACCCTTGCGACCTCGGCAGTGAGGTGATGAAATCCATGGATAAGTCCTCCCAAACTCTTTCCGGAATCGGCAATGGCTGCAGCAGCCCCGCCGGAGAGAGAGCCTCATACTTCACCTTCTGGCAAACCAAACACCGAGCTACATATTCCCTTACCGCTTTGAACATTCCCCTCCAATAAACACTAGCAGCCAGACGCTTATAGGTGCGCAGCGCGCCAGCGTGACCACCCATTGGAGTATCATGAAACTCCCGAAGTAGCACCGGAATCCACTTAGAATCTGAAGCCAATACAATCCTCCCTCTATAAAACAATTTCTCACCATGCAACTCAAACCCCACCCGGCATCCCGGGTTCTCGCGCAATTCCTTCGTCACACTCCGAATATACTCATCTCGAGACTGCTCGACTAAAACGTCGGCCAACTCACCCCAATTAGGCATGCTGAGTGCTAACAAGTCGCCGCCACCACCCCGACGAGAAAGAGAATCAGCCGCCGAGTTCGAGACTCCCGGCTTATACTCTATCTCGAAATCATAGCCCATCAGCTTCGCTACCCAAATTTGTTGCGACGGCGTCACAATTTTCTGAGAAAGAAGGTGCCTCAGACTACTGTGGTCCGTCCGGACAGTAAACCGGTGCCCCACCAAGTAAGGCCTCCAATGCTGAACGGCAAGAACCAATCCCATCATCTCACGCTCATAAGCTGATTTTGTCAGTGTCCTATCCGCCAATGATTTACTGTAGTACGCTATGGGTCGCCCGTCTTGCATAAGAACCGCCCCGACTCCCGTACCAGAGGCATCGCACTCGATCACGAATCGCTTCTCAAAGTCCGGCATAGCCAACAAGGGTGCCGTAGTAAGGGCTGATTTCAGCCGTTGGAAGGCTCCCTCGGCCGCCTCCGTCCAAACAAAAGGCACCGGCGCTGACTTTTTAAGAAGCTCCGTCAGAGGACGCGCCAACAGCCCATACTCCCTCACAAACCGGCGATAATAGCCAGTTAGACCCAGAAACCCGCGCACCTCGCGGACATTCCTGGGGCACGGCCATCTCACCACGGCCGCCACCTTTTCCGGGTCCATCTCCACCCCGGCGGCTGAAATTATGTGACCCAAGTATTCCACCCTCCGACAACCGAACGAGCATTTCTTCCGATTCGCCTTGAACTGATTATCTAGCAAGATTTGCAAGACTTCTCCCAGATGTTCCTCATGCTCATGCCAGGACCTGCTATAGACCAGAATATCATCAAAGAAAACAATCACAAACTTTCTTAAATAGGGACGAAATAACTCATTCATAGCCGACTGAAACGTAGCTGGTGCATTAGTTAATCCGAACGGCATCACCAAAAATTCATAGTGTCCGCTGTGCGTCCGAAAAGCAGTTTTGTGGACATCCCCGCTCGCCACTCGGATCTGATGGTATCCAGAGCGGAGATCAATTTTTGAGAATACCCCCGCTCCTGACAACTCGTCCAACATCTCCTGTATGACGGGTATCGGATACTTATTCAAAACAGTCACTTTGTTGAGCTCCCGATAGTCTATACAAAAACGCCAACTCCCATCCTTCTTTTTCACCAGCAGAACCGGGCTGGAGAAGGGACTGGAACTTGGCTGTATCACTCCTGCCAAGAGCATATCCGACACCAATCTTTCAATCTCGTCTTTTTGAGCCTGCCCATACCGATATGGCCTTACCGAAACGGGTCCGGCACCGGAGGCCAAGACAATATGGTGCTCGGCCCACCGAACCGGCGGAAGACCCTCCGGTTCCTCGAACAACTGCTGATACGGCGCCAATAACTCCGCCACGCCGCGGGACACCGGATCCGTCAGCTTCGGAGGCCCCGCCTCCAACAGCATGATACACAACTCCGCGTCTTGGATCTGAATCAACTCGCGGAGATCCATTGGGGCGCGACAAAGGGATGGATCGCCCCTCAGTGTCACCCTACTCCCACCATGTGTGAAGGACATCGTCATCCTGGCCCAATTCGTGTCTACATCACCGAGAGTTGCCAGCCAGGCGATCCCTAGAATCACGTCCACGCCACCCAGTGGAAATACATGGTAATCCGCCACTATGGCGGTGCCAGCAACTGAAATCTCTAGCCCACGGCAGTGCCCTTCCGACTCCTGGCGTCTCCCATCACCCAACTGTACTCCAAAACGGCTGGACCTGTCAAGTTTTAGAGTCAACTTAGTGAGCAATGAGCTGGAAATAAAATTATGACTAGCTCCACTGTCCACAAGTATGGTGACATCCTGCCCCTGCAAAACCCCCTTCATGCGCATAGTTCGAGGCCCCGTAAACCCTGCCATGGAAAATATCGGAAGCTCAGCCTCTTCCTTCCCTTCTTCCAACTGGACGGTTGCCCCCTCGGAATCCTCAGTTGCCACGCGGTTATCATTGAATTCAAAGCACTGTAGATCCATGGGCTCATCCTCCTCTGCCATCAAAATATTCAGCTGCCTCATCGAACACTGGTGCCCCGGTCGGTAAGTCTTCTTACACCGGAAACACAACCCCTTCGCACGAAGCTCTGACATCTCCTCGGGAGTCATGCGCGCAAAACGCACGGGCCCCGGAGGACGGCCAGCCGAGAAGGATTGGCTGTTCGAAAACGACCTCGCTGGAGGAACACGGCTAACTTCCCGTGGCGCCGACGAACCGGCTGATGACGCCCCGGACACTAGTCCCACGGTCCCACTGACCCTCGCTGGCGTGTTGAACCCGCCGCCAGCCATGAACCGGCCTTGGGATGAGGGTCGCGCATACCCGCTGGCCGCCCCTGATTTGGGGAATCTGCCCCCCGTGACAGCCAAATTATACTCCACGTCCCTGGCGAGATCCATTGCTGTTTCCAAATCTGGCGGCCGAAGAAGACGAAGAGAGCTCCTAACATCCTCCGCCAAACCTGTCATGAAATACCCCATGTAGTGTTCATCGCTGAGCCCCGGAACTTGGCTTGCCAACTGAACAAACACCGTCACGTACTCCTCTATAGAGTCAGTTTGCTTGACTGAGGAGAGCCGTTCGAACGGGCTTCCCTTGAAGCGTGCGTCAAAACGACTCGTGAGGGCTTTAGCAAACTCATCCCACACCATGTTAGGCTTCCGGGCTTGCAGCCACGTAAACCAGTACAGGGCCGACTCCTCCATTGCCACCATGGCAGCCGGCAGCTTCAACTCCTCCGGTGTGCGGTGTAGTGCAAACTGCTGGTTGGCTCGGGCTAACCAACCGATAGGCTCCCCACCATTGAAAGGAGGCAGCGAAGGAGGGGTCGGTGGCTTGTCTGTCCCCACCGCGAGCGTCGCTCCTGACTCCACGGCGACGGAGGCCACCTCCTCAGCCGTGCGGGTCCTCGAGGCAGAACCCGCTGTCGCGTTGGCCGCTGCGGAACGGGCGGCTGCCGCCGACAGCGCCGCCATCGACGTGGTCAGCCCGGCCATCGTCTGTGCCATGCTCTCCAGCTGTTGGGCGAAGCTTGCTTGTTCTTCCGCCATCTTCCCAACCGTCTCCTTGATCAACTCCTGACCTTGTTCCAATTCCTCCATCCGTTGTTCGCTGCGTGTATTTGTCATCTCGGGTGAGAGATCCGGCAGGTCGGACCAATTGTTAGCACTCAGATTATCAAACGCAAAAGCGTCTGCCCAATAGCCAAAAGGCTCCCTTCTATTACTTCAATATTCAATAGATAATCAAAACAACGATGTAACTACAACTAAATAACAAGAGTTAAACCCTAAAGCCCACAGACGGCCCATAGCTAATATAAAGCAGTAAGAATGAAATAACTAATAACAAATCAAGCCCGAGGCCTACGGCGATAAACCAATAACGGTTTGGGCCCACCAGCCTCCTCCTCGCCATCCTGGCAGCTTGACACCGGCTGTTTCATAACAGATTTCTTTGTTTTTTGTTTTTTTAAAGCTTCGATGTAGATCCTTCGATCTTTGTCGTCCAGCATGGTTTACATCAGGTCTGTTTATGGCCCTTCGATATTTGATTGCACTGCAGGTCTGTTTATGGCCCTCCAACCCAAGTTAATCGCTTATGGGAACGCAGTGGCTACCTGCGCCATGGCTATGAGGTTTCTCATCGGGCCCACAGTAACGGCTGCGGCTTTTATAGCTGTTGACCTTCGTGGTACTCTCCTCCACGTCGCCATTGTGCAGGTAATTACAACTCTATTACTATAATTAAATTTTGGATCATCAATTGTATCGATATCTCATACTAGCTTTCCTTGAATTATGGACGTGCTACAAGGAATAGTTCCATTTATTTTTGCTAAAGAGTACAATGTCCATCCACAAATTTTGAGCACAATTTAAGCTTGCATTATATCAATTTAATTCATTCAAGGATATATATGGTCAAATAATTAACTTGAATTAATTAATGTTGCAAGGTCATCTTTGGAATGTTGATCGCATTGCCAATCTCTTTGGTGTATTATATTTTTCTTATTTTGTAGTAATATCTATGGAAATTAACCAAGATGGCATGGGATGGGGTACTGTGATAGATAAGAAAATTTGATGTTTGTTTGATACATAACTAACAGGTGAGGAATGGGGCTGCAAGTTTAAGATGATCTTATTAATTTAGGGTACTGCTGGAAATTTTGCAACTGGAAATTTATCTTCTATTGCTCTACTATCATCTAAACATTTCGTTATGTGTCTGTTTTTATGTCTTGCACCTGTTTGGAAGTTATGGGCATAACATATGGTGGTATGCATATTAGATTTATGCAAGAATAACTTGTTTCTTGAGGAAATTTTGAGTTTGCAGATTGATTTTTCTTGGTGTTTCATTAGTTTTAGTTTAGAAATTTGAATAATATTTAAAGATATTTTTGTTTGGATTATTTTTAACTTGAGGGTCTTGGCTATTTAATGTGGTTTTGAGGCGGTATATTAAAATGTGATGAAGTTTGGTGGCTATTTTGGCTGATTGTATAAGTGGTCTTGCTAGAAGGGCTATAAATGTTCGTTGCTCAATATCACAGTTATTTACTCTATATGCATCAAATTTATGTTTCTTGTCTCTTAGGTAGGCATTAATTTATTGAATTACTTATGGTCGTACATAAAAATTACCACATTCTTGTGGATAACCATACATGATACTTTTCTGAACTATTGTTTAACTCAGTTTTCAACATTTTATACTGTTTTAGGGCTGTGAGAGAGAGGTTGCAGAGGCTAAAATGAGGTGCAACCGCAGATTTCCATAAAGGCTATGATGAGGCCATTCGTGATGGAGTGGATGTTTTGTCTATCTTGATTGGGTCATCCTTACCCCAATCCCCAGAAGTCTTGAAGGGTGACCCCATCAACTATGGCGCTTTCCATGCAGTTGCGCAAGGTATTACAGTGGTTGCAGCTAGCGGCAATGACGGGCCCAAGTATCAAACAATTACAAATGTGGCGTCATGAGTGTTGACCGTAGGGTCTACCACGCTAGATAGGTCCTTATTCACTCCCATCATACTTGGGAACAATCAAACTCTTACAGTAAGTTATACTATATCCAATGTAGGACTGAACTTCAACATATGTGAGAGTGCACTGTCTTGATTGATTTGTTTTGCAGGTCCTGGAATGTATGTTGGAGAAGATATATATCACCAATGTAATGTAACTTGATTTTTGTAGGATTACTCATATTTTATTTTATGTAATCCTTAGTTGTAAGTTGTTACAAATTAAAGTTGATTATTAATAATGATAAATGACACATTGGTTGCCGAAATGACGGTGTTTTGCTACACACTATACATGTGGGAGTGTACACTAAAAGGGAATCTCAAAATAAATACCGCACTAACTCAAATTTCTTTTCCTCCATTACTTCATTGTAATTTTGATCATTGTAAAGTTTGTTGATTTTTGTAGATAGAACTTAGCCGTAGAAACAGTTAAGTGTTAGCTAATTTTTTTCTGGATATTTTGGATTTTTGTGCTTTTAAAAAATATTATACTATATAATTTATTTTGTACATTTATTTTTTTGGAATCTAATAAACTTTTTCGCTATTATAACAATTATTCCCAATAGATCAAAATTTTAAAATATATATAGATTTTTTCTCTTTTAATTTTTTTAATAATATTAAGAGCATAAAAATAAATATAAACTATTGTTTATATTTAAAAAATTTAAAAAAATCAATGAAATTTGATTTTTGTTTCTAAGTAAATTAAATAAAATCAAGATTATGTTCTCATATTATAAATCAATATTTTAATTGATATTCCATTCCTTTAATATAACAAACGGACTTTTAAAATTAATTTATCTTCTCTATAATTTTACGTATATATTTATTTTTTTAAATACAATATAAAATTTATATCAAAAAAAAAAAATTTAAAATAAAATAATGTGTGGAGTATAAAAATATTTTCATGTTACACATCTTATTTATTAAATATAATATAACATAAAAATTAAAATTTATTTATATAAATATTTATTTATATACAACATATATATACATATAATTTATATACTTTTTAAATAAAATTATACTAAAGTGTAACATATATTAATATTTCACTTGTGTAAAAAGTATAATTGTATTATACAAAATAGTTACCCATAGATAAATGTTACATAATTGTGTTACTTAAGTATAGGTGTTACATGAAAAGTGTAACTTATTTAAAAGTCTTATGTAAATGTGTTACATATTAGAAAAATGGTACTCGCCTATGTTATCAATATAAAAAGTGTTATAAATGTGTTACATATTATGGTAACTTTGAAAGTGTTACCAATTTGTGTTAATTAAAATAAATATGTTACTCTAAGTTGTTACTTAATGTCACTTATGTTGTAGTGCGGGAGGAGTGCCTCCACCGCCAGGATGGTGTATGTCTCATCGCTCATCTCCTCGGCGTTGGCTCGCTGTTCGTTGAACATTTGAATAAAACTTTTTAGGGATTTTTTCATTCCTTACCTCATACAAGCCAGCTTCTGCTTGGGTTCCTTGCTGCGGCCGAGGGTAGGCGAAGTGAGAAGAGAAGGATGCAACTAGCTGGAGCCATAAATCGACGGAGTTCGTTGGGAGCGCGGTGAACCAAGAGTGTGCCTAATCTCCCAATGTCAAGGGGAACATTTTGCATTAGTCTTCCTCAGAGCTTTCCTGAGCTATCATCCACACAGCATATTTGTTCAGATGAGTGGTAGGGTTTGAATCTCCGTTGTACGGGGGTATTGGGGTAGTTTGATCTTCGAGAAGGATGGAGTACTGAGAATTCGAAGCGAGAAAGACGTGGGGCTCGTGCCTAGCTCGAGCTAGTCGGGGTTGGGCTCGGCCGGCCTTTTACGCAATTTTATGAGCTGTTCTCGAATGGCAGCAATCTCTCGTTCCATGATTTGCTTGCATTTTGCCACAAATCTTTGCCCGTGCTTTCGGCCATGTCTTCTTCTTCTTTGGATGTAGATGGAGAGGGCGCCAGACTATCTTTCGCGCTTATGTGGGTTTTGCTGGCGTTTGATCAGCTTTGGCTGATCACTCTCCGGCGCTTTCATCTATCATCTAAGATGTCATGCGTTTCTCAGCAGGCGTCGCTCGGCATGTCAGGGTGACTTTTCCTGGTCCGATCGGGCGTCGGCGCCTCATCTCGATTTTTGAAATTTAGGGATCTGTTGACCCTACGTCGGGTCGAGCATTTTTCTTTTAGGGTGTTGAGAAGGTCGAAGTATCGCTGTCAATATTCACCTTCTTCGTCGACGCGTGGTCCTTCCGCAGACGAGATTCTCTTCTTCGCAGTAGGCGAAGGGGGATCTTTGGCCGCCTCCTAGCCTATTGATCTAGCGGGGGCCTGTCCGCTTGATTCATCTATCATATGGAGGGATTGTGGCCTGCCCTTCCTCTAGCGCCAAATGTCAATAGCGAGTTTTTGGAGATGCCGTATTAATTATATGGCGGTGATGTGTACTCGATTAATCAAACATAAGCACGAGGAAGAGAAGACCAGACTTTCTCCCAGATCTTGTCTTTGGGAGGGAATGTATAAGCTTTTTATTGATATGAGTTGTAGTACAGAGCTTGTCGTGTCCTTGTTGGGACTTTGGGCCTTGCCATTTATAAGGGAACATTAGGGCATCATTTAAGAAGATGGGTTATATAGGCCTTAAATAAGGAGGATCGGTGCGAGGCCTCTCATTGGTGGACTTTATTCCGCCGATGGTATTCGTCCTTTCAGTGGGTAGTTTAGGGACTGACGGGTCCCTCCAATGGAGTTGGGCTTTAGTTGATTTGGGCCTTTGATTTTAATCTTAATGGGCTGAGTCTATTCTTCCCATCTACATAGTGTATATTTCATTATTAGAATTAGAGTATAATAATCTCTTAAATATAATAAAATATAAAAGAAATAAAAAGAAAAACATTAATTGAGAAAGGACTCCATCCTCATTAATTAGATTAATTAAGAGGAGGTGAGTCTCATAGATTCCACTTGCATTTTTTTAAAAATTCTTTTTCCTTTTTCAGTGAAAAATTTCATAGAATGTGCCAAAATGAAAAGTGCTAAAAATTTTAGGGGGAATTTTTGGGTGCTCACATTGATACACCCTTAGTGTTTAAAATTTTAATTTAGAGTATAATAATAATTATCTAATTTAAAATTTTAATTATTAATTAAAATCTAAAGTTGAAGATTAATTATTATAAAATTAATGGTTTAGATCTTATAGATGCATCCTAGTAGGATTCAAATTTTATAATGAAACGGTGAAAATAATATATACTCCATCCATCTCGTCCCGTCTTAAGTTTTATATTTTCTATTTTAATTTATTCTAAGTTAAGTTTTACATTCCTCTTTTCGTAAAATGAGACCTACACAAAATATTTAATTATTTTATATGAAATCATACACAATACTATTACAACTAATAAATATCCACTACAAATTAAATATTACTTCATTACTCATGAAATATTACTCCATCTGTCTTATGATAAGTGTCTTACTTTTCGTTTTCTTTCGTCCTATAATAAATGTCTAACCCCTAAAAAGGATATTTCATATCAACCAACAATCTCAAAAATTATCTTAATTTAAAAAACAGTACTCTCACTTAACACACATAACATACTTTATAATTTATTTATTATGTAAGAATACCACAATACTCTTAGGAAATCAATAAAGTTAATAAGAAAATAACTTTTTTAAAACTCAATACGGTAACTAAGACAACAATTATGGGACAAATGGAATATATTTTTTATTTTATGTAAAAAAAGCAAATACTACCTCCGTCCCATCGCAAATGTATTCGTTAGTTTTTTGCACGTAAATTAAGGAGTATTATTATTTTATATAAAGTAGATAGTTGTATTAGTGGTGAGTAGTGTGTCATGTGTTTACCTTTTTGCTAAAAATTAAAATGAATACTTATTCCGTCCCGTTCAAATAACATCATTTTACTATATTGTGCGTTCCATCCAAATTGCATCATTTTCTTCTTTTAGTAAAAAGGGTCCACCACTATCCATCACATCTCTCTAATAAACCTACCCACTTTACATAAAATAATAATACTCCTTAATCTACCGTAAAAAGCAAATACATCTCTTTGCCCAAGATGGGGGGAGTACTTTAAAATTAGACTGACCAAAATAACAAAATGGATATTGTATGATACACAGAGGTAATATAACGTGATGGGGGAGTACTTGAAAAAATAATACAACTATATATATATATATATATATATATATATATATATATATATATATATATATATATATATATATACTCCCTCCGTCTCCTTGAAATATAACCATTTGCCTTTTCAAGTGGATTAAGGAGTATAATAATTTAATATATTTTGAGGTGAGAGAAATAATATTTTAAAGTATAGTGGGTAGTTGTATTAGTATTGTGTGTAGGGCCATCCGTGGTCAAATCAATTTAAAAAAGAAAATTGATACTTTATAATGGGACGAACCAAAACGGCAAAATGAATACGAACGGAGGAAGTATATATTAATATTAAACTATACTCCCTCCGTCCCTTGATACGTATCTATTTTTTCATTTTAGTCCGTCTTATACAAAGTATTCATTTTCCTTTTTGGATTGATATGACCTACAACCACACCACATGATCACACACTCAACACTAATACAATTACCCTCTATACATAAAAATATTAATTCTCTTATCTTACTATCTATTAAATTATTATATTTTTTAATACACATGCAAAAAGTCAATGGATAACTTTCAAGGAGATGGGGAGTATTTGATTACTATTACCAATAATATTTTTATGTATAATATATAGCTGTGTAAATTTTATGAAAATATTTTAGTTATTTTGCGTGGATTTTATATATAAAAAATTGAGAAACAATAAGTGACAGTTAAGACGGTTTCGCATCACAATCCTCCACAAACTGCATTCCACGTGGTGTGCCTTGCGGCTCTGCTCAATTATTCTGTAAATTAATTAAATAAAAATTATTAGCTTAGACACAAAATGAATTCCACGTGGACAAATAATCTCTCTCTCTCTCTTTCTCTTACAGCTACATATCCCGCCCGATTTTCTCTCTCTCCGTCTCTCCCTCTCTCTCTCTTGCTCGCTGGCTTATTCGGTTTCAGTTTGCGTGTAAATCCCAAATCCTAATTCTGAATTAATTTTAGGTGTAGGGATTTTTCATTGTTATGCGTTTCCGTCTCATGGAACCGCAATCTTTCCTTATACTCGTTGCCTCTCTGTAGTCCACGCAAAGTTACTCGCCGCATTTCGCTTTAATTCAATTTATCTTGGAGTTTCTGGAAATACTGGAATTACAGGTGTGGATTTTGATGGATTAGGGTATAATTTGGATTCGTTTCTCTTTCTGGGCGTGATTATTTGTCGTTTTTTTATTGTATGGAAATGGTGATTGTTGATTTTGTAGATTGCGTTTATGATTCTAAATGTAATCCACGAGGCGAGATTTTGTTCTAGGTCATTTTTTTTTATGGTTTAATATATATGAATCATTTTTGTTTCTAGTTGGTTATTTGGTTTCAGAAGCATGGGAGTTAAAACGGAAATTGATTTTAGGTTTGATCAGAGTAAAAGGATATCTGATTTAGTACTTCCAGTTGAATGCGTTGGATGAACTTTCAAATTTGTGATGTATAAAATGCAATTAAGTTTATATGCTGCTCAAGGATTATGGTATTCTTTTACGTGTTTCCTATCATTCAAATTGATTCATTCTACTTTTTTGTGGGACTGTTGACGTTGATTTATGCTACACCACACACACACTCACACACACTATACACTTATACATATGCAATTAGTTACTTACGGATGGTTTTGTAGTTATCCAGGACATTTTAAATACTATGTTTAATTATGTATCATTTGTGTAGTTGGATGATTTCAATGTTTCGAACATCTTATGCAAGCCAAGTTTGAGAATTCCATCTTCCTCTTTGCAGCTCAAGCAAGTTGGCAGAAACTTCTTGTGTATCAGTCCATTTTGACTAGTTCATGCACTGTCTTATGAAGATCAGGTGTCTCAAGTTTGCATAATGAAATACCATATAACTGCTGGTACATTGGGATAAGGATGAACTTATCGGCTCTCTTGACTTCTGCTGGTGTCAATACTGCTGTTAGCCTTGGGCTGTTCTCTTTGTATTCTGTCTTAAGAAAACAACCAAGCTTTGTGAACGTGTACTTTGGACAGAAGGTCACTGTAGCACAGTCAAAACGTCATGATCCTTTTTGGTTTGGGAGACTTATTCCTTCTGCTAGTTGGATAATGAAGGCATGGGATGCATCCGAGGACGATTTATATGCCATTGGGGGTGTGGATGCCGTGGTCTTTTTACGTGCAGTTGTCTTCAGGTTACAAGGGCCCCCATGTTTTCAGAAATAACCTGTTTTTCTTATAGTTTTATTGCTTCACATTTTTAAACAACTATACTTTTGCTCACGATCTTCTTAACCATAGAATTTTACACAAGCTTGATCCAGATAGCATCTGTGGGTCCCTCGACCAAAAAAAAATGATAATATACACTGACAACTGATTTTCTATTTTTATTTTAAGTTTTCTTAATAACAGTTGATCATCTAGTTGCTTTTGTTCATTAGGGTATAAATTTCTGTTCTGTTGAGATTGCGGAGGCTTTAAGAATTTGAATACTCATTTATTCGCTCCTCCGTCATTGGAATTGGACTTTCAGAATAGTTGAACTATATTATTTTTATTTATTAAATGCTTTTTTAGTGTTGAGTACAATATTACTTCAATTTAACTTTTGATGATACTAATTTAATATGGCCAGTAAAACTGTGCTGGACTAATTTAATATGGCTAGTATAACTGTAACTTTGTCGCAGGTAATGCTTAAGTTATTAAGAAGTTTTACTGGAAGTGAATGGCAGAGAGATACAGCTCCTTTTATCTTCTTTTCTTGGAATTGATGGGGTTGTATTTTCCCTTTTCCAAATAAAATCTAATTAAATACGAACCTTTCCCTGGCCCAAGTGCTGAGTTCACTTGACAAATACCATATAGTATTTCCAACCCAAATAGGATGAAGTTCAAAGCTGGTGGATAGCTTAGTAAAACCTCTAACACTGGTGCTAGAATTCTTAGATCCTCTCCATGTCATATAATCCATCAGGTATTCATCTCTCTTTACTCTCTGGAGGAGAATACAGGGTTACAAACATTCTCTAGTAAACCAGTTGGATATTATCCTACAATAAGTATTTGAGTAATTTGATTGATCACCTTGATACTTTGAGTTAGAACTACATATAGACGTTAATTTTAAAAGTAAAAAGGTTCTTGGAATTCATATTCATATCAGAATCAAATTATGAATAAAGTTTTTGCTGAATTTTATCAGGCACCACTACAATGTTGTGGGAATCTAGTAATAGGTGAGCAGAATTTGTTTCTGCATCTTAGCAAGTACAAAAAGCATGATTTGTGATATTAATATCTTGTGAGTGCATCTGATTGCATGGATTGTTTTAGTTAAAGAAGCTAGATAAGTTCAATTTTCCAAGGGAGATCAGCATGATAGTTTTTGATGATACTTAGTTAAGTGGTTGGAATTGACAATCATTGTATAATGTTGTGTTAAAACTTAATCAATGTAGCATTCTAATAATGCCTTCTCCAACTGTCAGTGAAATGAATTCTGTATCTCATCTTTAATGTGTAGATACTGAAAGCTAAGATTGTGGTGAGAGAAATTTTGACGCCTTCTGAGAATTTCCTTCTCTCTATCTATACGGGCTTTTGCTTTCCTAATAAAATTGTTTGATCTTGGTTTATCTGTTAGGTCTTTCCTTTTTTCGTTGTTTTTGATGTTTGAAAGTTTTCTCTAGCTCGCATATGCTATGTCTACACGGTATTTCAGATTGGATGTGGAACTTCATTCTTTATCTTGCTTATTACGTGAAATAAATTAAACATGTCACTTTATGTGGCTAGTAATCTTCTGTTTGTTGCTGGCATCTAACTACTGGTTTTCTGTTTGCAGTATCAGAGTATTCAGTGTTGCTTCTATTGTATGCTGTTTTCTTGTTCTTCCTGTTAATTATTTTGGGAAAGAAATCGAGCACAAGCAAATTAAAGATGAACCTTTGAATGTGTTCACCATTGGAAATGTTCAGGAAGGATCAAGATGGTACGCGAAATCATGTTATGTATTTATTAATGAGATTTAGTGCTTGGTAATTTTTGTATCGCTGTATTTATTTCGTCTCTAGATGTGTAAGATTGAATTGAGAGCGTACTTATTGTTAATCCATAAATTTTGTTGTGGTGATTAAATTCACCTAGTACTTAAGGGTAGTGCAGGAAGTTTTCTTTCCAGGCTCTGTCCCCAATTTTGAGCTTGACATTTTCCTAATTGAAGATTGTACTTGTCTGCAGGATTTGGGCCCATTGTGTTGCATTATATGTAATATCTCTCTGCGTTGGTCTCCTCCTCTACTTTGTAAGGACTGTATCTGGAACTATCTGTTTTCCTGTTGGTCGATAGGTTTAAGTCAATGGTAATTAAACTCCTTAGTCATCTATGATTGTTTTTTTCTGCTTCTCAGGAATATAAAAACATAACAAAGATGAGATTGTCCCATATCACAGCATCTCTTTACTACCCAAGTCACTTTACAGTAATTGTTCGTGCTATTCCTTGGGCAAATGAAGAATCATATGGTGATTCTGTGACTAAGTTCTTTACAGATTTCTATTCATCAAGCTACTTATCACACCAAATGGTTTATCAGTCTGGTGCAGTACAGAAGTTAATGGTGAGCATCTAATCAATATTTTAATGTTGTAGTATGCAGAAGTATCTTTCTGTTTGTCTTTTAAAATATTCCAATTTTCTAAGGTGCTATTGTTATATTATTTCATAGTCCTGATCTGATAGCATTTTGTTTCTTGTTAATGTGACCTATAATAAATAATTCCAACTACAAATTAAAAAAAAAAAAAAGTCTTGATGGTACAAGCATATTCAATTTTGCTTTCCTCTGCTTACAGCCTTTAATATTGCACGACTCTTATCATAAAATCTATCATAATGTTTGCTAAATGAACTGGGCAAGACTTCTGGCACTACAAAATATTCTTGAATGGGCAGTATATGTGCTCAGAGCTTAACTTTCAGCATATGTTAGCTTTACCTTCAGAATATTAGAACAATAATGTGTCAACTTGTCCTCTCAATATAACTTCATTAGAGTTTCCTTATGGACTTCAAGCATTATAGAATTTAAGGGCGTATTTTGAGAATGATATTAATAGATGGGAAATTTACTCATTTTTTACCTATAGTGTGGTCAACTTGTCCTCTCTATATAACTTTATTTTTTAACACACACACACACACACACACAAATTTATATATATATATATATATATATATATATATATATATATATATATATGTGTGTATGTTATATATTAATGCATAAGTAGTTTTATCTAAGATCAGATTTTACATAGATAAACTATGCAACTATTTAGTTCATCAAATGCCTAACTAATGGCCTTCTGTGGCTACCACTTGAAACTGAAGGGTCATGAATTGAACTTGTTCTTATACCTGTGATCCTTGGGGAAATATGAGTTTCTGGATCTGGTGTGCTAGGATATAAGGAGCTTGAGCAGGTGCAACTGCCTGAGAGATTTGGAATTTAAGGAATTGCTCAGATAAACTAGTCATTAATTTTCTCATTATGTCAGTCTAGGGTGTAAAGTAGAAAGGAGACAGTGAGAGGGCAAAACTGTTTCTTATTCTTATCTTCTAGGGAAATCCTCTCCAAGGTGTTCAGCATCATTTCCCAGGATCCAACCTAACTATTTGCTTGTTTAAGTGAACCTTATAATCAAGGATTACAAAAAGAACTTTATGTCCACTTGAAATGAAGTTAAGCATATGATTTCTGAATTACTTCAATGCTGCACCAATCTTATCCTTCGTGCAGATAGAGACCTACAGATGCCACTTCCCAACCAATGATCCTGTACTCTTAGTTCAATGTTTGTGTGGCTATGACTATTTCTGTCTTTACACGTTCTTGGCATTTACATTTCAGTAACTTAAACAGATGATGAACAATAGCTGAGAAAGATACTGTTAGATTGATGAAAGGGGTTAATCCAACAAAAATCACTGCATTTTCAAATCTATCACGAGCTATTAATCTTTTTAATAGGGTATAGAGTCTTTTATATTATTGTAATTCTATTGCACAAGGCTTTGTAAAGGCATCTAATGTTTGACTCGAAAATAGGTCCTCTAATGAAAATTGCAAATAAATTGACTATTTCTTGATATCGTTTCATTTAAACTCAACCTTTCTAATTTGTCCTGCAATTTCCACTCAACCATATCTTCAGTGGTTTTCAAAAAACTGCCTTATCATAGAACTGCAACAGTTAAATAAGTTTGTAGTTTAATGAATATATTGATTCTTGTGATGGAATAGAACTATTTATACAAATAACCCCTATATCTAACATTAACTATAGAGGTTTACGCTCCATTAAATTGTCATGCTTGATGCTTATCTTGGGTAGTATTTTTTATTTAGAAAGAGACTCTCAACCTGTAATCTACTTTGAAGGTTCACACTTCAGGTTCCAGAAAGTTGCTATGCTAGATGCTTAACTCTAACAGTAATCTGTAGTATGTAGCATGAAAGTGCATAAGCTGAAACATAGCTTCAAATTTGCAGTGGGTAAGTGCGGACCATGATGAGTTTCAACTTATTAGAGAGAATTATATAAGTTTTGCATGATATTTAAAATATTTTTGTTATAGATATCTGCTCCTCATAACAAGGTCTTAATAATATTATAAGACATTACTTAGCTTGACGCAATCTCATATCTACTGACATGAAAAGCCTATAGATGTTTAAGTTGATATGATCTCTCTGATTTCATTTTTCCTACCAGTAGATTTACCTTCTCATTAAAATCGTCGTTTGTTGTGTAAAGAGTGATGCTGAGAAGATGTATAAGATGATCAAATCCTCCAACATGGATAAACAATGTGTACCAAGACTAATGAGATGTGGCTTTTGTGGAGGCACTTCTACATCTTTCAAGATGCTTTCAGATGATTCTGAGGGTAGTTCTAGAGGAAAAAGCTGTTTTGATGGTTCAGATGTGAGAAAACAGGTTTTATATCCATATAAAATTAACTCAATTTTCTGATCATCTGCATCGTCATGCAAAGGCATGTATAGGAGGGATTGTCAAGCTTATGTTTAATCACATTATCAACCTGCTAGGTTTTTCCATTCAAGCCTAATGATGGGTTGATGATTTAAAAATATGCTAAGATTATGGAATGCTAATCTTACCTGCAGGAGTGTGATGCAGCTCTGGTTTTCTTCAGAACTCGTTATGCTGCTTTGGTTGCCTCCGAGGCTCTTCAATCTCCAAATCCCATGCAATGGGTGACTGACCCTGCTCCAGAACCACGCGATATCTATTGGCCAAACTTATGCGTACCATATAGAATCCTTTGGATTCGCAAGATTGCTGTTGTTGTGGCCTCTATATGTTTTGTGGTTTTCTTCCTGTTCCCTGTGGTGTTCACGCAAAGTCTTGTTCACCTTGATAAATTGAAGAAGATGTTTCCATTCTTGAAAAATATTGGAGAGAGGTAATAAATTTCAAAGTGGAAATATTTCTGCTATTTCTATTTTCTGTGCTTTTGGAAGCTGACATTGCACGAAATGCTAAAACTAGCAAGAAGAACTGGAGAAGTGCACTTATAGGGAGATAAACAACTAAAGTTGTCTTATGGTATTAAATTTTCGGGATTATGCATCAGAGGCCGAATGTTTCAATATCATTTATGTATCAGCTAACTTGATGTATAACCAGAAAAGGAATTAGATTATATGCTTAAATATAATATAATTGACTATCTAATAAGTTTTTTTTTTATCCCCGCTGTTTTCACTAGTTGAACTATGTCTTTTTTCTTTTCCAGGAAGATTTTGGAACAGCTGATCACTGGATACCTCCCCAGTGTTGTATTTATTATCTTTCTATCCATTGTCCCACCTCTAATGTACCTATTCTCTACGTTGGAGGGTGCCATCTCTCGTAGCGGCAGGAAAATAAGTACATGCCTGAAGGTTTTATACTTTGTCATATGGAATGTCTTCTTTGTCAATATTTTAACAGAGGCTGCTATTGATCATTATCAAGTTTCAATCTTGAAATTGGGAGATGCAAAAAATATACCCGAGTTGCTTGCGAAAGCCGTTCCTGCGACGGTGACTTCCTCATTCACTTTTATGTTTTCCTTGGCTTAATTTATCCTGTTTTCACTTACGAGAATAGACAACTAAATGCTAATTTCTCCCGTTCTTTTTCATTTTTCATAGCGGTTGACATGAACATGTTGCTTTGTATATTACTTATTTCAATTCTACATTTTGCAGGCCACCTACTTTATCACTTATGTCCTCACATCAGGCTGGGCAAGTTTGTCAGTCGAACTAATTCAGCCAGTTCCTCTTCTCTTCTACTTGTTTTATAAATATATTCTTCAATACAAGGATGATTCAACTTGCAGCCCATATACCTTTCCTTACCACACCGAAGTTCCGAGAGTCCTTCTGTTTGGACTTCTGGGCTTTACTTGTTCTACACTGGCACCTCTAATATTGCCATTCTTGCTGATTTATTTCTTCCTTGCATTTCTAGTCTATCGCAATCAGGTTAGACTCTTGCAAGATGGTCTTAAAATTGTTGTGTTTGGTTGTTTCTTTCATACTTGTCTATGACTTTTTTTTTATTATTTTATTTTATAATTATATTATTATTGTTATATTTATTTTTCCTTTCATGATTTGTTATGAAATCTTTTCTTAAAGTTTAATTTGAAAATGTGATAAACTTAGAATGCATATAGTGCTTAGAACCCCAGAGTAAATTTTTCATTTGTTAGTCAAAATATGATGGTATGTAAGATTTCTTTAGCCGTGTGCTATAATTATTTTGATTTCTTCTTTTTGATAACTGAAGTGTCTAAACTTTCTGATTGGTAAATTGATTTTCTGTAAATATTATGGAACCTACTACAGTAAGTTAGGTTATATTTATTAGGTAAATTGTACTCCGTTTAATGCGCATTTAAAGATTTTCAAAATTAAGATGATTTACTTACTAATTAAACCTATGAGGTTTTTTTTTATTTATTTCTTCTATGGCACTCTGTATCCTTGATTAAATTACTAAGAAGAAGATAGTGTGACAGATCTGGCTTGGTTTCATAACCCCCTCACTTTTCATTGATATGATTCTTCTGCATTAAGTTCTCTAGGCCCTAAATTCCTCCTTTGTCATTATTATGGGCAAACTTCATCCAATTTCTGAAATTTACTTCATGGACTAAGAGTTCTGTGTGCATGAATAGAAACACTTAAACTGATATTAGTAGTAAAGTTTTCTTGATCGCGAGGTCAGCTTTCAGTGAGATTAGTGTGTCTAATGACTCACCTAGTTTGAATCGAAAAAAATTAATTATTGTTTGACCACATGCGTCATCTCATTTCTTTCTTGTATAAATTTCAGATAATCAACGTGTATGTCACAGAGTACGACAGCGGGGGCCTATATTGGCCTATCATACACAACACAACAGTATTTTCTTTGGTGCTGACCCAAGTCATAGCTTTGGGAGTTTTTGGGATGAAAGAATCTCCAATTGCATCAGGCTTCACTTTTCCGTTAATCATCCTCACCCTCCTCTTCCATGAGTTTTGCAGGCAAAGATTTCAACCAATCTTCCGCAGAACTCCTGCAAAGGTATCATCATCTTTGGATTGGCTATTTTAATACTACTTGTCTGACCAGAGAAAAAAAAAAGAAAATTGGTTCAAAATTATGCTAAGAAACAAGAGTATGATCTGCTGCGGATGCAGATTATTATTGAGATGGATCGCGAAGATGAGCAAAGTGGGAGGATGGAGGAAATTCATTTGAAACTGCTGAATGCTTATTGTGATTGCAACGGCAGTGGCAGCGGCAGCAGTTCCTCAAAGACCCTCAATTACCCTAAACCCACAGAGGCTGTTTGTATTAAGACAGATCCTTCGGTGTCTGATTCAGCGGGTATATCCCAGGCTTGATCCTGATCATCAGAAGTACCACACACCAGGTTTTCTCCACTTTCCTTTGCAACATATGCATATATGCGTAGATTCGTGAGTTTTGATGTAAGGCCCGACTGCAGGTTGTTTAAGGAGCCAATCTGCTCGTCGTCCAATGACGTGCCTTGAGTATAACTCCATGTATATTTGTCTGTAATATTTCCTGATAAACAGTTAACTGCATTTTCAGGATATCCTTGATGATGACCTACATTGGAAGTAGTGTGATTCGTAATCATAGAAAAATGAATGTAGATGAATCTTTATGGTTACATGACTGTAAAAATACTCTATTCTTTCTTACGACCATGATGAGCTTAGTCTATTATTTCTTTTGTGTGCCAAAATTGGCCCTTAAAAGTTAAATAATGTTTTGGTTTACATGCAAATTTCGTGTATAATTCCTGGAATATATCACACATTCAATTTAGGAAAAACATTTGATGCTCCTAATTTGCTATGTCAAGTCGTTACATGATTAAAGGAATAGGTTGCACTCTTGTCAGTCTTGTGCATCAATTATACAGCAACGGATTGTGCAATTGGGTCAACTTAACATTCCTTTTGGATGAAGTAGCATCGGATTAATGCCCAATTGGGTCAAGTTAACATTCATTTGGATGAAAAGGTTGCACAATACAAAAAAATGATGAAAGTGTCTTGTCAAATGCTTATTAGGTATGACGGAGTATAGGATAAAGTAAGTCCTGGGTAACACTTTTTTGATATTTTTTTTAGAATAGTTATCAATCACATTTCATTGAAGATGCTATTTTCATTTGTCATACGAATATTTTATAAAATAAAGACTCACTCCGTAAGTATTTGAAGACATTACTCATAGAAGAATAAAACTAAAAACCAGAAGCTATGGATGAAAACTAAGACCAAAAAATGATGAATATTTGTGTGAAGAAAACTGTAAAAAACAAGAGAGAATTCAAGTGGTCTAGCTCTTAACCGAGCTTACATCCACTATAGAGAGGTGACCTTTTTTGCTATATTCGTATGAAAGTGTTACGAATGAATTAAACCATGAAACTAGCTTATATACACATCAAATGAAATAACTGAAAGTTGCAAGACCAACACCACGCTAATGCTTCTTTTGACCCTTAGTTTGAGTTGTTAAACAATTATGCAATCGGTCAAACCACTTCCAACTAATAGCTTACTTGTCAAGCTTTCCATCTATATGTATAACTGCTCCTATCTCATTCGATTGGCTATAATGCAACTGCTACAACGGTCCTTAACCAACACTCCCTCTGCAATACTTGTGATGATCTTTGTTCTAGCTAATCACATACACCATACTACACCCATTTTACTCATGCTACACTACATAACCAAGTTAAAACAATTAACTAAACAATGCTTAACTGGCAATTACTAAGGTTTGTATCACAAATCTCAACCTTAAAATTTATACATAGCACCAATCCTCCAATTCATTACATTGGTGAAATTACAATAATACTATAAGAATTAATACTTAATCATAAAAGTGCATACAGTGGGATTTAAAATTTATAAGTGTGGGTTTTAAAAATCAAAACATGCATGGTTTTTAAAATCCAAAACAAACATAGCTTAAGGATAAATTACAAAAATAAATTATCAACCGCATGATGATTTACACTATGAACTAACTGAAATCATAAAAAGACTAGCACCTTTTGGAACTCGAAGCAGACCATATATCCACGAAAACTAGATGATCCTCTAAATGTGAAAAATGAAAAAGCATCCAAATTTGCAAAAACTGAAAAATCTTCAAACTACAGAATTTACGAAAACTGAATGACAATCGCATAGATATAAATAGATTATAAGATGTAACCATTTGATCAATGATTCTCATTTCAAAATATTACATTGACTTTTAGTATAAAATCCAATATTTTCGTGTTCAACCAATGTAATTTTAATTTTTGATCACGTTGTCAGGTCCGTCGTACAAAATAGTTTGACTTTAACCTCCGAGTTAGTTGTTAAACTTTTGGTGCTCAATTTCGATGGTTGTATACCTGATTCCCAGCTTGTAGACTTTGTTGCCATAACAATGGTGTACTGGATCACCTATCTGATCTGTCTGATTCAAAGTTATGTTCAAAACCGGAGCAGGGTGAAATCACCCTGCATCCCTCGATAATTCCCTCGAGTGAAGTATTGCGGTTTGTTATAAAATGAGGGGACTAGATTAATACGCTTTATTGCGGTTTGTTATAAAATGAGGGGACTGGATTAGTAAGCAAAATATGATCAGTGTGAATTTAGTCAACTTGTAAAGTCAAATGCTCTACTGTACAGGTGGACTAGACGCGAAGAAAACCTGTGATTGCGTGATAATTTCATGCCAAAGAATGGTATCTTTGGTATTTTCAAACAGTAACCGGAGAAATTTCCTACCAATTCAATGCGTCTTTTTGCGGGAACATATTAGCTGGGAATGAAGATGTTTACGTCGGTCCCCAATTTAAAGCCATCACAACCATTTACGTCACTCCCCACTTTCCCAAGTCGAAGTGGCACATGCATATGCACCAAGAACGTTTAAGGGAATTGGTAAAAAAAAGAAAAATTTGAAAAAAATAAAAGGAAGAACTAAGGTTCTCGGGAATATGTCAAGGAGAGATTTATGTGTTAAATAAAAAGTTCAAATTGCAGAATTTGCGCAAACTTAAAAATTGATTATTGCATCGAAATATAAATATATTATAACATGCAATCATTTAATCAATTATTATTCTTTCAAAATATTATTAAAATATTGTTCATTATAAAGCTAAACTTTTAGTATAAAATTAAACAGGTTCATGTTCAACCAATGTAATTTCGGTTTTTGATCACGTTGTAATGTCCGTTGTGATTTTGACTTTAGCCTAAAAATTTAGTAGAGAGAATGATGTTCTCGAAAAAATATCTTAAAACACCATATTTATATTTCCTATTAATGAAAAATTAATGACCTACTTTCTCGTTCTAATCCTTAATTCTTCATTTTACTAAGTCATTTTAATACTATCCGTTTTATATTATCAATTTATCAAAGATATAGAGGTAATTATTTCTCATTTCATAATTATGAAGATTTTCTTCCTTTTTATATTTTATAAGTTATATTTTTATTATAACATTTATTAATTAATTTAAAAAAATTTAGAGGCCTCATTTTTTAATCTTGCCACGGCCCCTAAATTATCCTAAATTATCATGGTCGGGCCTGGTTTCCTGGACCTCTCCTTACTTGCACCGGCGGTGATAATTTATGGGTAACTATTGTTTGCATCGGCGATGATAATTTATGGGTAACTATTGTTTGCTTTTTTAAAAGAAATAAAAAAGACGATAAATAGTAATTTTGTATTTTGTAAAATGAATAAATAATAAAAACTCATTAATTATTGATTCAATCAAAGAAAATAGTTATTATACTATTCCTTTTAAATTAATTTGGTAGGGATTAAATTAAATTAAATAAATTCAAAATCTAACTTGTTAATAATTATTGGACCTAAAATATAATCAAACTTAATAAATATACATAGAGAATAGTTATTGGGATTAAAATATAATCAAACTCAATAATAAATATATATAAAGAGTAATTATTAAGCCTAAAATTTAATCCAACATAATAAATATATATAAAGAAGTATTAAAATTTTGGGGCCCATGGCAAGAACCCACCCGCTCGCCCTTTAGGGTCGGTACTGTGAACTATAAGAATTTTAATATTAAAACCTAACAGTATATATTAAACCTTAGATCCAAAACAGACTATGAACTTAAGGTAAAATACATCATTAATCACTAGGATAAAATACAATATGAACTATTTCAGTGAAATTGCAATTAAATTTTAAAATGATACTATTTTCTAAAAGTATATATTAAACTTTAGAGGTAAAATAATACATAAATTATTATAAAGATAAAATACTTCATGATATAAATTATAAGTATATGCAACACTTCCATGCATGCATTTCATTAATTTATTTTTTAAATAGCTAAAAATTTAATTTAAGAGAAAATAAACTGCTTATAATCCATTTGCATTTTGCATAGATGATTTTCGTTTATTTATAGTATCAAAATTAATTTTGATTAATCAATACACAAAATTTGAAAGAGACATTAAATAAATGCAACGATAATGTCATTACATCTTAATTCTCATCCCATATTTACTGTGGAACATTAAAATGAACCATTTGTAATAACTAGTAAATGATTAAGAAAATTGAATTGATCTTAATTTTAATCACCACACATTTCACCATGCCGCGTCGTGAACTTTGATCTTAGTCTTTGGGTTGGACTTTAATCATTGAATTTAGCAATTGGTCTTAAAGCCCACTTAAATAATTGGGCCCATAAAAGGATTCCAACAACTGCAGTAGAAACTGAAGGATTTGTGCACATTATCATAAGAGGAATTAAATTTCCTTTTGAGTGTGTAAACTAAAAAAAATTGGGTTGAGTATAAAAAGTTGGTGACAATTTTCTTGTATTATGATATTATAAGAGTATTAATATTATATGAATTGCTACTTCTAAAAATATGCATAAGTTTATAGATGAATATAATGAGTTTTGAGACGAATACCAAAAGTGTGAAGTAATTAACGATGGATAATGAATATATATATCACAGCATAATTTAATATATCATAAAGAACTATGAAGATAAGAATTTCACAATATATAGCTTCATCCGTGCCACACGTACTTATTTTCTTCAAGAAATATATATTAATTGTTTGTGGACCTCTTACAACTCTATCTCTCACACAATAAATAAATAAATAAATATATATATATATAAAAGGTTCACATGCATAAAAGTATTGAGCAGCAAAATACATGCAGCAAAGTTTGCAACATGAATTTAATCTAATTAAATATACATTAAAAAATATATAAAATTGATTAACAAAATCATTCATAGATTCTTCATGATTTTCTGTGGAGGGTGTGAGATCAAATAAATAAATAATTAATTAGAGTATCCTAGTTCAGACAAGAGAATGAAGGCCAATTTAGGACCATCTTCTTCTATTTGGATTTAGAATAAACAACAATTCTTAATTTAATACTTGTACTTATTTACACTTAACACCATAGCACATTCCAATAATGTGAAACTTTTAATTGTACCCTCACTGACAAAATTGTTAGCTCAAGGGATTTTATAATCCTAGTGAGTGTCAAAATCAGACATCAAATTGTAATTTAATTTTATAAAATTATAAATAATATTGATTAATTTGGTCCATATGATCTTGACAGAATTAATTCACATGATTTGAGTAAAGCCAATTCTTGAAATTTTTGTTTTTTTGTTCAGGGATTTATCTGATGTGCTGCTTCTTGTTGGAGGATATTCCTCTTCACTTTACAGAAATTCAGGTATTGATTTATTCCATAAATTGATTAATAATTGAGTAAATATTATTAATTATTATCTATTGTTGTCCTCTTTATTACTTTTTTTTCCCTTGGCTGCTGATAATGTGCCTTTCATATTGGATTATTAGAATTCTAAATTCATAGTGTGAAAATGAAAATTTTATTAAAGATTGTTTCTAAGGTGAAGCAATCAAAATTAATATCAAAATACTATGGATTGAATCTCTTGGGAAATTCATTATTTAAATTGAATTCATGAACACTCGGTTGACATTATAACTCACATATTAAAATTTGTACCAATATATAATCTTGTCTTGTCTTTAAAATATAAATATAATTTTTCTAAGATGATAAATTATTACTCTTCAAATGTAAATAATTACGTGTCTAAAAAATATGGGGATTATTCTGCATCGGTGCACCCGAGGGATTATAGGTTAAAAAATAGGATGTAGTGAGTAGTTATGATATTTTTTTTAATTATTTTATTTTATTTAATGGTTAGGATTAAAATCTAATTTAACAGTTTAAATTATCCAGGTGTATCGATGCACCGATGCACTATACAGTGTGACTAAAAATAAGAATTGAATTTGAACTTGAGCAATGAGTTGTTTTTATTCAAAAGATTTAGTATTTGGACATTATTATGAAAAAGAATATTTTATGTACTTAAAAATAAAATTTAAGTGTATATTTCATGTGGTGTTTTATTTGGTGTTTCAATATTAATACAAGATAAAAGCAAACTGTTTATGGTTGCCACATTACATTTTAAAATTATAAAAAGTGTGATGTGAGATTTATTTGGTGTTGTTGGAATAATATATACTCCTTCTAAGGCGAAGAGAGTCATTTTTTCATTTTGGTCATCCTACCCAAACAGTCTCTTTTTTCATTTTTTATACACATGGAACCCACAACTCCCTCTAATATAATTAAAAATATGGGTCCCATACCCCCACTAATATAACTACCCACTACACATTAAATAATAATACTTCTTAATCTACGTGCAAAAAAGCAAATGACCTCTCACACCGGGACGGAGGGGTAGAATACTGCATGGAATAAGAAGTTTAGACTCTATGTTCATATTAGGTGCAAGAAATACTTTACTTTTATAATATTTACTTTGTTCTCTCAAAATGTTATTATTTTCCTATTTACGCGTACACTCTACAAGGATCAATTTCATGTTAAAAAAAAAAATCCTCACATTACATAAGGATAATTTATGACATCTCTTTTAACTTACACAAGTAAAAATACATTTATAAAAATATATACAATAATTATCTATTATACATAAAAAAAAATATACTCAATCCACATAAAATAGATAGAGATATGGATACTATATGTATAGAGTAAATGATGGAAGTAATTTTTAAGGACAAAATCTCTTGTGAGACGCTACCTTCATGAGACGGTTTGTGAGACGTGTTAAAGTATGTCAATTATTTAAATAAAGTATGTTAAATAGTTGTTAATGTATGTTTTTTAAAGTATGTTGGATTATGTATTAAAGTATGATGTTAGTGTGTTATAATTTGATTTATTATCGACATACTTTAACCACAAATAAGCATACTTTAACCACAAATAAGCATATTTTAGTGACGGGTTGACCCGTCTCACATCCGTCTCACCAATAACCCGTCTCACAAGAGACTAACTCATTTTTAAGAAACACGCACCGAGGCGAATTAGGATAGGAATCTCTTACGTGAAATTTTATGCATATCTTTTTGTTTTAGTTATACTTGCACATAATTGCCAAATGAAAATTTAAATATAATTATCTCTAGGATTAATTTTCTTAAGATATAATTAATTAATTCCAATTCTCATATGTATAACCTGTTTTACCGTCTAACAAATAAAAGACAATTTATCCTTTGCTGGATGTAATGTGTATCACCCTAGCTCAGAATATATATAAATTTTTAATAAACATATAAATTAATGAATAAAAATATGAGTGTTATTATTTGCACACCTCTTTTTATTAAATACTACACTTTTAATAAATATACACTACTTTTCAATTTTTAATTTTTTAATTTTATTAATCACACACCCTAAAATCCTAAAACTACCCTTTCAAAATTATAATTATACACACCATGCATATAATATAATTAATTCGTCTAAGTGTGCTCTTTAATTATTTTCCGATCAACGATGCTCTGTAATTAAGCTTCTAATTTCATAACCATTGATTCAAGCTTTCTGGTAAACCATTATTTGAAAACACACATTTTGTCTATAATATCTTCTTTCTGAATCATGTTAATTATGACTCTTGAATTGATCTGAAATATTGAAAAAAATATATATAGAAGAAATCGAGATGAATTATTGCTGAAGAAATTTTGAGATGGATTTAGAGGATAAGCCTCATTGGTAAAGCATCATCCATCAGTGGATCCATCATCAAATGGAAGATCATTAATGATTGAGAGACGAGTAGATTTAGATGCTTCAGATTCATTGCGTCAAGGATGGACAGTCCATGAGAGATGCAATCAAGCGTAGAACGGGCACGATCTCGATGGCCGGTTATAACTATCAACAAAGAACAATCTCAAAATCTACGTTAAAGTGTTACATTAAAGTGTTTTTGTTGTGTCGAAACATTGGATTAATTATGTTTTATTTGTCGCTGGAGCTTTTTCTCTTCTATGTACCGATCAAGGTTTATAGTTTACATTATTCACAGGATGAAGTTTGAGGTTTTAAGAAAAAAAAAAAGAATGAAAGAGAAATTGACTTTTTAAAAGATAGTAAAATATATGAATGTGTATTTAATAAATTAAGGGTATTTGAGATTTTTTAGAAATATGTATATTAATTATATAATAATAGGATGTATATTTAATAAGTGGAGATGTTCATATAAGATGGGCCTAAGAATATATACCATTAGTGAATTTTTTCGCTAGTTTTTTAAAGAAAAATTGAATATAAAAAAACTACACAATTATTAAAAAACATATATATACTATTTAATAAAATTTATACACATTTGAACTCCTTTGATGGCTAGTATTTCAGCGAAATGTAACTGCTCCAAGTCCGTATTTTCTTTTAGTTCGACTGAGCTGGCCTAAAAATCGCTTGGACGCACCCGTGTGCGCAGGATATCAATTCAACTCATTATATGGAGTAGTTTATTTATTTATTTATGTAGATAGTTTCCCTTTTTAAAATGAAGCCCCGCATCTACTAAGTTACATCTAAATTTTTATTAAAACTAGAACTCATGTTATCTTTCTACAAGGATAATATAATAAATTTTAATATTATAATTATTTACTAGAAAAAAATTATAATACGAAAAGTAATTTGCATTTATTTACAAATGAACGATTATGAGAATTCTTTTGTTAGATGTGTCTGAGGTAAATGTATTAATTTCTTTATAATTATCAAGTTATATTAAGGATTTAGAAAAAAAAATGAAGGCTCATAGGTTGAGTTTATGGCCCACTTTTTGTAGCTCACGAGAGGTTTAAGTTAATTACTCAATTTAATTAGTTTGATATTGTTCACTTTGAATATAACCTTATAAATTCAGCACCATCCTTACTTCTAAATTTCTAATTTATCAATGTTTCTAAATTACTTTGATTGCTCACTTAACCCATATTTTCCCCTCAAATAAAGTATCATCAACCTATCCAATAAATGTACTAAACCACTATTTTAGTCAAGATATATATCACACCCATTGGTTAATATATGGGCCTAGCTCTGATGTAAGAGTTGGGATTATAGGCTCATGATGAGTCAGGACCCATAAAATACCAAATAGATTTGAAAATTAAGTTATATCCTATCAATCAAAAGTGGAGTAATATTTGTATCAAATGTTGTAAAGTAATTTAATAAGAACAATAATAGAGATAAGAAGAAGAGAAGAATACAAAAGTAGGGGGAGAGAGAGGTTTTTATTAACGTGACTGATCTGAATATATACAAAATCATAATATTCTCACTCTTTATATATAGAAGAGAAAAGGTAATAATGACAAATATCACTCGATCCAATTACATGATATTATTTGTTTTGAGCTACCATATAGTATTTTCTTTTGAATTTTCACTCAAAAATATTTGGTGCTAAAAAAAATTTAGTCCACACTTATAAATTCTCAATCATTTCCACCTATAACTAATGTGAGATTTTGGTTGACCACCCAACCTACATCATACAACAAATTAACATTTCTAAACGTTTTAAAAAATTAATCTGATAATATCTCTTTATTTCAAGAAATAAGAATAATATGATAAAATTTATATAATAATTACTTATTTCACGTAATAATACTCTCCATTTCAACCAAAATTTCGACACTAATTTCCATGATTGATGACGTCATGAGTAACTGATGTCACCGAAGTCGCTCAAGTTTATTAAGTGCTCAACACGCATAAGGTTGAATTAAGTACAAACTCAAAATTACTTTCCTTTGATATTTATTAATATGCATTTTTTTAATGAAAAATGATAATATCTTTTATAAAAATGAAGGTCTTTGTTACTGGACGGTAAATTTTGACATCTCCAGATTAATCGGTCTACAAATCTATTGATGTATGAAAAACAACTATCTAAAAAATACTATAACATAGTTTTATCGTGTGAGATAGTTCTATACACACAAGTACTAATCTTCAATAAAATAGCTCACAAAATGAATCATGTGAGACGTGAATAAAATGTACTTCCTTTTATCTCATAAAATCGTCTTATTATTTTTTCATTTATTTGTTTTATAAAATGGTTCATTTTAAAATAATAAAATATGTTAATCTCAAACTTCAGAATCCATTTTAATTAAAAAAATATCATCCACATTATATACACGACATATATTTTATACTTTATTTATTATCTAAAACTACAAAATTATACTCAAAATTTCATAAAATTAATTGGAAAGTAGTTTTTTCTTATAAGTAGTGTGGAATAGTAATTACTAGTATGAAACCTGCGTACAACGCGGGATCATTTAACTATTATTCTTATTTTTTATAATTAAATAATTCGTGTTATATAACGTAACAATATTAATTAAAGAGTTTTTTTTTGTTATAGATAGACAATTTTTTCATCAATATAAAGAACTTGCAACAAATTATAATATTTGACTTTTGATATTGTACGTATAACTAAATCATGTAAAAAATTAATATATATATATACATATATTATAATTATTTGAAATAATTTTGGCTTGCATATTTTATTTAATGTTACTTTATAATAAAATACAATTGAAAATAATTTATTACTTCCCCTGCCTCTTTAAAAAAATGTGCAACCATATAGGGGCAATTTTGTCTTTTTGCTGTATATTTATTTAGTTATTAGTATTATATTTTTTCATTGTATTTAAGCGCAATTATGATCAAAGTATGTCACTCTTAGTAATAAATCCTTAATTTTACTGTCTAAATAAATATCAATTATATAAAAAAATCTCAATTTATTAATTTTTTTATACATAATTTGATTTGATACTAATTAATTTATTTATATCGAATGATTTATTTATTAATTGCAATTAATGGTACTAAAGTAAATAAGTTATAATAAATGCATAGGAAAAAATAAATAAATAGTAAGACTATATGTGAACAACACGTTAGCAGAAATAAAATAAAAATTTTTAGAATTAATTAAAAAAATTATTAAAATATTTTAAATAGTTGCTATATTTTTAATATACGTAATATTATAAATAATATTTAAATGGAATATTACTTTTTACTCATGATTATGGTTTAGTATTACTTAATTAACTATATAATAATAATTCTATTTCTATTAATTATTATTCTTAAGAAACTAATCTAATATATATATATATATATATATATATATATATATATATATATATATATATAGATATATATATATATACATATATATATATATATACATACATATATATACATATATATATATATATACATATATATACATATATATATATATATATACATATATATATATATATATACATATATATATATATATATATATATATATTTAATATTCTTTTAAATATTCATAAAATTTAAAATCTGTAATGAATTTATTAATTTTTATTTTTATTTATTTTTATTAGTTTCAAATATTATAAATAACTAAAGAAACGATTTTTATAATTCACATGTCATAATTGAATAATTCAAATACATATGAATAATTAAATAAAATTAATATGCTAAAATTAATAAATCAATAATTATTTAAAAACTCGATTCCAATATCATTTGCCAATATCGAGTAATATATTAAAAAATACAATATAAATAATAATTAAACTTAAATAACTTGAAGAAAGATTTCGATTCTTTACATGAATTAGTCTTTTAACCTCTTATTCATTTTAAAGAATACTTGAATCGATTATCTACTTGAAGAGGTAAATTTATTCCAAAAATACTTGAATGATCTACATAAATCAGTTTTTTAACCTTTTATTCCTCTTAAAGAATACATCTTAACAAATACTTTAATTGATTATCTACTTGAAAAAGTAAATTGATTCTAAAAATACTTGAATGATCTACATGAATCAGTTTTTTAACCTCTTATTCATCTTAAAAAATATATACTTGAATCGATTATCTATTTGAAGAGATAAATCAATTTAAAAAAAATACTTGAATCGATCATCTTATTTATCTTCTTAAAGAATACTTGAGATTATATACTTGAAAAGGTAAACCGATTTCAAAAATATTTGAATGATTCAAGAATAATTGAATCGATTCTCTTATTCGTCTTGAAGAAAGAATACTTGAAATTATATATTTGAAGAGGTAAATCGATTCGGTGTGAGAGAATATTATATGGAATATTCTTTTTTCTATTTATATATAATAATTAAATTTATACTTATTAATTTATTACAATAAAAGATTTAGTAATTAAATAATGATAACTAAATAAATACATAAAGATAATCAAAATTTAATTATTTAAAAAAATTGCACTTTTTGATCAACTTTATTGACTTTGGAGGGTATTGTAGTTAGAGATGTTAAACGGGCCAGCCCTAACCCATTAGGGCTGGCCCTAACGGGTTTCGGGCTAATCGGGCTTCGGGCTAAATCGGATCTGTTTAAACGGGCTATGAAAAGGTGAACCTAACCCTAACCCTAACGGGCTACGGGTTAAACGGGTCGGGCTCGCGGGTTGTACGATAAAAAATATTTAAAAAATTATAAATTATAATTTATTATAAATAATATAAAAAATTCAAAATTAACTAATACATTATTTAAAATTTGAGAGAATTAAGATTAATACATGCAAAATATTGTTAAAAGATATAAATTAAGAGAATTTGTGATAATTAAATTAATCTTAATATATTTATTCAAGTATTATTTTATTTATTAGAGAAAATTTTGGGTTAGAGTAAGAAAAAAGATGAGAAAGAGATGAAAATTAAAAGATGGTGAGAGTTTGTCCAACGATGGGTTGGGAGTAGGGTGAGATTGAGTGGTCGATGTATAGATTATAGGTGTTAAAATTAATTAAACATAATAATAATAATAATTTCCAACCCTACGGCCGGCCCAGTTAGCCCACGGGCCAATCCTATTAGCTCACGGGTTAATCGGTTCGGGCCAAAAAGCCCGGATGTTAAACGGGCTCAAATTTCTTGGTCCTAACCCTAATTTTTTCGGGTTAATCGGTTCGGGCCCACGGTTTACGGGCTTATTAACAACTCTAATTGTAGTATTTTTAGGTAATAAAAAAGTATAAAGTAATGATATGTGTGTGAAAAAGAAGTGACAAATTTGAAATTAAAGTAACTTTTGAGATTGTTGGATAAAATAATGTTTCCTTTTTTATGGGTGAAAGGTTTTGTGAGACAAACAAATGAGAAAAGTGAGAAAAGTATTATGGAACAGAGGGAGTAGTATATAATTAAAATACGTACGAGATTCAACGGAACATTTGCGTATAACTAATAAATTTGGTTTTAATTTTCCCGCAAGTGTTACATAGTTCGTATGATTATGATAAATCCTCTGTCGGCATGCACGTTTTCCTTCAAAAACTGTTCGACTAATCCATGTATCACTTTCATATAACAACTGTAAAATGATAACTAATTCAAAATAAATACTCTCCCACGGCAATATTGATACATTTTTTTGCACGAAGATTAAGGAGTATAATAATTTAACGTAAATTGAGGAGATTAAGGAGTGTAATAATTTAATGTAAAGTGAAGTGAGAGAAATAATATTTAATGTATAGTGGATAGTTGTATTAGTGGTGAATGTGATGTGTGTGTGAACCCATATAAATAAATAAATTATTTTGTGTAGATTCCATATTTTTAAAAAAAATTATGTCAATTTTTATAGGATAATTTTAAAAATAATATGTCAATATATTTGTAACTGAGCTAATTAGTAATTAATGGAGCAGATTAACATAGCCAATAAAGTCTACTACTTGTAACAAACCTTGACCTTTTTACTTAATTCAATTCAGTGCCCAAAAAAGTCAGGATAAAGTAGTATCTGGTCTACCCTATGACAACTGGAATCTAGCTAATACATTTTCCAATGTTTCTTGCAATTACATACAAAAGCTTGACACATAGTACTCTACCTTGCTTTGTAACACGACTACTCAACTTTACTATGTTTTCATTGGACGGGTGACTTGTAGAAAAATTAATCTAAATGCTTGCATTTGGAGTTTAAATTTTATCTTAGGGGTTAATTTTTTTTTCTCTCTCCTCGTGTTACCCATCCAAATATTCAATAAAGTGGGTTAGTTCACTTGACCACTGAGCATCTCACTAAAGTGAGTGATTCAGGTTCGATTCAATTCGGAATGAAGTGGAGAGTTGGGAATTGTAAGGACTAAGTGAATAATCTTAAAATATGTGTGTGCTAACTTCTAACCACTAATCAACTAACTTTGTCCGATAAAAAAAAAATAACTCATCCAAATATCCAATTGGTTAACCTGAAGATAATGTTCCCGTAGTAGATCCATACTAGTTCTTGCTAGAAGGCTATTTTATAAAATTAAACACGCAAATATAAAGATTCAGGACACGATACTTTAATGAGAACAAAAAATTAGTCCAATTTATTATTTCATCCCACAAACAAGTTCAAGCTTGATTTTGACCGAGATTTAAAATATTCATTTTATTGACTTATTCTATTGAATTTTTTGGATATTCAGTATTTTTTTAGTAATAAATAGAGCGTAAAACATATTATTATATTATGGCAAAGACTTGTATGAGACCGTCTTACGTAAGCCATTATGTGAGACGGTCAGAAAGTGATATATTTTATATATGAAAGTGATAATAAATTAACAAAAAGTTATAATGCTATTTCATGAACACTTTATAGTATAAATAAAAAGTGATAACATTTTATAACGAAAGTGATAACGTTTTATAACGAAAGTGATAATTATTTTAAAAAGTAAAAAATGGTCTCACATAAGACGGTCTCATGCAAGAACTACCCTATTATTATATGGAAGTAATCACAATTTAAACTGAAAGTAAGATGAGATGCTATTGTATTGGGGTGTCATTTCATTTTATTATATAATAAGGTGAAAAATGAGTTTGGGAGGAATAAAAAATAAATAAAAAAATAGAAATACTTGAGTTCAAAATGGAGGAAGTAGATATTTAAATCCTCAAAAACATCAATTCAAGCTAGCAAACATAATATCTAGAAAACCAATTAAGCTTCAATCCAGAAAAAAAATAATAATAGATTCATCTAATTTAGGGTTTAGAAGGAATGACATAGGTTACCCATATATAGCTCAAATTCAGTACTACATTATTACAAATCACAATACCAATAATCTTGACTCCATTGATAGATAGCAGATGAACAAGATCAAGAAAACCAAATTGAAGTTACATGAATTGTGGCACACATAATTAAGGTTTTAGGGTTTTTGGTATCTATAACATGGAAACAAATACCATGCCTAAGTTAACAACATTTAGTATGTGATTTGTGAATGTCCAACAACACTCACAAATCACATAACAAATGCCATTCAACTTAATTATTCTCATGTGTAAACGAGTCGAGTCGACCCATCAAGAAACTTCCCTACAGCTCCTCCCGGGGCCGTAATCAAAGTACTCCCTCCGTCCCAGTGCATTGCGAACACTACCTTATTATAAACTATAGGTAACTGTCTCCATTTCACTGGGACGGAGGGAGTACAATATACACCGCCAAATGTACAACACTCAAAAGTATGGATCACAATAGGTTAACTAATTTCCATAGTACCTCATTTTATCATGAACTGCAGCCACCTCCTCCATGGATGATCCCTGCACAAACCCTTGATTATTCGAAGCAAAAATCAAAGAAGCCGTCAACATCTCCATGGTCATGTCATCACTAGCCGAAGCAACGAAATCATCGCACAAGAACTCGAGCCCACCTTGCTCCATCTTGTGTGGATCTCCATAAGGCGATCCGACCAACGTGTGATCAAAATGGGGGGCAGCAGTGAGCAGAGAAGTAGTACTAGTGTGATCAATCAATGGCATACTATGATTGTATGATATTGGATGAAGGAGATGATCATCATACTGATCAATTAGTTTTATCTCATTAGCATATTCTGTTTGATTAAACCTCCCTCCAAGTTTAACCAACAGGCTTCTAATGGAAGCGCAGTCGTTGAACCGGGGATCCTGGACTACGTCTGAGTAAGGCAAGACAGGCGGAGGAGGCGGAGGAAGAGGCTCGACAACAACATGATCAGAAGTGGTGTGTCTAACCCTACAAGCCCTTTGTTTATCTTTGCGATGTTTGCCCAACAGCTTCTTCTTCAACCTCGTGTTCCAGTAGTTCTTGATGTCGTTATCAGTTCTTCCAGGCAACTGAGCAGCAATTATAGACCATCTGCACATTTTCAATATTCTTGACCTAATTAACATCATCAACCACTACACTAAATACTGCAAGCTAGCTCATCATATTAATTAATTGATTAGATTATATTAATTAGGTGAATTAAGTTAAATATTACCTGCTACCAATGCTTATATAGAGGCTACAAATGATGTTGTCTTCTTCTTCAGAGAAGCCTCCATGTTTGATATTTGGGCGGAGATAGTTGAGCCATCTGAGACGGCAGCTCTTTCCACATCTCTTCAAGCCTGATCATATGATTATAAGATCAGAAGATTAGATTCTATTAATTGATTAGTTAAATGTAATTAAAACCGGACGGACCGATCTTTTGTGGCAAGGCGATCCAGTTGCCTCCGGTGCCGTGTTGGTGGATGTACGACTTGAGCTTGGCGTCTTCTTCGGGAGACCATGGACCTTTCTTCACGTTTGCTTTGTCACAGCAAGGAGCTCTTCCCATCTCTCTTTCTCTCTACAACTCTATTTCTTTTGATGTTCTTACATATGAGAGAGAGAAAGAGAAAGAGAAAGAGAGATTAAAATAGGTGGAAAAGGATAGGGATGTTCTGTGAACAGATATATGATTCAAAAAAGGAGCATGGCGAAAAGGAGTGTGTATACATGGAGTATTTTTTATTACTCTCTATGTAATTTGTTTATAATTTAAATCAAACTACAATATCATAATTGAGTTGCAGGGATATTCTTCTTGCTTTCCTCCGGATAGAATCGTGATTCTATATACGGACATTTAGATATGCAATATGCTTCTCAGATCTTCATATATTCTGAGGAGCCACTTTTTAATATTCATTCACTAAAACTAAAATAAACTGGAACTTGTACATTTTTATATGCGCCAATATAAAAAATACCCCCTTTATTTATCTCCATTATTAATACCAATAATAATCAATTTATATATCAAATTTACCCAATTTACACTTTTTGGATTTTAATATACATACTATTCAACGTATAATACTCATTGTGTTCTATGGGTGAATGTATCAATATAGATATCGGTACGGGTGTCAGTACGGATCCCGTGTATATTCCAATGTCAATATGGATTTCGTATTGGTTTTATAATATTACAATTCATTAAAAAAATTATAATAACCAAAATTATTTTAGAAAGAGAAAATTCAATTTATATAAAAATATAATTAGATAAAATATTTATAATTTATAATTCATATTTTATATTTATATATTCTCTCAATGTCATATTACATAATTTATACTTAAACTGCTATACATCTAGTGCACCACTCCAGGAAAATCACATAATTTACTTCAAAATTTAAATATTATATTTTAAAATAAATAAAACTAAAAGTGAAATAATATAAAAATATAAAATATAAAAAGAAAAATAAAAAAAATCAAAAAACCTGTTGAATCGATTCAACCGATTTTTTTGGTTATTTCGATTTTGGTCGGTTCAATTCAAAAAATAGTTTTATAGGGGTTTTGGACCGGTTTGGAGGTCGATTCCCAATTGAACCGGTTCAACCGGCCGGTCCAATCAGTTTTTAAAATTACTATTGTAGATAATATGTTGTGCGACAATACGCGGAAGATCATATTATCGATTTCCTTATAAAGTATAAATAAATGCTCACACCGAGATAGACTGAGACTCTCTATCGGGATGGTTGTAGTGTAATTTGGTATTAGTTTGTCTTGACTATAAATCACATTAGTGCACTTTTGTGTATATTGAGCAGGACCACTTGAGATCGTTCGATTTATATTGACTATATAGGAGAACTTGATCTCAGTTATTATGAATGTTCGTGCTCTTAATCCATATACAATAACCTCGACACGTAAGCCAGTATATATCTTTTTGATTCATCAATGGGTGAGATTTAAATATTAAATCAACAAACTCGGTGAGTTGAAAAATAGTGCATCTCTATGGTGTGCTGTTGATTGTAGAAGGAATTCTTGTTCTATTAAATAGGCTGATGATGTCCCCTTAAGGAGCTCATAAGGATTATCATGTAAACCCTGCAAGTGGATTTATTCCGGCATGATAACAAGCTTGAGTGGTACTACTCTCGGATGAGATATTAATTAATGGAGTTGCCAGTAACTTAATTAATTAATGGACATTGTATATCTTAAACATGGGGAGACTGTTGGCTCTTTGGTAAAGGTAGAAAAATTTGGGTAAAGTGACTAATTCACAAGTAGAGAATTACCTTGAAGTTGTGCTTTTCGTCATAGCTTCGCTTGTTCTCCATCTTCTTCTCATAAACTTCATAGTTTGAATTCTCCTTCTTTTTCCAAGCATCAATATCATCTTTCTTCAACGATTAAGGGTACCAATTTCAGGCACTACCCTTCTAAACAACCGTGGTATCAGTTTTAGGCACTACCCCTAATAAGATTTAACCATACTTCTCTCTTTTTCATCATTCTCGACCAAGCTTCTACCTTATCATTCTTTCAAGATCTTATGCACCTCAACTCTCTACTAATGAATAGGATATTCAACAAGGCTCAAGTAAAGGTTTAATAAAGCTTTTTATCACGGCTTGCCAAAGAAAAACTTTTAAGGCTCAAAAGGACTTACAACGATACTTATATTTATAAGTAAGATAAAATTTTGGCTAAGTGACTTATTTACATAATAATGGCCTAAGAGCATGTTCTAGCAATTCCTTAATCATGAATCTCACACAAGACGCCAAGCCAAGTTCTAGAATACAGTCATAATATCGATTCTCTCAAGAATAAACAATCATGAACTAGCATGATTTAATTGGCTCAAATCCTCACATGGTTAAATAGATTCCTAAGTACTCCTCAAGTAGATAATCAAGATCAATTTCACAACAAATACGCATACTTATCAAGCATACATGCTTCCAATTAACAAAATTAACACATGAAACATACGAATGCATCATACCAAGAACCCTCTTAGCAATCAATCCATACAAGTATCAATCATCATCTCTCAATCTCACATCCAAATATCAATATAAGTACATGCCACTCACACTACAAATACCCATCCTATAAAGAGAAAAAGAAAAAGGGAGATGAGATGAATCAGACAAAGACAAAAACCTAGTGCATCCTACTCCTCCGGAGCATCGTCATCATCACTCGCACCCTCTTCATCACCATTCAACTCCAAGCGCAGTCGATCCACATCTTTATGAAGAGCATTCAAATTCCTATCAATCATGCGCTGATGGTCGAACAACCTCTCCAATATCCTATCCATCTCCACATAGTTATTCTGCAGCATGTTGAACTTCCCATCCAGCAAGGCGTAGTTTGAATTTGCCAACTCCAACTGCCTATTCGTCTCTTGTTGGTTCGCATTCAGTGTAGCGAACTGCTCATGAATCATCCTGAACTGTTCCTGCAAATAGGCATCCAGACCAGCCCACTGCTGCTATTGTGGCACTGCTGGAATGGGTCGTGGTGGCCTCCCATGTGGCTGTAGATCTCCCATCTCCTGATCCACAAAATCCTCTCCAAGCTCCTGCTGCTGCTGCTGTTGCTGCTGTGGCTGAAAACGTCCCTCATCTACGATTCTCTGCAGCTCATCCATCATCCCCTCAGCATACATCTGAGCTACCGTCCTCCAGTCTCCCTTCGTCAAACAGGTAATGGAGATAGCAGTGTGCCTGAGGGTGTTCATTAACATGTTCCCCTTATTCCGAATAGTAGTCAACACACCCAAGTCATAAGGGAACATGAAAGTAAAGGGCTTCGATCCCCTCGTGAAGAACCAATCTCTATCTCTCAGATGTGTGAATCCTCCCTTCACACACGTGCTCATCACCAAATCGGGATCCTCTATGATAGGTGAGATGCCAGTGAAGTCCATATGATAGTATTCAGCTACCGATGTCAGCAATCCTCCTATGTTTACTCTCTGAAATGTAGAACACTTGAACCTGTTAAGCTGATAAATAAAAAAAGATCCCATATTGAACCTCACTCCATTGAGCATACACCATAGAACGTACAGCTCTCCTCTTGACACACAACTTCCCTCTGATCGAGCAAACAATGTATTGCTCAACACTCGATCCATGTATCGGAGCACTGGGTTCTGAATCGACGAAGCTCGGGCACTGCTAGTCATGTAATCCACATCCTCACCAGAAATTTCTCTCCAGAATCTGTTGGCATTAAAGTACCCATTCTCCGCTCTCGAAATCCCTCTAGGAGTCTGACAGGATATTCAAATCCTCAGCTGACCATGTCCTCTGCTCATCTCTAAGCTGAAACGAGCACTCATATGAAAGATTATTCGATCCTTTCTTCACTGTAATCGAACATAATACCTCCGTAGTCACATGGAAGTAAGTAGGCTTCTTTAGCTCTATAAAATGGCGAATACCAACTTGATCAAACATCCACTTAATATCATCTCGGATGTTCATAGTAACCATCGCTCCATCATCTTGATACCTTGTTCGAACAATCTTGTCCGACACGTCACCCACTTCTCTTTGATCTCATCCCAATCATTCATCTTGATTTTGAAGTTCGAAGGCAACCGCTCTTGAAGCCTTAGCTTTTTGTCACTTCATCCTCATGAGACGGTCTATCTTGCCTCTTCTTAGATCGTAGCTCAGCTTCCTTTCCTTTTCCTGAAAATAATACTTCAATCCAACAACCAGAAAAAGGAAACCAAACTAATGCATTCAACTCTACTCAAGACTTCAAGTTTTTAAATGCATAACCAAACCAACAAGCATGTTTCATCCTAATGATCAAACAATTTGATTCACATGCTCATTCATCCTTATTCCAATCAACAAGTAACAGTAGGATCAACGATCAACAAACCACAAGCATGCATCTACTCAATTTCAAGCAATTCTCCAACAATTCAACATGCTTCATCCAATACTACTCATATTCCTCATAACTTCACATAATCAACATAGTTCAATTCAATTCAATCAATCAAAATCAAACCCAACAACTATTTATACGAAATTATGCAATAACACTTCAAACAACACCATGAATCCAAAGAAAACTTAGTTTAAACAACATACCCGCTCATAATTGACGTTTAGAACTTCAGTCCTAGGGCAATAGGGTTGAGAAAACATACCTTTTGAAGCCATGGCTTAGAATGAACAAGTGTGTGATTCCTTCAAAAATCGCGACGAACCCTAGTTTTTCAACTAGATTGCTCCAAAACACGATGAATTGAGTGGAATGTGTGTGGATTGTGATTTAATTGGGGCAAAATTCACTAGTTTTGGAGTTTGGAATGCAAGGGCTTCGATTCGAGATGAATTCGGGTGGAGGTGGTGTGTGAAATGCTCGAATGAAACTAAAAAAATGGGGGTTAAAATCACTTACTTGGGCTCGATTTGACCAACCCAGGTGGTCAAATTAGATTGACGTGGTCGAATCACTGGTCGAACTTCTCTACTAGACAATCAATTATCACGATTCGACCTCGGGTTCGACCAAATGCAATGGTCGAACTCTTCCATCATGGTCAAACTCGACTATTCAGAACTTTCAGGTCCGCAATTCGACCTCGATTCGACCAAGCCGCTTGGTAGAATCGTTCATGTCCTGGTCGAACTCCTCTGTAGAATGCTCTGATTGTCAGTTCGACTTGCCCCCTTTGGTCGAACTCCTGGTTGAACTCCCCACTGCTTGGTCGAATCGACCTATAACAAACTCTCTGATACGCAGTTCGACTAGGGCTCTCACGTTCAACCTGCATGTCAGATAAAACTCAACCCCTTATGCTTCAAACTCGAAATTTCTTCATCCCCTACACACTTTAAGCTCAAAAGCGAACATTAATAGATCAAAACTAGCTCGAGAATCAATCTTAAACTTGACATCCATGAGTAACTCCACAAATAATACTAAAAAACAACACCAAACACTACATAACATTAGGTAAATTGCAAAAAATCGACACACCGCAACCGATAAAAGTTTTGATATGCCGTAAAAAATCAACTCCCCTAACAAACGGTACAAAGAAAAGATTATACTCTCAATGCTTCAATAAGGTAAATACATCACACCCCAAACTTAGTAGAAACTATAGTGAAACAAAGTTTACAAAGAGATGTAATTGCCGATTAATAAGCATATCAAATATAAAATTTTTTTACTCACACGAAAGAAATAAAGTAATAAAATGGGAGGGAAAGCCCCCAACAGGCGCTTATGTTTAACGTCGGAGAGTCACGACGGTACCAATCTAGTACAAGGTTTCCACAAAGACTACACAAGCATCATCCGGCGACTTGTAATGCTTCAATCGATGCCCATTCGCCATGATAATGTCTCCATCATTATCCATAAGCTCAAAACTCCCCCCTCCACAGGCTCTATGGATAATGAACGGCCCCGACCACTTCGATTTTAATTTTTCTGCAAAAAACTTCAAACGAGAGTTAAAAAGTAATACCTCATCACCTTTCTTGAACTCCTTGTAAGAGATCATTGAATCATGCCATTTCTTCATTCTCTCCTTGTAGATCTCCAAGTTCTTATAGGCTCGATTTCTAAACTCATCCAATTGGTTAATATGAGTCATCCTCAACTCCTTTTGATCCTTCAAAGACAAGTTAAAACTTCTCAATGCCCAAAAAGCTTTATGTTGAACTTCTACGGGTAAGTGGCATGGCTTCCCATAGACTATTTGATACGGTGACATATCCAACACCATCTTGTAAGCAGTTCGGAACCCCCATAAAATATCATCGAGCTTCATAGTCCAATCCTTTCTATTGGTTCCCACTACCTTCTCCAAGATTTGCTTCACTTGTCGGTTGGAGACTTCCGCTTGCCCATTCGCTTGAGGGCGATAGGGTGTAGTGACCCTATGCTTAACTCCATAATCCTTAAGCACATTCTCAAGAAGCTTGTTGACAAAGTGAGAACCTCCATCACTTACTAGTGCTCTAGGAACTCCATAATGGGCAAAGATATATTTCTTCAAGAAAGATAAAACCATCCTTGCATCATTCACGCGAGTAGAAATGGCCTCCACCCACTTAGAAATATAATCCACAGCTAAAAGGATGTACAGAAATCCATTAGATGGGGGAAAAGGCCCCATAAAATCGATCCCTCAAACATCGAAGATCTCTACAACAATGCTCGGCTGGAGTGGCATCTCATTTCATCGACTTATGTTCCCTATCCTTTAACATCTATCGCATGTCACCACATAGGTTTCACAATCTTTAAACAAGGTCGGCCAATAAAGAGCAGATTGAAATACCTTTGCTGCAGTCTTTTGAGCTCCGAAATGCCCCCCGTTAGGTTGTGCATGGCAAAAATCAAGTACACTCTCCATCTCCATCTCGGGCACACACATACGGATAATGGAATCCGTACATATCTTATAGACAAATGGATCATACCATATAAAAGTCTCAACATCCCTCTTGAATTTTGCAAGTTGATATCGGTTGAGATCTTTCGGAATTTCTCCTACGGCAACGTAATTCACATAATTCGCATACCATGGATCCATTCCTTGTGCAACCACCACACATTCTTTTTCAGCTCCTTCAACAAGCACTGCCATAATCTTTTCATCAGGAAACATCTCTTCAATGTAATCAAAAGAATCATCACAATGCTCACTTGTCTCCAACCTTGATAGGTGATCCGCCAAAATATTCTCAGTACCCTTCTTATCTCGGATCTCCATATCAAATTCCTGCAGAAGAAGAATCTATCTAATGATCCTTGGCTTTGTTTTCTTATTCTCCATCAAGTATCGGATCGCAGAATGATCCGTATACACTATCGTCTTCATGCCTGATGAGAGTGAAAATAAGCGTGTTTTATTGTCCAATTTAACACCTTCTTGATTGGAATTATTATCATATATTAGCACAATGATCTTATATTCATTATATGTGAGAATAAGGTGCACTTGAGGTGTTTTGTTATATTTTAGGTGGAAAAAGGATCAAAAGTGCAAAGTTGGAGAAAACGTGCAATTTGTGCAATGATACTGAAAAACACATGTCCAATTGTGTAATTTTTCTGTATTAATGTGGAGCTCTGAACTATAAGTGTGATATATGGTTGGAAAGCCACGGAAGAGAGAATCGTTTTAGCATAAGGAACACTTCAATCAAAGTCCAAACGAGAAAGTTATGATCAAAATGGTGACATCACGCAAGATGTTCCTGTTCAGCACAACTGTTCCACATTGTATGTTTTTTTATACATTCAAAAGTTGGAGTTTCTGTGATTTCTTTATATGGATAGAAAGTCAAGGAAGAGAGGATCGCGTGAGTACAAGAATCACTCAAATTGAAATTTTAAAGAGGAAGTAATGCTCAAAATCGTGAAACCGCGCAGCTGCCAGCGAGAATTTTCGAGAATTTCCGAATTTGTGCATGTTTTTACACCCCAAGTGCGTGTGCACGTATATTTTCCAAGAAAAAATCCATCCTAGGTCCATAAGGAGAGCTTACAAGTATAAAAGGGGATGTAGATCACATCATTATTCATTAGATTAAATTGGAGAGAGGCCACAACAATACTACACCCACAAGGGGGGGGGGGTCACCCCAACCATCATCCACATCATTTCCTCCATCCATCCATCACTTTGAAGGTTCATTTGTGGAATCAATAGGAAAACCAAGAGAAAAATTCAAGATAAAGAAGGACGCGACGACTCCCACATCTAGGGTTTTTTCGTTTCATAATTTATCTTGTAATTTTCTAGACATCCGGGTAAGATCTATCCAACACCTATGATTGTTCTTCATAACATCATGGACTAGAGCCTTTTTGGTAGAACTAGGGTTGTGAAGGTTTTACGAATTAATTGAACTTTTGTGTGTAAACTCCGTACAACACTACTTGTAGTTTATTTTATATATGATTATACTTTCTTAATCCATATTCACGGTCGTTTTGTGCATCATTAACTGTTATGTAGAGTCTGAATACATATCTTGGTTATTGATTGAGTGCGTTCACCGCTGAATAAGATTCCATGTTATGATTCTAAGTGAGGGGACTCCGAAGCTTCATTAGAACTATCATATATGAATACTTATTAATTGAATTGAATTCGGGTTATTAAGTAGGATAAAGAGGATAATTTTATAGTACCTATAAAGGGAGATCATATCGGGTTAAAGTACCAATTGGCCAGGAAAATAATTGATACTGATAGTACCTAGAAAGGGGGGTGGAATTATATCTCTTGCTCCGAGGTTATTTACACGTATTACATACATGTTTACTTATATCTATAGAGTAGATATGCATGGTTTAGTGATGTGTCCATATTCTACAAGGCAGAGTCGGACATCAATACACGGAAGGGAAATTAATGAGTGAAACTGGATTATCCTAGAGCTACCTATTCTCCTACTTGATTCACTTTCGTATTCTTCAAGTGATGTTTTATTTATTTATTATTTTAATTAATTATTTAGTAGTTGGTAGTTAAAATCCTCAATCTTTATTGTCACTTGTCTTAATTAATTTAGTTAATAATTAAATTGATAATACGCCGTCCTTTGAGTTCGATATTCACTTGGTCGCTTGTTTAAGCTGCAATTGATATCCTTCATATTTGGGGATTAATTTTGCATTCAAAGAAAATGCGCATCAATGCCAACCAAATACTGACGAAACTTGTTGAATGCATACACCACAACTAAAAACTCCTTTTCAGTTACAGTGTAGTTCTTTTGTGCAGTATCAAAAGTTTTACTCGCATAGTAGATGGCGCAGAACTTCTTTTCCCTCAACTGCCCAAGCACAACTCCAAGTGTTAAATCACTTGTATCACACATAAGTACAAACGGCTGAGTCCAATTCGTTGTGATCAAGATAGGTACAATAATAAGCGCCTCCTTCAAAACCTGAAAAGCTGTTATACATTCTTCATAAAAAACAAAAGGAACATCCTTTTCAAGCAAATGAGATAAGGGCTTGGAGTATTTTGAGAAGTCTTTTATGAATCTTCTATAAAAACCATCGTGTCCAAGGAAGGACCGCACCCCCTTTCATTGGTAGGTGGTGGAAGCTTCTCAATTGCCACCACCTTGGCTCTATCCACCTGCAATTCCTTGGCCGAAATATGATGGCCAAGAACAACCCCATCTCTTACCATGAAGTGGCACTTCTCCCAATTCACGACAAGATTAGTTTCTTGGAATCACTTCAAAACAGTAGTAAGGTTAGATAAACAAATATCAAAAGAGGAACCAAATACAGAAAAATTATCCATAAACACCTCCATGATATTTTCTATCAACCCATCAAATATAGCCATCATGCAACGCTGAAATGTAGCAGACGCATTACACAATCCAAAAGGCATCTTCCTAAAAGTAAAAATTCCATAAGGACAAGTAAAAGTAGTATTTTCCTGGTCCTCGGGTGCAATCATAATCTGATTATACCCTGAGTACCCATCCAAGAAACAATAATACTCGTACCCTGCAAGACGATCAAGTATTTGATCCATGAAAGGAAGGGAAAAATGGCCTTTGCATGTATTTTCATTCAGTTTCCTGTAATCAGTACACACACGCCATCTCGTAGGAATCCTAGTGGCTAAAGTCTCACCATCTTCGGCTTTCACTATAGTCATGCCCCCCTTCTTAGCAGCAACATGCAATGGACTCATATAGGGACTATCACTAATAGGATAAATTATTCCTGCATCTAGCCACGTTAGGATTTACTTCCTAATCACTTCTTGAATCGCGGGATTCACCCTCCGCTAATTCTGAATGCTACTCTTGGCCTCATCTAACAACCTAATTCTATGCATGCAATAGGAAGGACTAATACCCTTTAAATCATCAAGAGACTAACCAATCGCAGATTTATACTTCCTAAGCACATCTAACAACTCCTCAAGTCGATCATCATCAAGAGAAGATATAATTACCGAATATTTTTCATTGTCACCTAGGTAGGCATACTTCAAGTGTTCCGGTAGCTGTTTCAACTCCTCTTTCTTCTCTTCTTAAGGTGCACTCTCTCGATCCAATGGCAGGTACTTCCTAGTCCACTTGACCTCTTCAATGTTGGTCCTTGTCAACTCATACCTGTCATCACCAAAGCAAGTAAGTTTTTAAGAAATTTAATACGTACCTCATTGGAGAGATTATCTAACTCTGTAGTGGAAAAAGTAAGAGGCTCCATCAAACATGTCTCAAGAGGATCCTTCGATAGAATCAAAGATATATCTTCATTCACAATCTCCTCCACTATATCAACACTGTGACATTATATCTCCATTGGCATCTTCATTGTTTTATCAAGGTTGAATAGGACCTCTTCTTTATCCATCCTTAGCCTCAACTCACCCTTCTGTACATCGATCATTACAACCCAAAAACAAGCCCTTTGTGATCCTAGTAAGGAATTTATTATAAGTCGAGTTTTGAGACCCTTGCCAAGCTTATGGTTATGCGAAAGTATGAATTAAATATGAGCATAAATATTAACCTATTTAGGTGTACATCTTTTATACTTAAGAGAGAGAGAGAGAGTAAATATTTATCTTGTGAGCTAGATGATTTTGTACTCTGAAAGGTATTATAATTGAGTAATGTTTTGCATGAATGATGCATATGATGCTTGTAATATTTTTGTTCGATTGATGAATTGCATGTGTGAGTATGAATTGTATTGGTGGTTGGTGAATTTTACACTACTATTTGGTTTTGATTTCGTTGCCTCGGGACGAGCAACCAGAAACTTGATGAGCGTTTTCTCAATACACAAAATTAATTCTCAAGTATAAGGATATCAATTATAGTTTCGAAAGGTGACCAAGTAATTATCGAATCCAAGGGACGGATTATTATCACTTCAATTATATTCTATTTAACTAAGATTATGTTGGCAAAATTGATTTGATTTGTTTATTAAACTAAATAACATAAATTAAAATAGCAAAGTAATTAAACAAGCAATCGAGAAACTTTGGTGGTGATCAAGTAATTAATAGAGTAGTTCGTCAGGTAATTCAGTTTTACTTGTTAATTTTCTTTCCATGTATTGTTGTCCGACTCTGCCTTGTGGTTACCCTCCTTTCTAGGTACTATCATAATCAATTATTTTCCGTGCACTTAGTACTCTAACCCGATTTGATCTCTCTCTTTTTAGGTATGACTTGTTCGTATGTTCTCAACACACAATTTAATCCCCAAGTGTGAAGGATATCAATTGTAGTTTTGAAGGTGACCAAGTTATTATCGTACCCAAGGGACGGATAAATATCAATTCAATTATACTCTAGTAAACTAAGACTATTTGGAAATATAATAATGTTGAAATTGAGTAGGAACTATTAATCGAAATAACAAAAGAAAAGATAGAAGGTTGTGGTCAAGTAAGATGATAGGTAGTTCGTCAGGTCATCCGATTTCATTCATTAATTCATACTTTTGTGTATCGATGTCCGACTCTGCCTTGTGTTTTATGGACGCATCACTAACCCATGCAAATCTACTCTATAGACACAAGTAGATAAGCGTTTGACACGTGTGAATATCCTCGGAGCAAGATGTATACTTTACCCCCCTTTCTAGGTACTATCATAATCAATTATTTCCCGTGCACTTAGTACTCTAACCCGATTTGATCTCCCTTTATAGGTACTATAAAGTTATACTCTTTATCCTACTTATTAACCCGAATATGATTCAATTAACAAGTATTCATATAAGATAGTTCTAATAAGACTTCGGAATCCCTTCACTTAGAATTATAATAATAAACCCTGCTCCTTAGTGAACGCACTCAACCAATAACCTGCTATGTATTCAAACTCTACACAACAATTATTGATGCACAAAACGACTATGAGTATGGATTAAAAAAGCACAATCTTATATAAAATAAACCACGAGTAGTGTTGTACGGAGTATACACACGAAAGATAAATCAACTCATGAAACCTTCATAACCCTAGAACTACCGAAGCGGCTCTAGCCCATGATTGATCTAGGAACAATCATGGTTAGATGGACCGATCTTACTTGAACCTCCAGCGGAGCTCTGTCACAGCCCTCCGGATGGTGGAAGATCGTCTCCTCCAATCCACGTCTCCTTATCTCCTTATGATTCTCGATCAAAAGCTCTCCTTCTTGGACTGCATGAGCCTCCTTTTATACGTGTAATCACGTCTCTAGGGCTTATAATGGGCTTTTCAAGTGATCTCACGCGTTTAGGCCTCGAAAATCCGATAAGGTAAGTTTTCGCGTGACGGTTCGACTTCAGCAAATAGGTCAAACCCCAGGCCGCAGGTCGAACCACAGGTCGAACCATGCTACTGGATAATTTCTGCACTTAGTTCGACCTCTTGCACAGGTCGAACCACTCCTCCTTTGGTCGAACCACAGGTCGAACCGCACCACTGGACAATTTCTGCTCCCGATTCGATCGACTGGCAGGTCGAACCCACACGTCGTGGTCGAATCCTCTCTTCCGCGAACTGGTTCGACCACGGTTCGACCTGATGGACAGGTCGAACCCCTAGAGTCGTGGTCGAACCCCCTTCCGTAAGGTTCGCGATGCTGGTTCGACCTGCTGGAGAGGTCGAACCCTCCTCCAACAGGTCGAACCCACCTGTTTCTTGGGCGGTTCGCATGGCTTCTACTCTGTCTCTTCAATTCTTGACACTTCCTCTCCGATTTTGCTAGTAAAACCCCTCAAAGAACTCCACTAACACCTGATTCATGCTAATTCATAATATGTATAGGTTTTCCACCTATTTCCACCTTCAAACTCTCCAAAACTAGCACAAAATATGATGCTAAACTTGTGAATTTACACACTCATCAAACCCCCAAACTTACATGTTGCTCGTCCCGAGGCAACCAATTCAAACCACATGAGTCGTGTATAATTCACCAAGTCCAAGTACAACACATATTACACATGCAATTCCATTAATTCAAACAAGTATAGCTTGTATCATACATATCATTCATGTAAAACATCACTCAATCATAATACCATTCGGAGTACTAAGTTATCAAGCTCACAAGATAAATTTACTCTCTCACTCAAGTACGTGAGGCACTTCATAGGCTAGTATAAACGCTCATATTCAATCCATATTCACGCGTAACCATTAGCTTGGCAAGGGTCTCAAAAATCAACTCACAATCAACTTATTACTAGGATCACAAAGGACTTGTCTTTCGGGTTGTAATGTTGGCTCTTTGGATAAGGTAGGAAAATTTAGGTAAAGTGACTTAAGACACTAGTAGAGAGTTACCTTGGAGGTTCTTGATTTCTTCTTCTCGCTACAATGCAAGATCTCCTCCAATTTATCCTCTTCTTTTCATGAATTTTTTCTTCTTTACCAAACATCAACATCATCTTCATTGGACGACTAGGGTACCGGTTTTAGGCACTACCCTTCTTCTCATAAGCAATTGACTTCCTTTTAAAAGCCTCAAACTTCATATCTAAGCAATCGGGGTACCAGTTTCGGGCACTACCCCTCAACAAGATTTAACCATAATCTTTTCATTCAACCACATTCTATCTTCCTTCTTCTTACAACTCTTAATCTCCTCAACTCTCTACCAATGAATGGGTTAATCAAGGCTCAAGTAAAGGTTCATAAGGCTATTTAGTTCAGCTACCAAAGAAAAAGCTAACGGCTCAAACGGGGTAACCAACGATTTATATGATCATTGGGAAGGTAAAATTTGGCTAAGTAACTTAGTTACACAATAATGGCCTAAGATCATGTCCTAACAATTCATCAATCATAAGTTTCACACAAGACGCCAAGCCAAGTTCTAGAATACATTCATATGAATGATTCTCTCAAGAATAAACTATCATGATCAAGCATGACAAAGGCTCAAATCCTCACATAGGTAATAGAATCCTAAGTACTCCTCATAGCACATAATCAAGATCAATTCAACACGAATTCCACATACTTATCAAATATACATGCTTTCATCAATGGAAATTAACACATGAACACATGAATGCACAAAAATCCAAGCTCAAATCAATCATACAAGCTTCTCTACAACCCCACTCATGCATCATAGAAATATGAGAGGAAGAACACACTTTCCTGCTCCAATTCGGCCTGGATTCGACCTGTTGAAGAGATCGAATCACCTCCATCGTGGTCGGATCAACATTCTGGGCACTTTCTCCTTCAATTCGACCTGCTGACCAGGTCGAACCAGATAGGCTCAGATCGAACCATCCTACTGCAAGTTTCAGGTTACCAGTTCGACCTTGGTTCGATTTGAAGAACAGGTCAAACCAAGAACGTTGTGGTTGAACCGATCTTCATGAATTCCACTGGCACTGATTCGACCACAGTTTGACCTAGTTGATCAGGTCGAACCATTCTTCACTTGGTCGAACAACCTCTCTGGACAATTTATCACCACGGTTTAACGTCTTCAGCTGGGTTCGACCTCCTGGCACTGGTCGAACCTACCCATGTAAGCTCCAAAACCGAGTGTTCTTTAATCCCTACACACTTCAAACTTCGAAACGAATCATTAAGTATCAACTAGAGCACAACTTCATCAAAAATTGTTTCTTCAAAACCTATCAATCATGAATAACTCCGCAATCACACAAAATACAAAACAAAACACCACTAAACATTAGGCAAGTTGCAAAAAATCGACATACCAAAACTGGTTAAAATTTTAAATATGCCGCAAAAATTAACTCCCCTAACAAACATCACAAAGAAAAAAATTATACATCCGTGCTTATCGAGGTAAGTACATCACACCCCCCAAACTTAGTAGAAACTATAGTCGAAACTAAGTTTGCAAAGAGATGTAATTGCCGATATGTAAGCACTTTCAATATAAAAATTTCTTACGCACACTAAAGAAATAAAGCACTAAAAACGGGAGGGAAAGCCCCCAACAGGCGCTCATTTTTAACGTCGGAGAGTCACGACAGTACCACTTTGAAGACTACTTGATCAGAGGACGGTCTCGTCTCATCCTCACCTTCCAATACTTTCTCCCCCTCTTACTATCCTCACTAACCACCTTACCTTTCCTTGGCACCATACGATCAGTCGAATCTCCTTTCTCCAACTTTCTCTTCTCATTCATGTGAATCTTCCATTCAATTGTGGAATCACTCCCATCACCATCAAGATCAAGGTTAGGACAAAATTGATTACTAAATAAAGAATGAGAGAAAAGATTTTCAAATTTGTGAGTAGCCGGTGGTAAGTTAGGAGGCTTCAAGTAGGCATCCTCATTCTTTACTTCCATCGGAGTGCTCTCTCTCTCCAAAGGCAAGTACGTTTTAGTCCCTTTCACTTCTTCAGCCTTCGATTTTTCCAATGCATACCTGGCCTCACCCGAAGCAAGTAAGTTCTCAAGATATTCAATGCATTCATCATTGGATAGATCATCAAGCTCTGTAGTGGAAGAAGTAGGAGACTCCATCAAACATTTCTCAAGAGGATCTTTAGACATCAAAGACATATCCTCCTTTACAATCTCCTCCATCACGTCAATACTATGACACTGAGACTCCATGGGCATCTTCATTGCTTTGTCAAGATTGAATAACACCTCTTCTTTGTCCATCCGTAATCTGAGTTCCCCTTTTTGAACATCAATCATAGCTCCAGCAGTAGCAAGGAAAGGTCTTCCCAAGATTAAAGAGATATTATCCTTGTCATCATCCATCTCTAACACAAGAAAATCCACAGGAAATACTAGTTTATCTACTTTGACGAGAACGTCTTCAATAATACCTTTTGGAAATTTTATCGACCTGTCCGCCAATTGTAGAGCAACTGTTGTAGGAGTTAACTCCCCCAAACCAAGCTTTTTAAAGATAGACAATGGCATCAAATTGATGCTTGCCCCAAGATCGCACAAAGCTCGTCGTGCCGGCCCTTTTCCAATATCACACAAGATAGTGAAGCTTCCCGGATCCTTCATCTTCTGTGGCAGCTTTCTTTGAATGATCGAGCTGCAATTCTCAGATAAATTCACCGTGTCAACTCCATTCAAGCTCCTCTTCTTCAGCAATATGTCCTTAAGGAATCGGGCATAGTACGACATCTCCATTATTGCTTCCGAGAAAGGAATGCTCAAGCTTATCTTGTTCATGATCTCTGAAAACTTCTTGAACTTCTCTTCCAATCCCTTCTTCACAAACCTATAAGGAAACGGCGAAGGTATGTTCGTTTTGGAGATACTCCATTCATCACGTTTAACCTTCTCCGCTTTATCCTTCTCAGCTCTCAATCGCTTGGCTCTCTCCCACTTTTTCTCAGCTATAATCTCTGTACTTTGCTCATTCTGAACCACTGGAGTAGCATCAACATCATCGGGAGTGTTCGGAGTAGGAATAGACAAGTTTTGGACAGGTTCGACCAGGGTTCGACCTGTTGAACAAGTCAAACCAGGCACGTAGTGGTCGAACCGTCTGTCTGGAATGTTTTTCTCACTTCGAAGTTCAGGTTCGACCTGGGTTTGACCTGTCGGATAGGTCGAACCACTACCTCCTAGGTCGAACCGACCTACTATATCCTTCCGCCCTCCGGTTCGACACAAGTTCGACCAGATTGATTAGGTTCGACCTGGGTACCTGTCAGATAGGTCGAACCATGCATGTCGTGGTCGAATCGTTGCTGTGACAAAACAGGGTACTCCAAGTTGTGTGGTTCGAGGTGGGTTCGACCTAATGTCTAGGTCGAACCATGCTTGGTTTGGTCGAAACCATAATGTGGAAAACAGAGTGCTGTGAACGGCCTGGTTCGACATAGGTTCGACCTGTAGGCCAGGTCAAACCATCTGCATATTGGTCGAACCGATGCTGCAATGCCTCCTGATCATGTCCAGTGTATGGGTTCGACCTTCCCTGTGCGGTTCGACCTTCAATGTTGGTCGAACCATGGTCGAATCTTGCCCTAGACATGTCCAAATTTGATTCCGGCCTCATCGGTCCCTCGTACTGCGTTCCCAACCTTAATGTGATGGCGTTGCAGGACCTTGGATTCTCAATACTTTGAGACGGGAACTTCCCCTTCTCAAGAGTTTGAGTGAGCTTGTTAACACTTCCTGCCATCTCCCCCCATCAATAACATAAGGTCCTTCACCTGCTTAGATATAACCTCATGGTTTGCATCGATTTTCTTCTCAAGTTTTGCCTCCAGACGGTTAACTCTTTCATCATTCTTGGCAATATACCTGTTCACAGTATCCTCAAGACCCGGTTTCCCTTCTTCCACCTTAGCACCCAGATCAACACCCATCGGAGGTTGAATCGCATTATTCAAATTGCTCCATGAGAACTCCAGCCTCCACGGCTGTTGATAACCACCCGGGGGACCATGATTATTAAAGTTTCCTCGATAGTTCCCTTGGTAGTTCCGATTTCCTTGATCTTGATACCTAGCCCCTTGAATACTTTGACCCATGGCATAGTGTGCCTCTTCCAACTCCTCTTGGATCGTGCCATCATTCATCACTTCCTGCTGCATGATTGGTATGCGCTGAGATATATCGTTGATTTGCTTCTATTGGGATTCAAGTAGCTTGTTGATATTGGACAAGCTAGAGACGATCTCAACCTCTCTACTTGCTTTCACCATTGCTTGCTCAACCTGAGCTACCTTCCCAAGGATATACGTACCTCTAACTCTATCAGTTGGCCAATCCCTCGAATTCATCGAAATATCTTCAAACAACTTCTCGGCCTCTACGGATGACTTTGTAAGCAATGCTCCATTAGAAGAAGCATCCAATAACACTCGTGAATCACAGTCCAATCCGTTATAGAATATACTGATATATTGAGCTTTAGATAGCCCATGTTGAGGACACTTCCTTAGCATGTCCTTGAATCTATCCCATGCTTCATGAAATTTTTCACCTCCACCGATAGCAAATTGGTTAATATCTTGCTTCATCTTAAACACTTTTGAAGGTGGCATGTACCTCTCCAAGAACCTTAACTTCAGTTGCTCCCAAGTGGTGCACTCAGCAGCGTTGATAGTGTCGTACCAATCTCTCGCCTTTTCAGTAAGCGAGAATTTGAACAAGAGGATCTTCCTAGCATCTTCATGTTCTCCTGCATCTTTTTGAGTACTTGCATAGCCTAAGAACTTGTTCAGATGCTGCTGCGGATCCTCGAAAGACCATCCTGAAAAAGAGTTCCTTTCTATCATGCTAATAAGAGCGGAATGAAGATCGAAAGCTGTATTAGTTCCCCTCGCTCCTAGAAGCCCAAAATTTCCAGCCCCATTGTTTCTGAAAACCTCTCGGATGGCTAGATTAACCAGATTCGCTGCCATGTTGATTGTCTCTACCCCCAAATGAACTTCAGTTGTAGCTTCAATCGTCTGCGAAATCTGCTCGTCAACTTCAACTCCAAAATTCAGAGCTTCAGCTGGATCAATAGTATTTGCCTTGCTCTTCTTCTTCTTCTTCTTTCTTGATGATGCTCCGATCTCAGGATTATAGGGTTCAAGTTCACCTTTCTTTGATCTCGTGAGCATACAACTAAGAAGAACTAGAATTAAAACAGCAAGACAAGTTAAATATCCCTAACAAACTAGAAATAATCAAAAAGATATTCTAAGCCATCCCCGGCAACGGCGCCATTGACTTGTTCATATGTTCTCAACACACAATTTAATCTCCAAGTGTGAAGGATATCAATTGTAGTTTTGAAGGTGACCAAGTTATTATCGTACCCAAGGGACGGATAAATATCAATTCAATTATACTCTAGTAAACTAAGACTATTTGGAAATATAATAATGTTGAAATTGAGTAGGAACTATTAATCGAAATAACAAAAGAAAAGATAGAAGGTTGTGGTCAAGTAAGATGATAGGTAGTTCGTCAGGTCATCCGATTTCATTCATTAATTCATACTTTTGTGTATCGATGTCCGACTCTGCCTTGTGTTTTATGGACGCATCACTAACCCATGCAAATCTACTCTATAGACACAAGTAGATAAGCGTTTGACACGTGTGAATATCCTCGGAGCAAGATGTATACTTTACCCCCCTTTCTAGGTACTATCATAATCAATTATTTCCCGTGCACTTAGTACTCTAACCCGATTTGATCTCCCTTTATAGGTACTATAAAGTTATACTCTTTATCCTACTTATTAACCCGAATATGATTCAATTAACAAGTATTCATATAAGATAGTTCTAATAAGACTTCGGAATCCCTTCACTTAGAATTATAACAATAAACCCTGCTCCTTAGTGAACGCACTCAACCAATAACCATGCTATGTATTCAGACTCTACAGAACGATTATTGATGCACAAAACGACTATGAGTATGGATTAAAAAAGTACAATCTTATATAAAATAAACCACGAGTAGTGTTGTACGGAGTATACACACGAAAGATAAATCAACTCATGAAACATTCATAACCCTAGAACTACCGAAGCGGCTCTAGCCCTTGATTGATCTAGGAACAATCATGGTTAGATGGACCGATCTTACTTGAACCTCCAGCGGAGCTCTGTCACAGCCCTCCGGATGGTGGAAGATCGTCTCCTCCAATCCACGTCTCCTTATCTCCTTATGATTCTCGATCAAAAGCTCTCCTTCTTGGACTGCATGAGCCTCCTTTTATACTTGTAATCACGTCTCTAGGGCTTGGAATGGGCTTTTCAAGTGATCTCACGCGTTTAGGCCTCGAAAATCTGGATAAGGTAAGTTTTCGTGTGACGGTTTGACTTCAGCAAACAGGTCGAACCCCAAGCCGCAGGTCGAACCACAGGTCGAACCATGCTACTGGATAATTTCTGCACTTGGTTCGACCTCTTTCACAGGTCGAACCACTCCTCCTTTGGTCGAACCATAGGTCGAACCGCACCACTGGACAAATTCTGCTCCCGATTCGACCGACTGGCAGGTCGAACCCACACGTCGTGGTCGAATCCTCTCTTCCGCGAACTGGTTCGACCACGGTTCGACCTGATGGACAGGTCGAACCCCTAGAGTCATGGTCGAACCCCCTTCGGTAAGGTTCGCGATGCTGGTTCGACCTGCTGGAGAGGTCGAACCCTCATCCAACAGGTCGAACCCACCTGTTTCTTGGGCGGTTCGCATGGCTTCTACTCCATCTCTTCGATTCTTGACACTTCCTCTCCGATTTAGCTAGTAAAACCACTCAAAGAACTCCACTAACACCTGATTCATGCTAATTCATAATATGTATAGGTTTTCCACCTATTTCCACCTTCAAACTCTCCAAAACTAGCACAAAATATGATGCTAAACTTGTGAATTTACACACTCATCAAGGTACTATAAAGTTATACTCTTTATCCTACTTATTAACTCGAATATGATTCAATTAACAAGTATCTATATAAGATAGTTCTAATAAGACTTTGGAATCCATTCACTTAGAATTATAACATCCAATCCTGCTCAGCGGTGAACGCACTCAATCAATAACCAAGAGATGTATTCAGACTCTACATAACAGTTAAAGATGCACAAAACGACCGTGAGTATGAATTAAAAAGGCACAATTTTATATAGAATAAACCACAAGTAGTGTTGTACGGAGTTTACACATGGAAATTCAATTAACTTATAAAATTTTCATAACCCTAGAACTACCGGAGCGGTTCTAGCCCATGATTGATCTAGGAACAATCATGGCTAGTTGGTATGATCTTACTTGACTCGCCAGATGAACCTCTCCTCACGACTACTTCGGATGATGGTAGGTCTTGGTAAAGGATGGATGATGAATGCTTGACATCTATTCTCCTGTGAAAGCTCTTCTTTTATACTTGTAAACTCTCCTTACGGGTCTTGGATGGGCTTCTTGAGCAAACACACTCACTGAAGGAGTAAAAATACGAATTTGATAAGTTTTCGAACATCGATTTGACCAAACAAGTTGGTTGAACTCATCCATGCTGGTCAAATCCCTGGTCGAACTCCTCTGTAACTTGGCTTCTGATCTCGGATTCGACCAAAGTGTTGGTCGAACTGGACATTTTCTGGTCGAACAGATACTGCTTCTATTTAGGCTTCGAGTTCGACCTTGGGTTCGACCAAGTGGTTTAGTCGAACTCGACTGTCGTGGTCGAAGTCAACTTTTCTGAGCTCAGTTCAACCAGAGGTGCTGGTCGAACTCATTTCTTCTTGGTCAAACTCGCCCTCCGAGTGGTCGAATCTATCCCCATTTCTTTCTCTTTCCGAATCTGATCACTTTTAACTCATTTTCCATCGAAAATTAGCTCAAATAGTCTTATACCCTCCCGATTCGTGACTTTCCACCAAGTATAGCAATTCACATTGAATTACCATCATTAATTACACTATAAGTACACGAATTTGGGCTCGAAACTAGTGAATTTATACACTCATCGGAGACTAACGGGCTCATAATAAGAAGGAGCCCATAACGTAATTATGGGATTGGAGCGGCAGTGCAGTAATAATATTTTAGTAGATTATATTATTATTATTGAACTAAAGTATAAGTTTTGGGCTAAACTTGGATACTTAAGCCCAATGGAGGCCCGACTCTAATTTCTCCTCCTGGTCCTTGTTGTAGCCCATATATAAGTCATCTCAACTATCCAGAAGCCCTAGATCTACGCCTAAAACACGTTGAGTGTAAGGAAGGAAGCAGATTAAGAGGATCTTGAAGATTGTCGCCCACATAACGCCAAGATTGGACTTGGGAATACATCAGAAGATCAAGAGGTCATTTTCAGCAACTTGATCATCAACTTCTATGAGTTTTTGAATCCGTGTTGAACTCAAACTGGTTGTGTGATACAGCGTTGGAAAGCCATGGAAGAGAGAATAGTTTTGGCGCAAAGATCACTCAAATCGGAAATTGGATGAGGAAGTTATGCCCAAAATCGTGAGACTGCGCATGCTGCTGGCGAGAATTTCTTTTCTTCAACATACCCTAGTAAAAGGTAATGCAAATCTTTATTCTTTCTTCCGCTGATATAGTTTGCATGGAACCCTAACGATTCACTTTAACCAAACGATCAAACACCAATAACCATATTGACGACTGGCAGTGGCGGCGGCAACTGGTGGGAAAGGGAAGGTAAGGGGGTGGGGATTGGTTGGGGTGGGGGTGGAGGGTTCTATTTTAATTAAGTGGAGATATTTTAGGCATTTTAGGGTTTTCGATATAAATGATACAAAAGTTATTTCATGTTGGTATTGATTTTCATTAGTTCCATTTAGGACAAATTTATGGTACCTATTGGCACTTTTAATACTGACAAAAACTAATATACACCAGTCATATGACAAACAAAAAATAATAAGTAGGGAGAATTTTTTTAATATAAATTTTAAAGTCGAAAATTAATGCCGACACTTTTATTTTAAAATTATTAATTCTACCAAATATAGACTTTTTGGACACTATTACCCCTAACATTAACCCTAAACCCTAATAGACCCTAAACCCCAACCCACCCACCTATTGCCACTGTTGCGCCGTTGCCGAAACTGTTGCCAGAGCAACCATCACTGCCGGAATTGTTGTCGGAGCCACCGCTGCCGGAACCATCCCGGAGCTGCCTGGTGGTGGAGGTAGGGTAGGTTGGGGTGTATGGGATGGGTAGGCTGGGTGGGGTGTGTAGGGTGTGCACAATCCCTGGTAGAATTGATAAAATACAATGAGGGGTAATAGAGTCTAAAAATTACTTCCTCCGTCCCGTGTTAACATTGACTTTTTTGTATAGAGATTAAGAAATACAATATTTTAATGTGTATTGAGGTGAGAGAAATAATATTTAATGTAAAGTGTGTAGTTGTATTACTGTTGTGTGGTCCACACATGGAATAATTAATTATTTTGTGTGGGTCTAACTTGATAAAAAAATAAATGTAAACCTTAATAATGTAGAACAATCCAAAATAGAAAATGTAAACCTTATCGGGAAGGAGTATCAATTAGTTAAAAAATATAATTAAGTTAAATAATCGTCGGTATTAAATTTTCTCTCTTTATATCGGTTATTTTTCATAATTGGCACTAATAAGTAATATTTTAATAAATATGGAACATTAAACGTAAATTGTATTATAGAATGAAGGGAGTACTATTGTTTACATTTTGCTAAATACTAGTATATATAAGTATATCAATACTTGTCAAACAATGTGAAATAAAAAGCCTAACCAAAAATTCCCCAATGACTAACTCTTAGAACGTATGTATGTTTGTTAAAAGTTTATGGGTGAGTTCTGAAAATCATGGATAATAATTTATGAGTGAGGTTCTTGCGCCCTCAGGGACACCGTGCCCCTTTGCAATTTTCGTGCTCCTTTGCAATTTAAAATTACTGTAGATATGAAATTAAGAAAAATTACTTTTTGACTTACTTTTTGGGGTAATATGATATTTTTTAGTAATAAATAATAAAATATTTTATGTGGTTAAAAATATAATGACAAATTTAAAATTAAAGTATGTTAGATAGATATTAATTAATTTTTTTTCATTTATAAAAGTGTAAAGTTGAATTTGGGACGAACTGAAAATTTTGAAATTGAAGTTGAAACCAAGGAAGTACTAATTTAATGTCAAATCAATATATAATAGATATACAATGATATGTGTACGATTATATTTTTTTGGGTATATAAAAGTTTTATTGATAATAGTACTATATTTAAATAAGAAAGAATAAAGGAAAAATATAATTGAAGAAAAAAAATTATATAAGAAATGAGTGAGTAATTGATTAATAGAGTTCGTCAGGTATATATAAAAATTAATTTTTAAAATTTAGTTGTGATTTTTGAAATCCAAAGCTTGTTCTTGTGTAAATTAGTCGTGATCCAAATTAAATGTGTTTTAGCTCCTCAATTTGAATTTACCTACCAATTAATAAATAAAAAATAATCTGTCCCGATACGAACATAGAAGAGAAGGTTGCACACATAATTGGATAAACCCACGTACGAAACTTGAATTTAATCACACTTAAGGTTGTACACGTAATTGGATAAACCCATTTACGAAACTTGAATTTGGGCCCTCAAAATCACACTTTATTCTGTTACTTCCTTTATGGCAAAATTTCAGGGGACTAAAAAGGGCTTATAGTGCAGGTCTGAGAATTAAATTCTTGCACACCTAACAATAATTTAAGGCCGCGGCTAACCACACCAACCATTTTAACGCATACACCAATCAAAATTATATATACACCTACCAAACGTTACAATTATACCCTTTGAATTTAAATACTATTACCCATTCATTTAAAACAAAAATTACTTTAAACACCATTCCCAAATAATTTCATACACCCACCCAATCTTCTCACTTAACACAACACACGACATGAAGAAAAAAGAAGAAAGAAGAGCAGGAAGGAAGAAGAGAAAGATGAAAGAAGAGAAGAAATTTTGTCTAGCCATGCTAAATCAATTCAATGGTAAAAGAAAACTCTAATGATAGGATAATCAATCCAAGTATGTTTGGCTTCTCACTTTTTTCTACTTTGAAATACTTAGGTTTTTGTTGAATATGCTTCAATTGATAAATTATAGGTAGAATTGCATAAATTACTTCATGGGTCATGCATTATTTGATAATTTGTAGTTTTAGGATAGCATATGTGCATCTAAATTTCATTGGAAGTTGATTTTTCGAAGCTTTTTTTTGTTGAAAACACAGATGCTGTTCGACCCTGGTTTTTTTAAATTTTGGTGCATTTTCGTCCACCATTGGTCGAACATAGGTGAAGGCGTTCGACGGGTACCGGTAGATTGCATAGTGTTATGTTCGACCGGTACAGATTGACTGATTAATGTAGCGTTCAACTTGTACTGGTCGACTGGATAGTATAGCGTTCAACCAATATTGATTGACTGGATAGTATAGCGTTTAACCAATACTAGTCGAACATTAAACAAATTTTCAACTATCAGTGGTCGAACAATATGCTTTAGGAGTGTTATCAATTTTTTATTTTTGTTAGACTAACTCTATAATATTTAAATCTGCAGATGTTGAATACCATTGGGAAATGTGCTTTTCACGTGGAATCGATTTTTAACTCTATTATTAGAAGAAGAATAATTTAAATTTTGTATGAAGTTATCATTTTGTCTAATTACCAAAGGATAAAGTTGAGAATTGAGATCGTGTGCATCTTTTACATTTTTCCTTGCTCTCGGAACTTACATTTTCTTTAATTTTTCATTCCAACTCCACATCTCCCAATCATTGAATTGAGTGTCATAAAAATGGAGTATTTTGTATTTACAATAAAAATTATATGATGCTACCCAAATATTCAGTCCATTATAAAAATAAACTTTTATTTTTCATTGGAATCGAATAAAAATTATCACTAATCTTCCTAATAAATTTATTTTACCAAGAGTTTATTACTTATTAATTAACATGACTATATGAACTTTTAAAACTTCTCTCTCTAAATCCCTCCATATCGAATAATCAACGTGTTACTCGAAATTTACAAGATAATCTTTCCCTCATCCACAAACTCTCCCTCCTCATCCTTCTCACCCACAAACTCTCTATCATGATCGTCATTTCTATTTGTCCTTTCAAATTCATGATCATTTGCAAGTTCTGTCAGAAACCCATATAATAAGAGGTGTAAGTGGAGGAGGGAGTTGTAAATCTTGTTGTTGTGCTTACGTTCCAACGTCTGTTGCCTTCTATTAGATGCAGTTGGGGTGAGTATGCCAACGAGATATACATCATGTGCAAGTTCAAATAGTATAGAGTTGGTCTAATGGAAGCGAAAAATTGATACCACTCCTAGAGCACACTATTAAACCGTTGATGGTTAAAAAGTAGTTTAATGTTCGACCGGTACTGGTTGAATGCTACACTATCTAATTGATCGATATCTGTTAAACGCTATACTATCCAGCCGACCAGTACCAGTTGAATGCTACACTAACAAGTCGGCCAATATCAGTCGATCATAATACTACACAATCGACCGGTATCTATCGAACGTCTTCACCTATGTTCAACCAGTGGTGGTCGAAAATGCACCAAAATTTCAACAAACCAGGGTCAAACAGCATCTGCGTTTTTAATAAAAAATAAAGCTTCGAATAATCAACTTCTAACGAAATTTAGATGCACAAATGCTATCCTAAGGCTACAAATTATCAAATAATGCATGACCCATGAAGTAATTTATGCAATTCTACCTATAATTTATCAATTGAAGCATATTCAATAATAATCTAAATATTTAAAAGTAGAAAAAGGAGAGAAGGCAAACATACTTGGATTGATTATCCTATTATTAGAGTTTTCTTCTACCATTGAATTGATTTAGCATTGCTAGACAAAGTTTTTTCTCTTCTTTCATCTTTCTCTTCTTCCTTCCTGTTCTTCTTTCTCCTTTTTTCTTCATGTCGTGTGTTGCATTAAGTGAGAAGATGGGGTGGGTGTATGAAATTATTTGGGAGTGGTGTATAAAGTAATTTTTGTTTTATATGAATGAGTAATAATATTTAAATTCAAAGGGTATAACTGTAAAAGTTGGGTGGGTGTATATATAATTTTGATTTGTGTATTGAGTAATTGGTGTATGCGTTAAAACGGTTGGTGTGGTTAGCCGCGGCCATAATTTAAATAATGAATAATAGATGATATATATTTTTTCAATCCCACAAAATTCTTTATACTTTTATCATTTGTTGTCTCATAAAATCTTTACACTCTAAAAAAGAAAACATCACTTTATCAACAATCTCGAAAGTTATTTTTAATTTTAAATTTGTCACTCCTTTTCACACAAATACCATTACTTTATAATTTTTTTATTACCTAAAAATACTACAATACTTTCTAAAGTCAATAAAGTTGGTAAAAAAGTGCAACTTTTCTTAAACAACTTGAAACAATAAACGCGAAGCGTTTTATGGGACAAAGTATGCCAGTATGGGGACAGAGGGAGTATTAAATTAATGGAATAGTAGATGGAATATGAAAGTGAAATAGGTGATTCTATTTGTTATTGTATAGGGTACACTTTGGACTTTGATCATCTCTAAGACTAAACAAAATCTCTTTTAGGAATATACAAACGTACAACAAATAGAAAGGATTAAGGACATTGAAACAAGAGCATTTTGTGTACTTTAGCTTATTTTACTTATGCTCATCACATATGTCAAGTAGGAATGAGGGAAGATGAAACCTTCAATTTATGTCAACAACCCATCCTCTGTTATCCTTGATGTTACCTCTTTGGATTCCGATAAGTCTTGAATAAAGTTCGAAGGACTCAAGATGTGCACTAATATTATAATCAATCCTGTAAGAACAATTGCAGAGTAAATTAAACATGGAACGATAACTTCAATTATGTATTATTTGGCTCCCATCTAATAGATGTATAGTAGCATGGTTGTTATTAGCTTTCATGTGAAGTTGTGAATCAAACATTTATTCCTAACACCATTGTTCGGTGGAAAATAATGATCAAGAATGATTGCATCTATTCAAGTAAGAGATCGGATGGCTATTGAGTGCAGATTAAAGATAAATGCTGCTTACCTCTTACTCTTGTAAGTAATACTTCATGTGGACAACTTTGTAAAGCTTTGTATGTATTGTTATGAAGCATGATTAAAAAAAAACAACTTTGGAATAGTCTAAAGAATATAATACTCCATACAATGTAAATCAGATAACATAAGAAGGCTGCTCATGATGAGCAATAGTAGGGGATAGAAAGTTGTTTTTGTTGAGGAATGGATACATGGTTTGATTAAGGTGGAGATTTGTGAGGAATTGTCATTAAACATGCAACGGGTATAGCCTTGTAGCTAAAGGAGATGTGGTTGACATGGATGTGTTGCATGGAGTTAACACACCTAGGATCAATCACTGGAGCTTTTACAAGTTGCACACAGCAGATTGCTCATTTTTGGCATATGGATTGGTTGAGGAGTTACATAATATATTTCAGACAAAAATGTCAATTTACTTTTTACGTGTGAATTAAAAAATATTATTATATATGTAATGAATATTATTATTATATGTGTAATGAATAGTTGTATTAGAGGGAAATAGTAGTGAACTATGTATGGACTTTTTTCTTAAAAAGGAAAAATTCATACATTTGAATTAACCGCCCAAAATGATAAAATATATACTTTTAAACTTGCCGAAGGTGTAAATTAAATGTTAATTATTACTTTATAAGATTATAAGAGACATCAAATTATTGTTTAAGTAAGATTATTATATAAGTATTGGGTAGTGAAAATATGATTTATTAAACTATGATAGATGATGCATTAAAATATGATTTTAGGGTGTTATAGTATGATTAAATAAAGTAGAGTTGATATTCTGAGTACCCGAGTGCACACATGTATCTATATGTGTATAAATTTTTTATTCAATAGTGTGTTTATATTTCTTAATGGAGTATATAATTATATACATTATTTATATTCAGTTTTCATTAAAAAAGTAACAAAAATTTGCTAACAAAGTGTATACATATTTATTCATCAGTGTATATATTTCTATTCATAAGTGTATACATTTATAAAAGTGGGTGCTGGATAAGTAAAGTAGTATAACTTTTTGCAACAATCTTTAAAGTTGAGATTTTTTTTGCAATTTCAGCAGGGATTAATTTATAATATAAGTCTTGCAATATAATTTTAAAGTAGTTATTGTATGAGGAATAATTCACTATTTTTTTAAAGATGGTTATGATATGATTTATTAATCATGAGGCACTCTCTTGTAAGACGAACATATGTAAGACGGGTAAACCTATTATAAGATGATTATTATATAGGTAAAATATGCTTATTGGTAGATGAAGTATGTCTGTAGTGAATCATATTATAATACCTTAAAATCATACTTTATAAAAACATACTTTATCTACCAATAAACATACTTTATCGATTTTACCCTTCTCTTTTTTTCTCTCTCTAAAAACCTTTGTAGCCGCCACTCTCCCTTCTCTTCCCCCTCCCTTCCCCACCCATCCCCACCGAAACCCACATTTCCCTTCGACTGTCACTCATCGGCGGTGATCTTTTGCCGCCGTTGGTGAGATCCAGACCTTAACCCCATATTTTTTCCTTTGATCTTGGGCTCCTTTTTCTATTTTTACCCTTCTGTCCGATCCTTCTTTTCTTTGTGGATTCGTTATTCGAATCATGGATCTTGCTCTTTGTTGTGTGGATCGGCTAAGCTTTAGGCGTATTTTTTCTTCAAGTTGGAAGTGGTGGTGATGGCGGTCTAGTGACGATGGTGGTTGTGGATGGTGAGGCAACGATAGCGTGATGGTGGTGCAAGGAAGAGAGGAGGCCCGTTTGTGTTGTTTTTTTAATTTTCTATGCCTTTCCCTTTTTTTTTCTTCTTATTCGAAGTCCCTCTAAATCTAGCCTTTCTTAGGTTGCTTTTGCAACAATTTGAACTAATCAAATTTGTAGTGATTCTTGATATTTTATGTTATCTCAGTCTCCCTAGTGGAGTTGTTTAGTTTCCCTTTGGGAGATTGTAGTCTTCTTAATTGAGGTGGTGTTTTCTGTTCTCTCGAGAAATTATAGGGTTCAGTCGATTCCGTTTAGATGGTGCTCTTGGCTAGTTAGCCACGTTGTTGTATTTATGTTTGAGTTATTTATAAAACTATCATTTTAGAAAAAAAACATACTTTATCTACTCTCTCCATCCCACCAAAAAAATCATTTTTTCTCTTTGGACGTCCCACCCAAAGAGTCTCATTTTTTTACACACATGGGACCCACACACACCCACTAATACAATTAAAAATAGGGCCCACACTCCCACTAATACAACTACCCACTACACACTAAATAATAATACTCCTTAATCCACGTGCAAGAAGCAAAAACAACCCTTTGAGTGGAATGGAGGGAGTATATAATAAGTACTCTCTCCATCCCACGTTAAATTTTACGCTTACTTTTTATGCATATATTAAGAGATACTATAATATTTAATGTATAGTGATGTGAGAGAAATAATATTTAATGTAAAATGAGTAGTTATATTTGTGTTGTGTGTGAGTCCTACATGAAATAATTAATTATTTTGTGTGGGTCCAATTTAATAAAAAATGAAGCGTAAATTTTAACTTGGGGCAACCCAATATAGAAAACGTAAACCTGAACGCGGGATAGAGGGAATATATTTTAATATATTGATTAGTCATTTGTAGTCGGGATGACCAATTACAATATTTTATCAAGCCCAAGGGAGGAAGATATTAGAGCTTAAGCGATATCACATTTCTTGTAATTTTATAGAGATGGTCATCAAAGGGTTGGTTGTTTAAACAAGTAATTTAAAATTAATCAAAGTTAGTAACCAAGCAATGATAAAACAAATAAAATAAATAAATGAAGGGTGGTTTTCCAAATTGAACAAAAGTGAGATTAATAATACTAAAAAAGTGGTAATTCTAGGATTCATGAATTAAACTCATATGTGTCAAGGGTTGAAGACTAAGGGCCAATACGAATTCCACCTAAACTTTCTCTCAGAATGGATATGATGTAAATCCTTTACAAGGTGTCAAAATAGCTCTAAGGTTGGTTCTCAATCAAACAATTACTAAGTTCAATTAGAGAGTCCAACTAGGTCATGACCTCTCGATCTACAAATCACATGTTCTATCAAGGGGTTCTAAATCCTAAAGAATTTCTATCTCTTTACAATTTATAATGCACATGAGATGTTTGATGAAATGATTCACTTAATTATCCTAAGAACATAATTGATTTCTCAATCTAATTACATATTTAGAACAACAAACACACAAATCATCATTAACCTCAAGATCTCAAGCATCAATTATAGAAAATCTATTTACCCAATCAACACATGAATTTAAATATAAATTCCAAAATTATCCAACAACTTTCATGTTGCTAATATCACATGGGAGATTACCCTACTATATTCATAAAAAAATTAACATAGACAATTAAATCCTTACAAATCATGACAAAACTATGAGGTTTAATACAAGGTTTGGATGAAAACTCTCTTGAAATGCTTCAATGGTGATCTCCTTCATTTCCTTTGCAATTATTATCTCTTCCTTGTTCCTTTTCTTCAATTAGATGAGAACTTTGATGGTTGGATGAAGATAGATGGAATGGATAGTGAATGGATGAAAGAAATGGTGAAAAATGGAAGGAATTGTGTGTGTGCAGCTTCAAAACCACGGAGAGAACTTGATCAAATATTGAAATATTGAGTATTTATACCCCTTGGGAGCTAAAAGAATTCAATATTTTTTTTTATTTTTGCACCTACACGACTCATGTACATGCACACGGCTCGAGTCGTGTTAGGACTTTTGGTCAACTTTTGGCTCCAGACAGTGCACAGCTCGTGCGCTGAACAAGGTCATAGGGTGGGCGTGTAGGTGTGTCTGATGCTGGCGCACGGCCACTCTTATAGGGCTGTGTGCGGTACATGGGGGATGTGCATGAACATGCCTCGTATACTGAACACGGGCGACCGTGTTTGTGCTGCATTTGCTTTCTTCTTTCGTCTTGACTCCCGACTCCATTTTTGCTCCGTTTTTACCTGTTTTTCACATGTTTAAGCTTATTCTCACACATTACTATAGAAACACATAACATAACCAAATAGCACATAAAAAATGGATAAAATACTACGAAAACAGATATAAAAATATACTAAAAATTAGGTGAAAATACCACTAATCACATATCTCCCATCTCACAAGAAAATTTTTGATTAATATGAAGGATATATACTTTTACGGTAATCACTTTTAAATTATATTTTATGAATTACTCATCATATTTAGTGAATAATACTTTAATTACCTAAAAATCATACTTTACCAATCCGAAAGCATAATTGATAGAATTATAGATCATTAAATTTATTTATCTTATAATCCATCTTATATACTTCCTCCGTCCCACACAACGCTTTTGGTTTATTGTACCACGTTGTTTAAGAAAAGTTATGCTTTTTGATCAAATTTGTTGACTTTTGAGGGTATGATAGTATTTTTAGGTAATAGAATATTATAAAGTAATAGTATGTGTATGAAAAAAGAGTGACAAATTTGAAAATAAAGTAACTTTTGAAGTTGTTGGATAACATGATTTTTTATTTTTTTGGGATGTAAAGGGTGGTGTGGGACGGAAGGAGTAAATACTATTTCAAATATATACTATATATACTCCATCTGTCCCGCAAGTATTGTTATATTTTATTAATTAGGGTATGTTTTACAACTATTATTATATTTTTTTTTATATGTGTGACCCACAGAATACAATTAAGGGACAAAATTTTTAATGGCCACTATGCAGTAAGTTACATTTTTTTTACCACCTACATAAATTTTTTTTCTAGCCACTATTAAAGGTTATTCCCAATTTACCCCCATAACTGTTAAGAGAAAGAACAAAAATCATATGACCATCATTATGTTTTTGTTGACCGCATTAAATGGTGGTGGGTGGGACCACATTAAAAATTATAGGAAAATCTCAAAAAATTGATTCTTTTATTCGGCCTAAATTCTTATATTCGGCCAATAAGTCCTTTTATTTGCCCTATATGACTTGGCCTATTCAACCTATATTTTTTTCAGAAAAAATTAGAAAAAAATTTCATACGGATAAAATTTTTCTTTGGCCTACATGTCTTATAATCGGTCCAAATGGTTTGTTCTATTTGGCCTATATTATTTTTCTAGAAAAAATTTTTATACGGATAAAAATTTTCTTCTATTAAGCCTACATGTCTTCTATTTGGCCAAATAAGTTTGTTCTATTCGGCCCATATTTTTTTTTCAGAAAAATTAGAAAATAATTTTATATTGTTCTATTTTTTTTCTTTTATTCGACCCAAATGGTTGTTCTATTCGGCCTATATTTTTTCAGAAAAAATTAGAAATTTTTTTTGTACGGATAAATTTTTTCTTCAATTCGGCTTACATGTCTTCTATTCTGCCCAAATGATTATTTTATTCGGCCCAAATAGTTTGTTCTACTCGGCCTATATATTTTCTCAGAAAAATTAGAAATTTTTTTATACGGATAAAATTTTTCTTCTATTCGGCTTAAATGTCTTCTATTCGGCCCAAATAGTTGTTCTATTCAGCCTAAATGGTTTGTTCTATTCGTCCTATATTTTTTCTCTAGAAAAATTTAGAAAAAACTTCATACGTATAAAAATTTTCTATCATTCGGTCTACATGTCTTCTATTCAGTCCAAAAGGTTGTTCTATTAAGTCTACATTGTTTTATCTATTCTGTCTATATTCTTTTTTTAGAAAAAATTAAATTTTTTTTCATACAGATAAAATTTTTCTTCTATTCGGCCTACAAGTCTTCTATTCGGCCGAAATGGTTTGTTCTATTTGGCTTATATATTTTTTTTCCAGAAAATTTTGAAAAACTTTTCATACAGATAAAAATTTTCTTCTATTCAGCCTACATGTCTTCTATTCGGCCCAAATGGTTATTTTATTCGGCCTATTTATTTTTTCCCAAAAAAATAGTAAAGTGCATCTTTTTGCATTTTAATAAATAAATACATTCATGGGCAAAATAAATTATTGTACTTTGGTATTTTTTTGTCAAAAAGAGAAGCATCAGATTCCTAACATGTGATTAGTGGGTCCCTTTCAAAGGATATTTTGGTCACTTCCAATAAAAATGACTAGAATAAATTATTTTTAAGATAGGTAACCAAAATAAATTACTTTTAAGTAAAGGTGGCTATTTTGTGTCATTTTCACAACATTTAATATATGTTTATAGGGCCACATATGATATTAATACAGCTACCACTATATATTAAAATATTATAATTTTAAATTCATTACACAATAAAATATTATACTCCCTCCGTCCCGAGTATTTTTACCCGTTTGTACGGGCACGGAGATTAAGACGTTTTATTTTTTTAATATATAATGTAAGAGAAAGTAGGGATAAATTAGTAATTTAAAAAGAAAAAGTAAATAAATTTATTGGGAATGATGAATAAAGTGTAAAAAAGTAATTAAAGTTGTTGGGATTGTAAAAAATAGGTAATAAAATATTATGTATTTTTGCCAAAAATGGAATGGGTAAAAATATGTGGGACACCCCAAAATGGAAAGTGGGTAAAAATACGTGGGACGGAGGGAGTATTATTTAATCTTCGCATAAACAGTAAATGTAATAACACCTATGGGACAGAGAGAAAAATATTTAATTTTATCTTATTTCATTAATTTTTGCATATATTTATATCTTTTAAAAATCGTGCATCTCTATATTATTTTATCTCCGCATAAACAATAAAATATACTCCCTTCGTCTCGCACAAATAACATCATTTTACTATATTGGACGTCCCATTAAAATTGTAATATTTTCCCCTTTTTGTAAAAATAGCCCACCAATGGCCTACCACTATCCATCACATCTCTCTAATACACCTACACACTTTACAAAAAAATAATAATACTCCTTAATCTACGTCCAAAAAGGAAAGACATCTTTTTGCCCGGGATGGAGGGAGTAATAACACTTAATAGACACTTATGGGACAGACAGAGAAAAATATACTCCCTCCGTCCGCTCGAAAGAGGGTCTTTTATTTTTGTGCACGTTGATTAAGGTATTATTATTTAATGTGTAGTGTGTAGTTGTATTAGTGGGAGTGTGGACCCTATATTTTAGTTGTATTAGTTGGTGTTTGTGTGGGTCCCATAAATGTAAAAAAAAAATGACCCTCTTTTGAGCGAACGGAGGAAGTAATTTTATCTTATTTCATTTCATTATTATTTTACTTCTCTTTGGAAAAGGATTTCATGGTACTTTGATTCAAATAACTTAAGTACAAAGTACATTGTTGGGAAGCAAGGAGTATGATCATTTATGTGGTAAATCATGGCATTAAAGACAAAACAAATGTAAGAGAAGTCAATATTGGTACATATCCCATCCCTTTCTTTCACGTGTTGAAGAACATTATCTCACCTCCTCAGAATAGAACAAAACAGAACCCCATTCTTCCCCTGAAATGTACAAGAGTAGACTGCAAGAATTGTGCTAGAAAAGGGGTTGGCCGTCACCTCCCCCACCGCTGTGCAGCAGTGATACCATTCATGTAGATCCGGCCCTTGGTGCAATTTCTTCTTCTCTTCTATCTATATTTTTTTATTTTATCTTCTAAGCACTTCCTATTTTATTTTTATTCAATATATTCAGATATCTGACCCTATATATTTTAGGGACACTGGTCAAAATGCCCTATATGAATTTAGGGACATCAATTTTGCCCTACCTTTAATAAACTATCTACTTTGCCCAATTTTTAGTAACAATTCTTGAACTATTTCAATGACACATGATCAAATCAGTTGCAGATAACATTAAAGTGGGGATATAATCTTTGACTACTTTTTTAAAATTTCCAACAGGTTTTACCACTCTTTCTCATTCTTCCTGCCGCGAACACCCCCATCTTTCCTACCCGACGGACATAATTAATTTATCGACGGATACATAAAAAAATATTTTATTCAATTGTTGTGACAATAATATATATATATATATATATATATATATATATATATATATATATATATATATAGTGTGATTGGGATTTAAAAAAAATTAAATTGTGATGAGTTTTCTTTCTTTTATATTTTTAAACATGCGGACATGATTGTACTTAAGATAATGTAATTTTTTTTAATATATAAATACTATGATAGGAATTTAAAAAAAAAAAACTAAATTGTGAATGAGTTTTCTCTCTTTTTTTTTTTAATATTTTTAAACATAGCGGACATGATCTCATTTAAAAATAATTTAATATTTTTTAACATAAAATTTGGGGTCGGATGGCGGAGATGGAAATTATCGGGGGACATGTAAGCATGTAGGAGTTTTTGTATTTAATTGTTTTCTTTTTTTACGTAGACACACAAGATTTTTTTGCGGACATCCATGATTTTCTTTTTATATATATATAAAAAGATCATAAATAAGATTATTTTCATAATAAATTGTGAATGAGTTTTATTTTTATTTTTACAGTGGACACGTGAGATTTTTCTGCTGATATGCATGATTTTCTTTTCATATATATATATACGGACATCCATGATTTCTTTTTATATATATACGAAGAGATATGTCGATTGAGAAGTAATCTCGGTGAGTGAGGATGACATTCTGTCGATGGTGAAGCAGTGTTGTTGACAAGGTTGGGCCATTTAGGATTTTTTTTATATATTTATATATATAAGATCTTAAATAAGATTCTTTTCATAATAAATTATGATTTTTTTTTACAGCGGACACGTGAGATTTTTTTTGCGGACATGCATGATTTTATTTATATATGTATTTAAGATCACATATATAAAATCTTAAATAAGATTCTTTTCATAATAAATTGTGAATGAGTTTTTCTTTCCAGTGAACACGTGAGATTTTTCTGCGGACATGCATGATAAATTGTGAAAAGATCTTAAATAAGATAATATATATTAGATCTTAAATAAGATTCTTTTCATAATAAATTGTAAATAATTTTTTTTAGCGGTCACATGAGATTTTTCTACATGCATGATTTTCTTTATATATATATATATATATATATATATATATATATATATATATATATATATATATAAAGGATTTTTTTCATAATAAATTGTGAATGATTTTTTTTTTATAGCGGACATGTGAGATTATTTTGTGGACATGCATGATTTTCTCTTTATATATATTTAAGATCACATATATAAGATCTTAAATAAGATTCTTTTCATAATAAATTGTGAATGAGTTTTTTTAGCGGACATGTGAGACTTTTCTGCGGACATGCATGTTCAGACATGCATGATTTTCTTTATAAATATTAAATAGTTGCGTCCGCTTATAAATTTATTTTGGCGATTGCCGGAATACACCACCGAGAAAGATGGACCTGGCTAGATGTTTCGATTTAAGGCCATCGTTTCTATATAGAATCAGTTATTCCAGACGCCGGAGGACTGCAGGTCCGTTAATTAAAGAGCCCCAAAACAGCGCCGCTAGTATTACTTTTCAACACTTTAGTGTTCCTTTACAGCTCGCTAGAAGTAATTTGCCTCCCTCAGCTCCGACGTGCAGTAGTGATACCATTCCTATAGGTGTTCCAAACGCTCAACATCCTGCCGTTGCCATTTACACTAAAAAACGTTGCTCGTTAGTGATGGCTTGATGGGCATTGTGACGGTGTTAGTGACGGCTTTGTGGCAGTCATAATGTTGGTCTTTACTAATTTTTTGTGACAAAAGGCTATCACAATTGTGACGATTTTTGTGATGAATAACGTTTGTGACGGCTATTGTGATGGCCTTTTGTAGACGGACTTCTGTGATGAATTCTTGCCGTCACAAATTAGTGACGGCTTAATATCCGTTACTAAACCCTCACAATTTTTTTAAAAAAATTGATAAGGCCGTCATAATTGTGACGACTATATAGCCGTCGCAATATCCATCACTAAATTTTTGACAAATCTACAAAAAATAAAATTGAACCCTAGCCAACTGGGTGATTGAATCGTGCTCTTGCCATTGGCCCAAACGCTTACTCTTTTTCGAAAAATAAGCTATTACTCTTCAAAATAAAAAAAAATTATATTTCAAAGAATAATTTTTTATATACTAAAATATTATTTTACAAAAACAAGATTCATATATAAACCCAATTCACAGACCCACTCTAGAAAATAATAAAATTAATAATCATAAATAAAAATAAGTGTATATAATTTACAATTAATATTGGTTTATTTTTTAAATATCCAAATTATCTACTTATTATACAAACATTATGTTTATAAGTTCTATATTTTATAAAAGATACACTAATGTTTTAAACAATATTCTTAAATTAATATATTTTTATTTAAATATAATCTCAACTTAAAGGTGATGAAGGTGCATGCTCTTTTAAACAAAATTAAATACTATACAAATTCATTTAAACAAAATTAAAGATAGAAAATGTTAAAAGGAGATAAGGACATATACTCTTCAATTTGTGATAATTAAGTATACTCCTCATATTGTAAAAATACACTATATTTTGATACATACACAGATGAATAAAACTATATATGAAAATTACTACTCCCTCCGTCTCAATAATTGAGAGCAAAATGTTATTGAGATGGAGATATTACAATATCCTTTACACTCAATAAATTTAATTTTAAAAAAAATCAAATTGCTAAAGTGGGTTGAACTTTAAAGGGTTTCATGGTAATCTGATGCAAATTACTAAAGCACGAAAAAGGAATGGATTATCTTATTTATGTGGCAAATCATGGCATTAAAAACTATATAAATCCAAGAGAAGTCGAAGTCGATATTCATACCCTTTCCTTTCTTTCATGGGTTGAACCTACCTCCTCACAACCTCCAATCCCTAGCAATGTACAAGAGTGGATTGCAGGAATTGTATCGAAAAAAGGGTTGGCCGTTGCCAGAATACACTACCACAAAAGATGGACCCGGCCAAATGTTCTAATTTAAGGCGACCATTTCTATACAGAATCAGCTATTCCAGACACCGGAGGACTACATGTCCATTAATTAAGGAGGCTCATAACAGCGCCGCTAGTATCGCTTTCCAACACTTCAGTACTCCTTCGCCACTCACCGGAAGTAATTTTCCTCCCTCAGCTCCGACGTGCAGCAGTGATACCATTCCTATAAATGCTCAACATTCGGCCGTTTCCATTTACAGTACAAAAATATTGCTCGTTTGTGACGGCCTTATTGACGGCTTGACGGGCTTTGTGACGGTGTTAGTGACAACTTTGTGGCAGTCACAATGTTGGTCTTAACTAATTTTTTTGTGATGGAAAATCGTCACAATTGTGACGGCTTTTGTGACGAATAACGTTTGTGATGGCTTTTGTGACGAACAACGTATGTGACTGTCATTGTGACGTCCTTTTGTAGACAGACTTCTGTGACGGATTTTGGCCGTCACAAATTAGTGACATCTTATTATCCATCACTAAATCCCTCATAATTTTTTTAAAAAAAATGATTAAGTCGTCATAATTGTGACGGCTATATAGCCGTCACAAAACCCGTCACTAAATTTTTAAGAAATCTACAAAAAATAGTTTTGAACACCAATCAACTAGGTGATCGAATCGTGCTTGAGCAACTTGGAACAAGCGGCTCACTCTTTTTTTTCGAATTTTTATTTAATTTTGGCCGAGCATAATAGGTTGGAATATCTTCCCATTGAGGGATTTGAACCCTAGACCTCCCATGTGGGGGAGGGTTTTAAGGGTAAGAAATGACCACTTTAGCCAAGATGATTATTGTTTCATATTAACATTTATTGTATACATCTTAATTTACTATGTGATGTTGTAAACTCATAATTCAATAATAAATCTTATACTGTATATAAATCATATTTAAAATATTAATATATTAAAAAGTAATATAAATATATATATTTATATATGTAAAAATATATATTCTGCACTCATTATATATATATATATATATATATATATATATATATATATATATATATATATATATATATATATATATATATTATAATAAACAAATTATCATGAATGGTTGTTTTCTTTTTTAAATATCTAGCAACAATATTTAGTTATGTATACATATTTAATATATACTTATTATTATTTATTTCATATTTATTACAATAATATATTATTCTTAATATATATAAAAATAGAATAAATTCAATCCTGATCATCTATTTCTAAAACAAATCTCAGTTACCCATTAAAATAATTAAATAATTGTAATTATAACATTTTCAAATTAGAAAATAAGATATTTTTTACTTATATTTCTAAAACAAATCTCAATCACCCATTAGAAATAATAAAATAATTATAATTATGACATTTTCAAATTAGAAAATTAGATATTATTTATTAAAACTTTAATAATATTAAATATATTATTTAAAATATATATGAGCAGAATAAATCTAATCTTGACCATATATTTGTAAAATAAATCTCAGCCACTCATTAAAATAATTAAATAATTATGATTATGACCTTTTCAAATTAGGAAATAAGATATTATTTATTAAAACTTTAATAATATTAAATATATTATTTGAATATGTTCAAAATTTTCAAATAAATTTAAGTCACCCATTAAAATAATTAAATAAATATAATTATGTCTTTTTCAAATTAGGAAATAAGATATTATTAAAGTAGAATAAATCAAATCCTAACCATCTATTTCTTAAACAAATCTCAGCCACCCATTAAAATAATCAAATAATTATAATTATGAATTTAGGGTTTAGGGTTTAAGGTTTTAGTGTTTATGGTTTAGGGTTTAGGGTTCTGTAATTATTTCCGTGCAAAACACATATGAGATAATTAAAAACATAAATAAAGAAATAATATGACAACAAAATTCAAACCACACAAAAATTGGATGGAGATGGTCAAACAAATTTCAGCCACCCATTAAAATAATTAAATAATTATAATTATGAATTTAAGGTAAAATAAGTCCAATCCTGACAATCTATTTCTTAAACAAATATCAGTCACCCATTAAAATAATCAAATAATTGTAATTATGAATTTAGGGTTTAGGATCTTAGGGTTTTAGGTTTTAAGGTTTTCTGTAATTATTTCTGTGCAAAACACATATGAGATAATTAAAAATATAAATAGAGAAATAATACGACAATAAAATTCAAACCACACCAAAACAAGACGAGAGAATCTCAAACAAATCTCAGCAACCCATTAAAATAATTAAATAATTATAATTATGAATTTAAGGCAAAATAAATCAAATCCTGACCATCTATTTCTTAAACAAATCTCACTCACCCTTTAAAATAATCAAATAATTGTAATCATGAATTTAAGGTATAGGGTCTTAGGGTTTTAGGTTTTAAGGTTTTCTGTAATTATTTCCGTGCAAAACACATATGAGATAATTAAAAAATATAAATAAATAAATAATATAATAACAAAATTCAAACCACACCAAAATCGGATGAGAGAAGCTCAAACAAATCTCAGCCACCCATTAAAATAATTAAATAATTATAATTATAACTTTTCAAATTAGGAAATAAGATATTATTAAAGCAAAATAACTGACCATCTATTTCTTAAAAAAATCTCAGCTACAATTAAAATAATTAAATAATTAAAATTATGAATTTAGGGACACCCATTAAAATAATTAAATAGTTATAATTATGACTTTTTAAAATTAGGAAATAAGATAATATTAAAGCATAATAAATTAATCATGACCATCTATTTCATATACAAATCTCAGCCACCCATTAAAATAATTAAATAATTATAATTATGACTTTTTAATAATTAAATAATTATTAACCCAACCAAACTTTCATTGCAAATAATGGTTAATAATCTCATAAAATCAAAAAATAAATATATGCCAATTTTTTTAATAATTATTAACTATATGGCAACAATATATACACATTATTTCGTTAAATTAAGAAATCTTATTTAATTTAAAACTTTAATAATCTCATTAAATCTTTACCTAATATATAGCAACAATAAACTCTAAAAAAAATTAAAAAATAAATATATTACAACTTTATGGTCTATAAATAAATAAATAAATATTATTTTTGTGATATTACATTACATTCACATATTTAATTTAAAACTTTAATAATCTCATTAAACCTTTCACTAATATAGCAACAATAAACAAAAAAAAATTAAAAAATAAATATATGCCAATTTTTTAATAATTTATATGGCAAGAATATATACTCATTATTTTTGTATTTATTTGATTGATTCTCTACAAACTAACAAAAAAAATATTGCTGCCAAACTCAAATGCCTTAGATTGTTTGAGCCTCCTAATTATCAAATTTATGGTTCAACCAATCTGGAAGGCGTTTATCACGATGTTGAGGTTTGTTAATATTTGATATTTTGTTGTTATTTATTTTGTAATAATTCTGATGCATCATGTTGTGATTTGAAACCTGAGTATATTTTGTAGGGGTATTTGTTTATTTATTATTTAATATATTTTTTCAAAGAAATATTATTCGGTTCAAACATCATAAAATCAAATATGTTGCCCTAAAACTAACACATACCGTACAAGGCACAAGTCAGCTACGTACTAGTTAGTTTACTTATTTCAGGATCTATATAGTGTTTTAGTAATTTAATTATATTAATAGTAATTAGTATACTACATTCTCTCACATTAATTGTTTTTGTCTATTAATATCTCACATCTCTTCCTTTGTCCTTATATAATATATTTCTTATATTCATTTGTATATGTTTATTATCATATATATTTATACTTATAATGCATACTCCCTTCGTCTCGCGTTAAGGTTTACGATTTCTATTTTGGGTTGTCCCAAGTTAAGGTTTATAGTTTTTTTTATCAAGTTGGGCCCACACAAAATAATTAATTATTTATTTAATGTAGGATCCACACACAACACTAATACAACTACCCACTTTATATTAAATATTATTCTCTCACCTCACTAGTGAAATTGGTAAATGTTATTTCACTTGAAACGGTTGCATCGAGTACTTACGTACGATGCGAATACAAAGACAAACCTTCCTATCCAACCTACTCAAGCAAAGTGCTTGAGGTGAATAAAAAAATACATCATGAATTCATATACAAAGATGCTATCTGAATGCTGATTCTATCTGCAATGTAGTTCGGAGACATCATCCTTGTGCCATGCTGAAGAGCATTCCTTTCCATCCATATGTGGTAGATCGTGGTAGCAAAGGTGATGAAAAGGAGCTTTCTTGCCTTTTTGTTGGTCCTCGTGTCCTGGTATATCTTCCTGAAGGCATCTGTGACTGATGTTAGCCTTCGTCTTCGCCATCCAATCCATCCCATGACCTGATCCCATATATGTGTGGTGTAAGGGCAATGGAAGAAGAGGTGCGATGTGGTCTCCTGAGCAAAGCAAAAAGCACATCGTTTGTCTTCTTCCGTGCACCACACCCTATCTTTTGTAGCAACTCTGTCTCTATGGACCAGCCAAAGTCTGAAACTGTATTTCCTCACTATCCACTTGTGCCATACCTGTTTGTAAACAAAACTCGAGTCCGCTATATATCTACTTCTCAAATGATTATACATGCGACTGGCTTTGAATACTCCATTCTCACAACACTTCTCCATAGCTCCAATCACTCCATCGTTCCCTTCTGATTCACTCTCAATAGCATTCCTAATAGCAATGAGAACTCTCCATAAGTATGTAGAGTTGTTACTTGGAGAGCTCACTGTCCATTGAGAAGACGAGAGGTAGACAGTGTGGATCCATTTCACCCATAGAGATGAGGCTTCCCTATGTACATCCCACAGTGCACTAGCCAAAAGAGCCTTATTCCAAGTGGTAATGTCCTTCAACCCTAGCCCCCCTGCATTCTTGGGTTGAAGGATGTCATTCCAACTCACCGGGCTCACCTTCGTTCCCCACAAGAATCTGCGAATAATGGTCTCTATCTTTTTTACCACGATAATAGGAATTTTGACAATACCACACCAAAAAGATAGAATACCATATATCCCAGAGGTGATCAATTCCAATCTCCCCGTGAATGACAACAGCTTAGAAGACCAAGTTTGTATCATATTGTTAATGGCATTCAAAAGGGGTGTAAAATCCTTCACACCTATTCTCTTGCTACAAATAGGGATACCCAAGTATTTGAAGGGGATAGTACCTGGAGTAAAAGGAAGAATCTGAGCAATGCTACTTCGGACACGGGTCGAGACACCCGAAGTGATGAGGTTTGATTTCAGAGGATTTGCAGTTAGCCCAGAGACTTCTGAGAATCTCTTCAATATCCCTTCAACACACCTTGCAGTCGCTACATCTCCATAGCCCACTATCAAAAGATCGTCTGCAAAAATCAGATGTGAGACATCCACACGTTTACAGATTCTAGAGTGGAATCTGTACTCATGTAGATCTACTGCTCTACTCATCAATCTACTAAAATACTCCATGCATATAACAAAGAGGAGTGACGAAATCGGATCACCCTGTCGAAGACCCCTCTTTCCTCTGAAGAAGCCTTCCGGTTTGCCATTGATGAGTAACGAGTAAGAAGTAGTAGTAACACACTGCTCGATCCAATTGCAGAATTTTGGGGGAAATCCCAATCCCCTAAGCAGTTCAAAGAGATATGTCCAGCTAACAGAGTCATAAGCCTTGGAAATATCAACTTTGACTGCCATCCTAGGGGAGATATTCCCCACTCTTCGTCAGTAACCCCTGAAGATTTCCTCTGCTAACATCACACAATCTCTCATCTTCCTTCCTTTGATAAATCTAAACTGGGAGTGACTTATTAAGGAAGGAAGGCAACCTCTGAGTCGGGCGGCCAAGATTTTAGATATGATTTTGTACATAGTGTTGTAACAAGATATGGGTCTAAAATCTTGGACTCTCGGCACATGGTTCTTTTTCGGTATCAAGGAAACAAAAGTAGCATTCAACTGTTTTAGTAGCTTTCCTTTCCGAAAGAATTCCTTTACAGCCGCCACTACATCTCCTCCCACCATATTCTATGCACTTTGAAAGAAAGCTGAGGTGTAGCCATCAGGACCCGGAGATTTGTTTTTGTTGATTAACCACAAGGCTTCTTTGATCTCTGCATCATCAACCGGTACCTCCAGACCGCTAGCCTCCATAGAAGAAAGAATCGGGCCTCTCTCCAACACCTCCTGCTCCACTGACTGAGTAGGCAGACCCTCTTGGCCCAGAATTGATTGATAATAATTGAGGAAATTATCAATCAGTTCTTGGTAAGAGGAAGTGGCCCCATTATCAGTGTGGATAGAATGAATACCATTTCTCGCTCCATTACTTCGAATGATAGAATAGAAGTATTTAGTGGCTCGATCCTGGTTCTTAATGTGCTTGTGTTTGAGAATCTGCATAAGAAAGTTGACCTCACAACCCTCCAAGTGCTTCTGTTTCCTGAGCTCCTCACTGATCTCCTGGTGTAGTTCATGATTATTCAAACTAGACATAAAGAGGGTCTGTAGGTGATGAAGATGATCCTTTCCTCTTGCTACTCTTTCAGAAATGTGATGATAATTCTGTTTGTGCAACTCCTTAAGAGGATTTTTTAGACTTTTCAGTTTCTGGCAAAGGATGAACTGTTTTGTACCTGCTACATGTACCTGCCAATAAGAAGACACAAGAGCAATAAAATTATCATGGTTAGTCCAAAAATTACAAAATCTGAAGGGTCTTATATAGTGGGGGTTAGAATTTTGGAAGGAGGTGACGGAAGGGCAATGATCTGAATGGGTGCCCTGGGGCAGAAACGTAGTATGAAGATCCCAACCCATACTCCTCCAAAGCTTGCACGTCATCACTCTATCAATTTTGGAGCACGAAGCTCCATTCGACCAAGTATAGAAACAACCTGTCGAGTAAGTATCCTCCACTCCTATAATAGAACAAGTTTCATGCATTTCCCTGGTCGCCGTATTATGATTGGGAGTGTTTCTTTCCCCCTCAAATCTAACACAGTTGAGGTCTCCTCCAAGGATCCATGGCAAGGGATTCGAGTGAAAAAGGGAAATGAGATGTTCCCACAGATTTCTCCTAGCAACATAACGGTTGTGGGCATAGATGATAGAGATAAAGAACTCTTTAGACGTTGTTAGACAACGAGCGTTCATCGAGATGGATTGATCAGATAAGATAAAATTATCCATGTGAAGACGCATAGAATTCCAAGCAACTATAATCCTACCACCACTACAAAGCTCAAGATTATGGATATGATTCCAACCCGAAAACACCTTTGTCACAACAGTGTCAACTGTGGAAGTCGATAGCTTTGTTTCCAGTAATCCAGCAAGAGCCACATCATGATCTCGCACTAATTTTTTTAGTGCATTGTGGGTTGGCGTGCGCCCCATCCCACGCACATTCCATATAAGTAGAGTCATGAGGAAAATTCAGAGGATGGAATACCTTTCTCCGGAACTTTCTTAGTACTCTAATCTGCATGATCTTCCAGAGAATCGTCTTCCTGTTCTTCTTCATATGACCCCAGTGATTTAGCTTTTTTGTGCTTGAAATTAATTCCAGTTGATGATGATGCTGAGGATTCGGTGCTGCAAATTGGAACCCAAGTTCCTTTATATTTTTTCCCATAATTCGAAGCATAGGTGGAGGAGAGAGGGGTTTCTGGGACTGGCTCCTTACTGGATCGAAGCGAAGGGGAAGGGGAAGTAGCAGGGGATGTAACGGGCACAGCAGGTTGATTGTTAGTGGAGGAAATAAATTTAGAATTGGGCTGAGGCACGACATTGGGCTGGATGGGAATTCTGGAAGAATTAAGGGGGTTGAAACGGTTGGGCTGGGAATAAGTTTTGGGTTCAAGGGAATTAATAATGTTGGGCCCAGAAACCGGATTGGGCTCTAAAGAGGAAATTGGATTAAAAGGATTGGGATCAACAAGTGAGGGGTTGGGCCTAGAGGAAGCCCTATTAGTATTCAGATCAGGCCTAGGTTTCGCAATTATGGGCTTTCAGCCTCTGTTTCTGTTTCTTCTTCTGTTCGCAAACTGGAAGGGTCTACTGTCTTCACCAACCGGCTCTGTTCTTCCTTGTTCATCTACCCGGCGGCAATCCGAAGTCAGATGCCCCAGGGAACAACAAACTTTGCAGAATTGTGGCGTGAATTCGTACAAGACTCTCTGTTTGAAGCCTCCAAATCGATTCTTGATCCAAATTTCATCGGGTAGTTCATTGGAAGCATCGACATGAACAAGGATGCGAGCAAAGGAGATCTTCTCTTTGTTTGAAGTGTAGTAATCCATCATAATGGGCTCTCCAATTGATGATACGACGAGGCTCAATCTCTCAGGAGTCTAGTATTGGAGAGGAAGAGAGGGCAATCGTATCCAAACTGGGACGACAGCTAATCCCTCTTCATCAAACTGAAAATCATTGGGCATTCTTCTCAGCATCAGGTAAGTAAATTTGGCGTCATAGGGTCCATTCTGGAGAACCGATTGGACATCTTCTTCTCTATTTAGCTTAAATAGAATCCACCCACTGTCATGACTAAATATGCGAACTTCAACACCCCAATTATCGGCAATATCTTTTACAGCTTGGAACCCAGGGTACCTTCCGGCGAAACATCCGATAAGGGTGAATTTCCATTGGTCATTCTCCTCGGACATTAACTCATCTGGAATCTCCACCACACCCGGTTCCTGAGGAGGAATGAATTTTAGGCAATGATTATGGACAGGGCGACGGTTGAAGGAGCTATTAGAATGGAGAGGAGGAGATGTTGGCTGGGATTGAGGATGAGAAGATGGAGGGGGTTGAGATGATTCTGACGGAGTAAGGGGAGGGGTGCGAACGGTGATAGAGGGAGAAGGGGCTGATGGTTTTGAGGGGGTATAATGATGATCAGGATTAGAGTGATGAAGAAGCAGGGTGCGAGAGGTTGAAGCTTCGGGATGTGCACCAGTAGATGGAAGATGATTGGGTGACTGGCCGGAGGAGGGGTTCAGGAGGAGAGGGGGGAAAAGGAGGGGCAGTGGAGGGGCTGATTACGGCGACCGGCTCCGTATCCGGCGAAAGCAAGGCCGACTTAGGAGGTAGGTTGCTGATGGAGGCAGGGGGTAGGTTGCAGGGAGGAGGTTGGGAAGAGTGAGAAGGTGATTGGACAGATGGGGATGGGTGTATGGAGCCCAACAATTTATCCCTAAAAGAGGATGAGGTGGCAGGCAAAGTAGAGGGAGCAGGAGTATAGTTGATGGGAGAAAGGAAATAATTTGACTTTTTGGATGTGGACATGCTGCCATGTGGGTTTACCTCACTGATAGGCTGACTGATAGGGTTAGCTTTACCAACTTTCTTTGTTTGAATATTTTCACCAACAACAGCTTCCAACGCAGACAAGATGAGAGAATTTAGATTATCAGATCTTCTATCACTTGATTTATCTGGAAAATCGGCATTCTGAGTAGCATCTTCAGCTACATCTTTCTTCATTACTAGGTCAGTTCTTGAACTACCATGATCTGCTTCTCTATCTATTTCCTCGACGGCCAAGGCCGGAGAAAATTCCAAAATAGAAGGTTGAGAGTTTAACTTATAGTCCTTGCAGGGAGGGGAGGGGTGAAGGTCAGCCAACCTTGAAGCTCCAGTAATTGCTACTGCTGATTTCTTCACCTTCACACCAGCTTTCTTACCCTTCTTATTAGTACTCATGGTGCCTCCGGAGGAGGAAGGAGGCACGGACAAGGCTCGACGGCGGGTCAACATCACCGGAGAAGAGAAAAACAACACTAGATGGAGACTACACAAGGGTAGCCAGCTCACTGGCCTCCATCGAGCTTGTTAAAAAATATGAACAGTTTCAAGATTTCTAGAGAGAAGGAGGAGAACCTTGGTTTAGAGAGAGAAAAGGGGAATATATAGCCAAATTCTTCTCTCTCTCTCACCTCACTACACATTAAATTATTATAGCTCTTAATCTTCGTGCAAAAAGCAAACATCAACGTTAATGCGGGACAGAGGGAGTATATACTAATCATATACGTAAATATAATGTATTACACATGTGTATGCATATAGTAATATGTATATATGTGTCCTTCTCATTTGACCACTACGTAATTTATAGAAATTATAGTATTAAGATCGTCCAGTTTTTAATTTTATTAAATTTTAATTTGCTAAAATTTTATATATTAATCTGAAGAAAACATTTAATACTTACACTACTTGTTAATTTACACTTATAACTACCTCATCAAGTATGATCATTACACATTTACTATTATTAATCAATAATTATCGTACACAGAAGACCCGATTATAATAATTGATATATTTTTCATAATCCCTTAGTATGAAATATGAAATGTTATTTTCATAATCCTAATGTAATAGTATCTATTCAAAGTTCCAAATATAATCATACACATTAATAAAATTCAAGAAAAATATTGTTATAATTATAAGAATCCTTAATAAAAAACTGTTCATGACATCAATCGATCATCCAGGTGATCACGATCATCCTCAGAAGATGTATCATATCGGCGATTCCTGGATGCAGATCCTTTCTGACTCCCGAATGTAGACCGTAGTCGAACACGGGATGCACTTCTAGGAGGTGATGGAGGATTATGAAGAATTGGCACCTACGGCAAATTCATCATCATGGCCAAGTTTTCCATCATCTGCACAATCCTTTGAGCCTCAACACGAATGCGAACAACATCCTCTCGGTCTTGATGGGCATCCTCCTGAGCCATCTGACTCTTCTCTAGGTCTCGAAGAGCATTCTCCTGAGCCCTGAGACTCTCCTCTCGTTCTCGATGTGCATCCTCATGAGCTCTGCGACTCTCCTCTCGACGTTCTCGACATGCATCTGTTGGATTGTATACTAAAAGTCTAGCTTTTTGTATGAATAATGTTTAAATAATATTTGAAATGAGAATCATTGATCAAATAATTGCATCATATAATTTATTTATTTGTCGATACAATAGTCCACTTACTTTATACTGTAGATAATATGTTGTGCGACAACACGCAGAAGATCATATTATCAGTTTCCTTATAAAGTATAAACAGATGCTCACAACAGAGATAGACGAGGATTCTCTATCGGGATGGTTGTAGTGTGATTTGGTATTAGTTTGTCTGGACTATAGAATCACATTAGTGCACTTTGTGTATATTGAGTAGGCCGCTTGAGATCGTTTGACTTATACTGACCATATAGGAGAACTTGATCTCTGTTATTATGGATGTTCATGCTCTTAATCCTTATACAATAACCTCGACACGTAAGCCCGTATATATCTCTTTGATTCATCAATGGGGTGAGATTTAAATATTAAATCAATAAACTCAGTGAGTTGGAAAATAATGATATTTCTATGGTGTGCTGTTGATTATAGAAGGAATCCGTGTCCGCTATAGGTTGATGATGACCTCTTGAGGAGTTCATAAGGATTATCATGTAAACCTTGCAGGTGAATTTATTCCGGCATGATAATGAGGTTGAGTGGTACTACTCTCGGATGAGATATTAATTAATAGAGTTGTCAGCAACTTAATTAATTAATGGGCATTGCATATCTTAAACATGGGGAGACTGTCGGGCTCATAATAAGAAATAACCCATAATGCAATTATGGGATTAGAACGGCAGTGCAGTAATAATATTTTAGTGGTATATATTATTATTATTGGACTTAAGTATAAGTTTTGGGCTAAACTTGGATACTTAAGCCCAATGGAGGCCCAATTCTAATTTCTCCTCCTGGTCCCTTCTGTAGCCCATATATAAGTCATCTCAACTGTCCGAAAATCTTAACTGAAAGTAATTCACGCCTAACTGTGAGGAGTGTGAGAAAATAGTAGATTGAGAAGATCTCAAAAGATCATCGCCCACACGACGTCGAGATTAGACTTGGGAATACAACATAAGATCAGAAGGTTGTTTGCTGTTGTTGTTCGTCAAATTCCAAGATTTTTATAAAATCTTATGGAACTCAGAACTGAACTTGTGATATACCGTTACAAAGCCACTGAAGAGAAGATTGTTTTGGCGTATAGATCACTCAAATCCGAGATTGGATGAGAGAGTTATGCCCAAAACGGTGAGGCTGAGCATGCTGTCGGCGAGAATTCTTCATCTTCTTCAACATACCCTGGTAAAATGTAATATGTTTCTATGTTTCTTGCTTTTGTTGACTTAGAAACGCATGAAACCCTAACGGTTCACGTTAACCAAATGATCAAATGCCAACAGCATCCTCCTAAGCCCAGCGCACCAATTAGATTGGATAATTGTACTCTTTATATTTTGAATGTAAACGATCTCATTGGAAATTATATTATGAAGGCTGTTTTAATTTATCTATTTAGTGAATTATACATTTTCCTATTAGATAAAGTCCCTAAACTAATTTAAGCTGAAATGTATGGTCACGCATATGATGGTGATCATGTAATTATACATAGAGAGCTTTGGTCTTAAACTTTGCTCCGAGTCGAGAGTTTTTCTAAATGAGACAATGAATAACTCAGTAAAGACTCGCACATATGATGAATGCTCGTGGGACGGAAATATTGCATTCCATCAATATTAGTATTGTGACACAAATTCATATATGTGGATACTTATTAGAGAATAAGTTTATCGAACATGATCTGTAGGAAATTCTTATTGGATGTGTCGAAATGAGAATTTTCTAATTACGATAGTAAACGGTTAGTTCTTAGACTTGAAGCACCACAGTAGTTTTGTGTACATCTTATAATACTTAGATTTATATTCTGATTGTTTAGCAATCACAAGGAGGTATGTTGGGTATTATATTGATGTACATGAAGACTTATGTGTGGCTAAGATAGAATCTAACACTTGTCTAAGACAATAGAATCTCCTTTATATTTTATTGTTAATGATTCAAAGACCTTGGCCAAGGCAACGAGAATAAAGATTCACAATGAATCATTGTAACATAAAACAAAAACACCGTTATTGTGTTAGTAGAGTTTCGACTAATATTCCTACTCTAAACTCAATCGGGAGATTAACTGTAAGAAGGACCGTACGTGTATGTTACTCATTAATTTACAGATTTACTAGCTATTTCACCTAACACTAGACGATCACACTACTTTCTAGGTGTTACCGTGATTAGTAGGTTCTTGAAATTAATTAGTTAATTTCGAGTGAACTAGTTAATTGGATTAATTAATATAATAATTGTTATGACAAGTTACAAGTGTTGTAAGCCTACTGCTAGAGTTAGTAGTGAACTTAAATGATCACACCTTAATTTGGATGAACGACTTTTATCAATTAGTGCAATAGTTAAATTGTTAACTATGTATTGAAATTAAATAATTTGACTATTTAATTGCAACAAATATTAATTTGATTAATATGGCTAAAAGAATGAATCAATTGGATCGAGTAATAATTGGGTCAGTTTTATATTGGATTTATTAAGCTCAATTATAAACAATGAACTTTATGAAAAGGCCCATAGATTTTTCTTTAATACTGGAACAAAACGCGTGAAGACTTGATCTTCCCACCTCCCTGCGTGAAAAGAGAGATAAGATAAGTTAGTTATCATAAGATTATATATTAAAATTATCTTACGTTAATTAAAATAGAAGATTACTGTTTTCTGCAGAGAAGAAGGTCTTCTCTTTTCTCATTCTCTCTTTTCAAAAGCCTTAGTTTTTCTGTTCTTTTTTCTTTTGACTGTTGGAGACAGTAAATTGATTACTGTTCTTCAAACCGTTCTCGTTCCTATTATCACAAGTTGATATTAGGGACAACATTAATTCTAACAGATTTACACTACTAGCAAAGTGTAAGTTCTGTGTCGTTAATCCAATCGGTGGATTACTTTAGAGGGAATACACTTGGATTCCTCACTGAGAAGAGCGGTGTTAGCCACATACCGGGAATTGATTCTCTCATTCCTTGCATCAACTGAAGAAGGTCTACGAGGGTAAGAATCCATATTCTCTTAGGATATTTTAACACCGGTTCCAATAATAGTTTTCGAGCATCCAGGTGAAACCTTTCATGTATTTAATAAATATGATTTATTATTTTAAAAAAATTTAAATTTTCTTGCGCTCACCCGAATTGCTATAACGAACTTAACAAAACAGACTGCTGAGAACCAGCCGTCTCAGCAGTGGAAGACTTTGGTTTGCCCCTGAAAACTAAACATGCCAGTAACTGAACGCGTAATTATGACGCCATATAGCAACGAACAGTGGGTTACTTATAAAGTCGGAGTAGACAAAGAAGCTACTGCATGTTGTTTTGTTGCTCTTTTGCAAATAACTGGAACTTATGGTGGTTACTGCAATATCATTAATCTCAATTAGTTTACTAAACTATTAAGTCTTAAGTTATCTGCTGTAATTTCGTGTAAAACATGAATATCATTAAAACTGTTAAACAGCAGCCAACGCTGGTTGATAGAGAATTGTCAAAGAATCAAACCAAATAATATACAAGTTGTCATTAAATTTTGCATAAGAAGTTTAATAATAAACTAGTACAAAGTTTAGAGATCAAGGTATCCAAACAGTATTATGTGTATTACAATAAAATCATTTCAAATTGAGCACTTCAACAAATCAAGAAATCTCACATTTGTTGATCACTTGATGAACTCATTCTAGTCTACAAAATTTGGCTATAGAATAGCAGAAGTATTAATTCATATGAATACACCTTCAATATTTTCAAGAGCTTTCTTAAAGATCTTGACCTTTGACACAGGGACTTGTGATCATTCACAACGTACTTGCTAATGAAAACTCAATCCCTTGCCTAAGAGTTTCGTACTTAGGGATTGCAGCTATTCCCAACAAGCTTATCTGATAGCTCAAATATGGCCTCAAAAAGCAACCGGAAATGCATGATCCTTTTTCGGAGAACTCAGCTGCCTTCAAAACTCTCTGTAATAAATTTTAATAAATGCATTGATCTGATCAATGTCATCGACTTCAGTTCCTTGAAATGATCCCGCAAACAGTGGTGGAAACAGAGAAACAAATGAGGAGAACAAGTTAAGGTAGCCAGTTGTAGCCAAAGTGAATGATTATAGCATATGAAAATAATGTGAAATAATTGACATAGATAAGTAGTCAAATAGCTGTAGGCTTTCTCCTTAAAAAAAGTTTTAGAATAGTATGAAATTCTCCCAAAGCAGCAAAACCATTCTCTCTACCTTTTCGACAATTGATTGTTTAAAACAAGAATATTCATATCATAATGGCTTTCCAGTATTGCAAGCTTTTATATCCTAGATTCATCTCAAATTGAAGGAAAAATGAATTATTGCATGAGGTTACCTCATCTATTAATTACACTATAAATAATTTACGGCATAACTTGCATTGTAGCTGCAACTAAAACTCCTTTCTCAATGTATCTAAGTATTACTACTGAGGTAAAAAGAAAAGGGAATGGAGTGTTGATGGGTGTTTTCTCAACACACAATTTTAATCCCCAAGTATGAGTTATATCAATTGTAGTTTCGAAGGTGACCAAGTTAAATATCAAATCCATGGGACGGATAAATATTACATTAGTTATTTTCTAGTAATTATGACTATGTTGAGAATTGTAATTGTTGGTTTGTAAACTAAGTAACAATTAAAATAGCAAATAAATAACAAGAACAAGAGAAGAGTTGTTGTGATCAAATAAGATGTTAGGTAGTTCGTCAGGCCATCCAGTTTCATTCATTAATTCATACTTTCGTGTGTCGATGTCTGACTCTGCCTTATAGAATATGGACGCATCGCTAGACCATGCAAATTTATTCTATAGACACAAATAAATAAGCTTTTGACACGTGTGAGTATCCTCAGAGCAAGACGTATACTTTACCTCCCTTTCTAGGTACTATCATAATCAATTATTTCCCGTGCACTTAGTACTCTAACCCGATTTGATCTCCCTTTTTAGGTACTATAAAGTTATACTCTTAATCCTACTTGTTAACCCGAATTCAATTCAATTAACAAACATTCATATAAGACGGTTCTAATAAAATCTCGAAATCCCTTCACTTAGAATTATAACAATAAACCCTTCTCATTAGTGAACGCACTCAATCAATAACCATGTTATGCATTCAGACTCTACACAACGATTATTGATGCACAAAACAACTATGAGTATGGATTAAAAATGCACAATCTTATATAAAATAAATCACAAGTTGTGTTGTACGGAGTATACACACGAAATACAAATCAACTCATGAAACCTTCATAACCCTAGAACTACCGAAGTGGCTCTAGCCCATGATTGATCTAGGAACAATCATGGTTAGATGAACCAATCTTACTTGACTCTCCAGCGGACTCTAAAAGCTCTCTTGTATTGTATTCTTGGTGATTGGTGATTGTGTGATTGTATGAGCCTCCTTTTATACTTGTAATCACGTCTCTAGGGCTTGAAATGGGCTTTTCAAGTGATCACACGCGTTTTGGCCTCGAAAATCCAGATAAGGTAAGTTCCCGCACGACGGTTCGACCTCAGCAAACAGGTCGAACCACTGGCCGCAGGTCGAACCACAGGTCGAACCCACTTACTGGATAATTCTGCACTTGGTTCGACTTCTTATACAGGTCGAACCCCTCGAGTCTTGGTCGAACCACAGGTCGAACCACGCTACTGGACAATTTCTGCTCTCGATTCGACCAACCGTCAGGTCGAACCCCCAACGTCGTGGTCGAATCCATCTTCTCGCGAACTGGTTTGACCATGGTTCGACCTGATAGACAAGTCGAACCCCTTGAGTCGTGGTCGAACCCACCTCCTGTACTCTTTCAACGCTGGTTTGACCTACTGGAGAGGTCGAACTCTCCTCCAATAGGTCGAACCCACCTCTCTCCTTGGCGATTTGCGTGGTCTCGACTTCATCTCTTCGATTCTTGGCACTTCCACTCCGATTTTGCTATGAAAATCACTTAAATAGCTCCACTAACACCTGATTCATGCTAATTCACAATATATATAGGTTTTCCACCTATTTCCACCTCAAAACTCTCCAAAACTAGCACAAAACATGACGCCAAACTTATGAATTTACACACTCATCAAACCCCCAAACTTACATGTTGCTTGTCCCGAGGCAACCAAATCAAACCACAGGAGTCATGTATAATTCACCAAGATTAAGTACAACACATATCACACATGCAACTTCATTAAATCAAACAAGTATTAATTGCTTCATATATATCACTCATGCAAAACCAATCTAATCACACACCATTTGGAGTACTAAGTAATCTAGCTCACAAGATAAGTATTTATTCTCTTTCACTCAAGTGCGTGAGGCACTATATAGGCTAATATAAACACTCATATCAATCCATATTCACGCGTAACCATAAGCTTGGCAAAGGTCTCAAAAATCAACTTATAATCAACTCTTCACTAGGATCACAAAGGACTTATTTTTGGGTTGTAATATTGGCTCTTTGGAAAAAGGTAGAAAAATTTAGGTAAAGTGACTTAAGACACTAGTAGAGAGTTACCTTGGAGGTTCTCGATTTCTTCTTCTTGCTGCAATATCTCCTCCAACTTCTCCTCTTCTTTTCATGGATTTTTCTTCTTTTCCGTGCATCAACATCATCTCTTTAGACCATTCGGGTACCGGTTTTAGGCACTACCCTTCTTCACTTTATCAATCAGCTGCTCTTAAGCTTAAAGCTTCATGTTATAATCAATCGAGGTACCAGTTTCAGGCACTACCCCTAAACAAGATTTAACCATACTTTTATTCTTTTCATTCAACCATATTCTATCTTTCTTTTTCTTCTTGCAACACTTACTTACCTCAACTCTCTCTACCAATGAATAGGTTAATCAAGACTCAAGTAAAGGTTTATAAGGTTATTTACTTCGGCTACCAAAGAAAAGGTTTTTTTTACGGCTCAACGGGGCATCCAAAAGTTAATAAGATCATTAGGAAGGACAAAATTTGGCTAAGTAACTTAATCACAAAATAATGGCCTAAGATCATGTCCTAGCAATTTATTAATCATAAGTCTCACACAAGACTCCAAGCCAAGTTCTAGAATACGTTCATATGAATGATCCTCTCAAGAATAAAACAATCATGATCAAGCATGATTATCAAGGCTCAAATCCTCACATAGGTAAATAGAATCCTAAGTACTCCTCATAGCACATAATTAAGATCAATTCCACAAGAACTCTACATACTTATCAAATTATACATGCTTTTCATCAATAGAAATTAACACATGAACATATGAATGCACAAAATCAATAGCCCATAAATCGAATCAACCATATAAGTATTCAACACTCATGAATCCATCTACCTGGCTTGGTTCGACCTTGGGTTCGAGCTGTTGAACAGGTCAAACCATGACTGACGAGGTCGAACCACCCTTCTGGACAAGTTTTTCTTCAGGTTCGACCTAGGTTCGACCTACTGGAACAGGTCGAACCAAAACGCATTAGGTCGAACTATCCTACTGTATGTTTCAGATCACCGATTCGACCTAGGTTCGACCTATTAAATAGGTCGAACCAAGAACGTCGTGGTCGGACCACCTCATTGGACGATTTATCACCACGGTTCGACCTCCTCTGTTGGGTTCGACCTCCTGCACTGGTCGAACCTACCCCCTGGAAGCTCCAAAACGCGTGTTCTTCAATCCCTACACACTTCAAACTTCAAAACGAATCATTAAGTACCAACTAGAGCACAACTTCATCAAGAATTGGTTCTTTAAAAACTTATCAATCATGATTAACTCCGCAATCACTCAAAATACGAAACCACAAAACAACACGGAACATTAGGCAAGTTACAAAAAATCGACACATTCAAATCGGTTAAAGTTTTAAATATGCCGCAAAAAATTAACTCCCCTAACAAAAATCACAAAGAAAAGATTATACTATCGGTGCTTATTGAGGTAAGTACATCACACCCCCCAAACTTAGTAGAAACTATAGTCGAAACTAAGTTTGCAAAGAGATGTAATTGCCGATAAGTAAGCACCTCAAATATAAAAATTTCTTACTCACGCGAAAGAAATAAAGCATTAAAACATGAGGGAAAGCCCCCAACAGGCGCTCATGTTTAACGTCGGAGAGTCACGACGGTACCAACTCAGAAGACTACTTGATCAGAGGATGATCATATCGCATCCTCACCTTCCAATACTTTCTCCCCCTCTTATCATCCACACTTACCACCTTACCATTCTTATGCACCATACAATCAGTAGAATCTCCTTTCTCAAACTTTCTCTTCTCATTCCTGTCAATCTTCCACTCAATTTTGGAATAACTCCTATCTCCATCAAGATCAAAGTCAGGATAAGAACGAGAGCAAGAACTTTCAAATTTGTTGGTATCCGGTGGTAAGTTAGGAGGCTTCAAGTAGGCATCATATTCTCTTCCTTTGTCTACAGTCAGCACGGCACCTTTCTCGCTCACAAAAATATGATCATTAGAATTACCTTCATCCCATGGCCGTGTAGACTCCTCCGGATCAATTTTCCACTTGAATTCCGAATCACCTGATGGATCTTTTTCATTGTCACCAAGATAAGCATACGTCAAGTGTTCCGATAATGGTTTCAGCTCCTCTTTCTTTTCTTCCATCGGAGTGCTCTCTCTCTCCAATGGCAAGTACTTCCTAGACCCTTTCGCTTCTTCAGCCTTAGCTTTCTCCAATTCATACCTAGCATCACCCAAAGCAAGTAAGTTCTCAAGATATTCAATACATACCTCGTTGGAGAGTCCGTCAAGCTCCGTAGTGGGATAAGTAAGAGACTCCATCAAACATGTCTCAAGAGGATCCTTTGACAGGATCAGAGACATATCCTCCTTCACAATCTCCTCCACCACGTCAATACTATAACACTGAGACTCCATGGGCATCTTCATTGCTTTGTCCAAGTTGAAAAGAACTTCTTCTTTGTCCATTCGCAATCTAAGCTCTCCTTTTTGAACATCAATCATAGCTCCAGCAGTAGCAAGAAAAGGTCTCCCCAAGATTAAAGGGATATTATCCTTGTCTTCTTCCATCTCTAGCACAAGAAAGTCCACAAGAAAGACTAGCTTCTCCACTTTGACGAGAACGTCTTCAATGATACCTTTTGGAAACATCATCGACCTGTCCGCCAATTGGAGAACCACTGTTGTAGGGGTCAACTCCCCCAAACCAAGCCTCTGAAAGATGGACAACGGCATCAAATTGATGCTTGCCCCTAGATCGCACAAAGCTCGCCGTGCCGGCCCCTTTCCGATCTCACATAGAATAGTGAAGCTCCCCGGATCCTTCATCTTTTGCGGCAGCTTCCTTTGAATGATTGAGCTGCAATTCTCAGATAAATTCACCATTTCAATTTCGGTTAAGCTCCGCTTCTTTAACAATATGTCTTTAAGAAATTGAGCATAATACGGCATCTCCATGATTGCCTCTGAGAAAGGAATGCTCAAGCTTATCTTGTTCATTATCTCTGAAAACTTCTTGAACTTCTCTTCCAATTCCTTCTTCACAAGCTTGTAAGGAAACGGCGGAGGTATCTTTGTTTTGGGAATCCCCCATTCATCACGATCAACCTTCTCTGATTTCTCCTTTTTGGCTCTCAATCACTTGGCTCTTTCCCACTTTTTCTCAGCTATTATTTCTGTACTTTGCTCATTTTGAACTACTGGAGTAGCATCAACATCATTGAGAGTGTTCGGAGTAGCAACAGACAACTTCTGGATGGGTTCGACCAGGGTTTGACCTGTGGAACAGGTCGAACCAGGCACGTAATGGTCGAACCGCTCTTCTGGACAACTGCTCTCTTTTTGACGTTGAGGTTCGACCTGGGTTTGACCTGTTGAGTAGGTCAAATCATGGCCACCTAGGTCGAACCGACCTACTGTACTCCTTTCGCCCTCCGGTTCGACCAAGGTTCGACCTGTTTGATAGGTCGAACCATGTCCGTCGTGGTCGAACCATTGTTGTGACAAAACAGAGTGCTCCAAGTTGTGCAGTTCGACCTGGGTTCGACCTGTTGGATAGGTCGAACCATCATTAATTTGGTCAAATCGGTGTTCTGGAAAAATAGAGTGCTCTAAATTGTTAGGTTCGACCATGGTTCGACCTGTATGTCTGGTCGAACCATTTGCATTTTGGTCGAACTGATGCTGCGATTCTTCCTGATCGTGTCCAGTGCGTTGGTTCGACTTCCCCTGTATGGTTCGACCTTCAATGTTGGTCGAACCATAGTCAAATCTTGCTCTAGACATGTCCAAATTTGATTCCGGCCTCATAGGTCTCTCATACTGCGTTTCCGACCTCAATGTGATGGTGTTGCAGGACCTTGGATTCTCAATACTTTGAGACGGGAACTTCCCCTTTTCAAGAGTTTGAGTAAACTTGTTAACACTTCCTGCCATCTCCCCCATCAGCAATGTAAGGTTCTTCACCTGCTTAGATATAACCTCATGGTTTTCGATTTTCTTTTCATGTTTTCAAGGCGGTTCACTCTTTCATCGTTCTTGGCCATATACCTGTTCACAGTATCCTCAAAACTTGGTTTTTCTTCTTCCGCCTTAGCACCCGGATCAACATCCATCGAAGGTTGAATCGCATTATTCGGATTGCTCCATCAGAACTCCGGCCTCCTAGGCTGTTGATAACCACCCGGGGGACCACGATTATTAAAGTTTCCTCGATAGTTTCCTTGGTAGTTCAGGTTTCCTTGATCTGGATACCTAGTCCCTTGAATACTTTGACCCATGGCATAGTGTGCCTCTTCCAACTCCTCTTGGATTGGTCCATCATTCTTCAACTCCTGCTGCTTAATCGGTACACGCTGAGATAATTCGCTGATTTGCTTCTGTTGGGATTTAAGTAGCTTGTTGATATTGGACAAGCTAGAGACGATCTCATCTTCTCTACTTGTTTTCACCATTGCTTGTTCAACCTGAGCTACCTTCCCAAGGATATAAGTACCTCTAACTCTATCAGTTGGCCAATCCCTCGAATTCATCGAAATATCTTCAAATAATTTCTCGGCATCTACGGATGACTTTGTAAGCAATGCTCCATTAGAAGAAGCATCCAATAACACTCGTGAATCACAGTCCAATCCATTGTAGAATATACTGATATATTGAGCTTTAGATAGCCCATGTTGAGGACACTTCCTAAGCATGTTCTTGAATCTATCCCATGCTTTATAAAATTTCTCACCTCCACCCATAGCAAATTGGTTAATGTCTTGCTTCATCTTAAACACCTTTGAAGGTGGCATGTACCTCTCCAAGAACTTTAACATCAGTTGCTCCCAAGTGGTACACTCAGCTACGTCGATAGTGTCGTACCAATCTCTTGCCTTTTCAGTAAGTGAGAATTTGAACAAGAGGATCTTTCTAGCATCTTCATGTTCTCCTACGTCTTTTTGAGTACTTCCATAGCCCAAGAAATTGTTTAGATGCTGCTGCGGATCCTCGAAAGACCCTCCTGAAAAGGAGTTCCTTTCTATCATGCTAATAAGAGCGGGATGAAGATCGAAAGCTGAATTAGTTCCCCTTGCTCCTAGAAGCCCAAAATTTCCAGCCCCGTTAATTCTGAAAACCTCTCGGATGGCTAGATTATCCGGATTCGCTGCCATGTTGACTGTCCCTACTCCCGAATTAACTTCAGTTGTAGCTTCAATCGTCTGCGAATTCTGCTCGTCAACTTCAACTCCAAAATTCAGAGCTACAGTTGGATCAATAGTCTTTGCCTTGCTCTTCTTCTTCTTCTTTTTTCCTGACGATGCTCCGACCTCAGGATTATAGGGTTCAAGTTCACCTTTCTTTGATCTCGTGAGCATACACCTAAAAAGAACTAGAATTAAAACAGCAAAACAAGATAAATAGCCCTAATAAACTAGAAATACAAAAAGATATATTAAGCCGCCCCCGGCAACGGCGCCAAAAACTTGATGGGTGTTTTCTCAACACACAATTTTAATCCCCAAGTATGAAGGATATCAATTGTAGTTTCGAAGGTGACCAAGTTAAATATCGAATCCACGGGACGGATAAATATTACTTTAGTTATTTTCTAGCAATTATGACTATGTTGAGAATTGTAATTGTTGGTTTGTAAACTAAGTAACAATTAAAATAGCAAATAAATAACAAGAACAAGAGAAGAGTTATTGTGATCAAATAAGATGTTAGGTAGTTCGTCAGGCCATCCAGTTTCATTCGTTAATTCATACTTTCATGTGTCGATGTCCGACTCTGCCTTGTGGAATATGGACGCATCGCTAGACCATGCAAATCTATTCTATAGACACAAATAAATAAGATTTTGACACGTGTGAGTATCCTCAGAGCAAGACGTATACTTTACCTCCCTTTCTAGGTACTATCATAATCAATTATTTCCCGTGCACTTAGTACTCTAACCCGATTTGATCTTCCTTTTTAGGTACTATAAAGTTATACTCTTAATCCTACTTGTTAACCCGAATTCAATTCAATTAACAAACATTCATATAAGATGGTTCTAATAAAATCTCGGAATCCCTTCACTTAGAATTATAACAATAAACCCTGCTCATTAGTGAACGCACTCAATCAATAACCATGTTATGCATTCAGACTCTACACAACGATTAATGATGCACAAAACAACTATGAGTATGGATTAAAAACGCATAATCTTATATAAAATAAACCACAAGTAGTGTTGTACGGAGTATACACATGAAATACAAATCAACTCATGAAACCTTCATAACCCTAGAACTACCGAAGTGGCTCTAGCCCATGATTGATCTAGGAACAATCATGGTTAGATGGACCAATCTTACTTGACTCTCCAGCAGAATCTAAAAGCTCTCTTGTATTGTGTTCTTGGTGATTGGTGATTGTGTGATTGTATGAGCCTCATTTTATACTTGTAATCACATCTCTAGGGCTTGGAATGGGCTTTTCAAGTGATCACACGCGTTTTGACCTCAAAAATCCGGATAAGGTAAGTTCCCACACGACGGTTAGACCTCAGCAAACAGGTCGAACCACTGGCCGCAGGTCGAACCACAGGTCGAACCCACTTACTGGACAATTTCTGCACTTGGTTCGACTTCTTGTACAGGTCGAACCCCTCGAGTCTTGGTCGAACCACGCTACTGGACAATTTTTGCTCTCAATTTGACCAACCGTCAGGTCGAACCCCCAACGTCGTGGTCGAATCCATCTTCTCGCGAACTGGTTCGACCATGGTTCGACCTGATAGACAGGTCGAACCCCTTGAGTCGTGGTCGAACCCACCTCCTGTACTCTTTCAATGCTGGTTCGACCTGCTGGAGAGGTCGAAACCTCCTCCAACAGGTCGAACACACCTCTCTCCTTGGCGGTTCGCGTGGTCTCAAATTCATCTCTTCGATTCTTGGCACTTCCACTCCGATTTTGCTATGAAAACCACTCAAATAGCTCCACTAACACCTGATTCATGATAATTCACAATATATATAGGTTTTCCACCTATTTCCACCTCAAAACTCTCCAAAACTAGCACAAAACATGACGCCAAACTTGTGAATTTACACACTCATCAAGTGTTCTTATACATCACATCATAGAGCAACTCACATGCACAGCTAAAAGATTATGAATCCCAACTCAAAAGAGACATCAATATTTCATCTAGATTACTCATGAGTAATAAGGACAAGAATTAAGTGAAGTTGTGGCTTTTGTTATGGCTGCATGATTTAGAGAAGAAATGAACGACAGTACCCAACAGATAATAGAGATATTATTTACTGCCCCAAATATAAGAATAACTCTTTTATTACCCGAAATTATGGATATAACATTTACTCGAATAAAAATCGTGTAAAATAAAAAAATCGTGAGAAAAATATCGTGTAATAATCATTTATATAAAAAAAATTAATTACTCGAATTACTCGAATTTTTGAATGAAATATTAATTGACACGAGAACAACTCATTAAATTTCGTGTCAAAAATTTTAACTCGTATTTCTAGCACAATTTTTTTTAAATCGAATTGTACTCTAATATCCATTCAATATTTAACTAAAAGTTAACATGAATTGAACATAAACCCACATATTTTTAACTCGAAATATTACTTGATTCGAAAACAAAATTAATTCAAGTTTAAAACATGAACTTGAAACATTCTCAGATTTTAAACTCGATTAAATAAATATTTCACATGAATCTTGTATCTCCTCACTCTTGACTCGAAAAATACGAGCAATATTGAACACGAATATACCTCATATTAGACTCGCAAATACACTCAGCAACAACATTATATATTAATAAAAAAGTAAAGTAAAAGTTGAAACTGATCTCAAACATTAGACACGATACACAAACAACAATAAGCAAGTTTTTTCGTGTGAATCTTGTTGTCGCGACTCGCCGTTGCAATGGAGAATACTCAGCCACTTGACCACGATGCAGCCAACATTGACCCCCATCCTGAACCCGAACCTAGATTTTAGTGTCTTTTTATGTCTGTTTTTGTATTATTTTATCCGTACTTTATACGTAATTTGGTTGTTTTATGTGTTTTTATAGAAATGTGTAAGAATGACTTAAACATATATAAAATAGGTAAAAATGGAGCAAAAACGAAACGAGAGCTGAAACGAGCAAGAAATGGGACTGAAAAGACCCAACTCGAGTTGCAAGGTCCAACTCAACTTGCAACTCGAGTTGAGAGAAGGTCGAGTTGGGGTCCAGAAATCATCCAGAGAGCTTACTCGAGTTGCAAGGTCCAACTCGACTTGCAACTCGAGTTGAGAGAAGGTCGAGTTGGGGTCCAGAAATTATCCAGAGAGCTTACTCGAGTTGCAAGGTCCAACTCAACTTACAACTCTAGTCGAGCTGGGAGCGAGGCAGCGACTAAAAATTATACAGTGAGCTTACTTGAGTTGTCAAGTCGTTACTTGACTTGCAACTCGAGTCGAGCTGTCTTCCAAAGTTTTTCAATTTTAGAGCCTCGCAACTAGACAAAATAGGTGGATGCACGAGTTGCCAACACGAGTCAAGCTAGGTCAGCTCGAGTTACACACATGCAACTCGAATTGGGTAAGGCCAACTCGTGTTGTATGTTTTTGGGCTAAAAATTTGGATTTTCACCTACCAATGTGTGTAAGTGTGTGTAAAAAGCCCAACTAATGTTAAATTCGTGGCCCAACTTGGAGAGGGTATAAATAGCCTCAAGTTCAATATTTGAAGGGAGATTGGATATTTCACACAAGGGTTTCACCTCTACACCTAGATCACACACCATTTTCTCCATTTCACACCATCATCTTCATCCATTCTTCATCAATTCCATCTACCATCATCCCACCATCAAAACCTTCATCCAATTGAGAAAAAAAAGCACGGAAGAGAGGAAGATTGCAAGGGAAAGAAGAAGATCACTATTGGAGGCATCCAAGGGAGTTTTCATCCAACTTTTGTATTGAAACCTTATTGTTGATGATGTTTTGTAAGGATCTTAATGTCTATATTGATTTCCTTTTGAATATGGTAGGCTAATCTCCCTTGTGAGATTAGCAACATGAGAGTTGTTGGATAATTTTAGGATTTGTGTATTTGAATTCATATGTTGATTGGATCTATAATTTTCTATCATTGATTGTTAATTGCTTGATTTGTATTGATGATTTGTGTGTTTAATTGCTCTATATATGTGATTAGATTGAGAAATCAATTATGTGCTTAGGATAATTGAATAAATCATTTCATCAAACACTTCATGTATACTATAAATTGTAAAGAAATTGAGAAATCCTTTAGAATTTAGAACCCTTTGATAGATCATGCGATTGGTTTGATCGAGAGGTTGATTAATTGTGTGAAGGGACTCTCATTTCAAGCTTAATACCTAGTTGGAATTGTTTGAGTGAGAACCAATCATTTGAGCTAATTGAGATTAATATCCTATCCATCTTGAGAAGGAGTTTAGGTAAATTTAGTATTGACCCTTAGTCAATATCCATGATTCATATGAATTTGATGCATTAATCCTAGGATCTCCACTTCTTGATTGTTGCTAATCTCACTTTTAAACAATTTGGAAAACCACTTTTAATCCTATTTTTCTTGTTTGTTTGATCATTGTTTGTTTACTTGCATTGATTACTATTTAATTGTTTGTTTGATCAACAATCCCTTTGATGATTCGTCTCTATAAAATTACGAGAAACGTGATATCGCTTAAGCACTAGTGCCTTCCTCCTGTGGTTTGATAAATTCTTGAATTGGTCAACTCGACTACAAGTTATGGTTAATCAAATGGCGCCTTTGCTGGGGAGTCAACGGTTGCTAGTAGCTTGAAGAAGAAATGTTTTGAGTAATCTTAGTAGAGACATTTTTATTATTTTTTATTTGTATTTGCTTTTGAAAATCTTCTTCTAACTTCTCTTATTTTGAAGGTATATGCAAACAAGGTCAAAAGGGAAACAAGTTGAACCTATTGATTTAGAGATTGAACACACTTTTCGAAGAAGGAGAAAGGAGAACAAAACCAGAAAGAGTGATCTAATGGAGAACAATCAAGATGAACGTGTATGATGGAGACGGAGTGCAAAATATACAAGATAATGCACAAACACCCCAAGTCAATGCTAACCCTCCTCAACAAGCTCATCAAAATTATGGAGGGCTTAACAATCAAGCTTTGCTTCAACAAATGGTGCAACAATCCATGCTTCAACAAGGTTTTCCACATGTTTATGCACCTCCACAACAAGCTTATGCAACACCACCACAACCTTCGGTGCATCAAGGGCCTCGTGTAGATCCAAGGGTGATCCGGGATTTCTTTATGCCAAGGGCAATGCCATAAATGATGGGTCCACCAATCAATGCCAACAACTTTGAATTTAAGGCGGACTTGATTTCTATGGTGAGAGAACAACATTTTGGTGAAACTCTGAACAAGGATTCTAATTCTCATTTAGCTCAATTTATTGAGATTGCTAACACAGAGAAGATGAATGGGTGAGCGATGATTGTATTAAGATGAGGTTGTTCCCGTTTTCACTAAGAGATCATGCTCGAACATGGCTATCTACTATTACTCCGGGTACGTGTAACACTTGGGATGAGCTTGCACAAATATTTTTGAACAAGTACTTTCCACCTTCTAAGACGCTTCAAATGAAGAGCTTAATCACTCAATTCAAGCAAATGCCTCAAGAGAGTTTTTATGAAGCGTGGGAACGATTTAAGGATATGCTCCGTAAGTGTCCACAACATGGATTCCCAGAGAATCAACAAGTTGGATTTTTCTATCAAAGATTGGCGAATGATCAAAGAGTGCTTGTTGATGCTTCGGCGGGTGGATCTGTACTTGGAGTTACTCCAGAAAGGACTATAAGGATTTTTGATGAGATTGCTACAGATGTCTACCAATGGCCATCAGAGAGAGTTAGTAGATGCTATGTGTTTGAGAGTTTCGATCAAGGGAAATAATTTAGTGTGAAGAGTGCTAGTGTGGAATCAAGTATGCCAAGTGTTGAAATGATAGTAGCAGAGATTGTTAGACAAATGAGCTTGACTCAATGTGTGAATCAAGGAGTTAACATGGTGGAAGAGCAAGTAGAGCAAGGGGTTCTTCCTCAAATAGTGTTAGTGGGGAACAATGGGCTATGACAATGCCACATGTGGAAGATGTGCAATACATGTAATGAAGGAATTACGAAGGTAATAATCAAAATAATTACCAAGGTAATTTCAACCACAATCAAGGAAACTATCCACCAAGGCAAGGAGGCTTCAATAGTCAAGGTAGTGGAAGTTCATACCCACAACAACAAAGGAGGCAAGATAACTTCTCTTATTCAAACCCGAGCAATGCGGTTGCTTATCCTCCGGGGTATCATCCGAGAGCTAAAGCACCAAATCAAGAGGGTAAGGCAACAGTCGAAGAGTTGATTGAGAAATTGATTGCATCTAATAAAGCTCAATATGAGACAAGACGAGCTCAAGATAAATTGAGAAGAAAGGCCGATGAAGCTAATGATAAGAGATTCAAAGCCTTGAAGTATCAAGTGGGCAAATTTCCAATGCGTTAAGCGCGAATGAGGAATAATGTAAGGCAATTACTTTGAGGAGTGGAACTAATTAGGGTAGAAGAGAAAGGGAATGAAGAAGAGTTGATTGAGGAAAAGCTAGTGGAAGAAAGTAAAGTTGAAGTGAAAGCACACGAGGAATCGGAATTAGTTAAACCGGAAGTTGATGAGAAAAAATGGGAACGGACTAAGGCTATGAAAAGAAAAGAAGAAGAAATCAAAGTGGAAAGGGATAGTTGGGGAATTCTAAAAACACAAGTACCCATCCCTTTTCCACATCGATTTTTGAAGAAGGGGTTGGATGAAAACTTTGCAAAGTTTTTGGAAATCTTCAAGAAGATCCACATCAACATACCATTTGTGGATGCCTTAAGACAAATGCCTCACTATGCTAAGTTTTTGAAAGGTATAATGTCAAGAAAGAAGAACTTAGTGGAGAATGAGACCGTCAACTTGACGGAGGAGTGTAGTGCCATAATTTAAAAGAAGTTGCCTCCAAAGCTCAAGGATCCAGGTAGTTTTGTGATACCATGTGAGATGGGTAAAAGTAAAGTGCACAAAGCTCTTTGTGATCTTGGGGCTAGTATAAATTTAATGCTCATTTATATTTTTCAAGAAGCTTGGTATAGGGAAAGTGAAGCATACGTTCATCACGTTGCAACTTGTGGATAGGTCCTTGACCTATCCTAAGGGAATAGTTGAGGATGTTCTTGTTAAGGCAAGAACTTGATGCACGTTTTCTTTGCATGCAAAATTAATCCCCAAGTATTAAGGATATCAGTTGCAGCTTAAGCAAGTGACCAAGTGAATTATCAAACCCAAAGGACGGCGTATTATCAATTTAATTATTTACTAAATTAATTAAGACTAGGCAATTAAGTTTGAGGATTTAATCTAACACCTAAAAGACTTAAATTAAATAATAAATAAAATAAAGGCACTTAGAAGAATACGAAAGTGAATCAAGTAAGAGAATAGATAGCTCTAGGGAAATCCAGTTTCACTCATTAATTTCTCTTCCATGTGCTGATGTCCGACTCTGCCTTATAGGATATGGACGCATCACTAAACCATGCATATCTACTCTGTAGACACAAGTAAACATGCGTGTAACACATGTGAATAACCTCGGAGCAAGAGATATAATTTTACCCCCCTTTCTAGGTACTATCAGTATCAATTATTTCTTTAGCCAATTGGTACTCTAACCCGATATGATCTCCCTTTATAGGTACTATAAAATTATCCTCTTTATCCCACTTAATAACCCGAATTCAATTCAATTAATAAGTATTTATATATGATAGTTCAAATGAAATTTCGGAGTCCCCCCACTTAGATTCATAAAATGGAATCCTGTTCAACGGTGAACGCACTCAATCTACAATCAAGATATATATTCAGACTCTATATACTAATTGAAGATGCATAAAACGATCGTGAATATGGATTAAGTAAGCATAATCATATATAAAATAAATCCACAAGTAGTATTGTACGGAGTTTACACACAAAAGTTCAATTAATTCGTAAAAACCTTTACAACCCTAATTCTACCAAAAAGGCCCTAGTCCATGATATTACGAAGAACAATCATGGGTGTTGGATAGATCTTACCTGGATGTCTGGAAAATTAAAAGATAAATTAGGAAACGAAATAAACTCTAGATGCGGGAGTCATCGCGTTCTTCTCCGTCTTGAATCCTCCTCTTGATTCCAAATCTTAAAAGTGATGGATGGATAGAGGACAGGATGTGGATAATGGTTGGGGGTGATCCCCCCTTGTGGGGTGTAGTATTGTTATGGCCTCTCTCCAATCCAATATGATTAATATCTTTAATTCAATATGATGTGCTCTACATCCCTTTTTATACTTGTAAAGTGCTCCTCACAGACCTTGGATGGGCTTTTACTTGAAACATACACCAAATTTGGTAAAAGAAACCCAAAACTACCAAAAATAGAACCCAGCGATATTTTGTTAGACCAAACCTTCTTGGTCGAACAAGTCCCCTTTGGTCGAGCAATGGTCGAGAAAACTTCTGTAAGAATTTGGTCATTTTACTCGACTTGACCTCTTTCATTCGACTAAGACGATGCTGGACGAATGGATCTCCTTTGGTCGAGCAAGCTTGCACAGTCTCATCATTTCACGTATAACTTCCATATCCGACCTCTGATTTGAGTAATTCTTGCACTCACGTGATCCTATCTTCCATGGATTTCTATTCTTATAAGGAAATCATAAAAAATCAACATTTCAATATATAACAAGTCATGCAAAGTGGCTCAACCGTTCTATTTGGTACAGCTTGCGCGACATCACCGCTTTGATCATAACTTTCTCGTTTGGAATCCGATTGGGGTGTTCTTTACTCTAAAACGATCCTCTCTTCTGTGGCTTTCCAAAAATGTATCATAATTCCCAGTAAGTGCTCCAAACGAACACAAAAAATTACACAAGTTGGATGTGCATTTTTCAGCATTCCTACACAAGTTGTACCTTTTCTCCAACTTTGTACTTTTGATCATTTTTCCACCTAAAACACAACAAAACACCTCAAGTGCACTTTTTTCTCACATATATTGAATATAATATACTTGTGCTAATATATGACAACAATTCTTATCTAAAATGTGTTAAATTGGACACTAAAACAGGCTTATTTTCACTCTCATTAGGTTGGAAAGTTCATATTCCCAGTGAATTTTGTGGTTCTTGATATGGACGAATATGCAAATGTCCCGTTGATTTTGGGTCGTCTATTTTTTGCCACGGGAAGAGCTTTAATTGATATGCATAAGGGGGAGTTGACATTGAGAGTAATGAAGAAGAAGTGGTGTTTTCGTTAAGGAGTGCTATGAGGCATCCGGATGAGTCTAGAGATGTAAGCGAACCAAACCATTCGCAAACTATTCGAGTTTCGGTTCGATAAAATATTCGTTAGAACTCGTTTGTTAACCTTAACGAGCCAAACTAAATTTGAATTTTGAGTTCGAATAGTCTATGAAACAAAACTCAAACATAAGGGTGTTCGACTCGAAAGCTCGCGAACATATTCTTTTATGGGCTCGTTAATGACTCGCAAACGTGTTCGTAAATTTTATAATTATTCTTTAGTATTATATATTATTATTTATTTATTTATATTTAATAATTAAATATTTTGTATTACACCACATAAATATGATAATAACATAAGTGATTATTTAAATATTTAAATATTTAAATATTTAAATATTTTTTACCGTTTATTATTATATTTTGTTAGTTTTTTTATTTAATATTATGAATGACATTAAATGTTCATAAACGAAACATTCTTTTAATATCCAAGTACAAAATTATTTAAATGTCCATGAACAAGTTACTTTATGTGTTCGTGAACACGTTCGTGAGCCTTAACAAACAATTTGAGTTCAAGCTCGAGTTTGATATTTTTTTATTATCGAGTTCTAGCTCGTGCTCGAGTTCAATAATTCCTTAACAAACGATCCTCAAACCTAGTAATGTTCGGTTCTGCTCGATTCGATTACATCCCTACAGATGAGAAGGAAGAATGTAGAAGGATTGAAATGATTGATAAAGTTGTTCAAGAGAACTTGCCATTCTTCTTATCTAAAGATCCTCTCGAGACAAGCATAAGCCATTCTCTTACTTTATCTCTTAATTCTAACTCTTCTTTCTATTGTCTAGAAGATGATGATATAAATGATTGCTTACAAGATTTGAATGCTTGTAGGGAAATGCAAGATGAAGAAGCCAAGATGATGTACTATGGAAAGAGAGAATATCTTCCATTGGAAGTTGAAGATGAAGAGCCCAAAGTGGAAAAGGGGAAAGAGGAATTGAAGCCTTTACCCTATCACCTTATGTATGCGTATTTGGGGAACAATAAGACCTTTCCGGTAATCGTATCAACATTTATTTCACCTTTAGAACTTGATAAATTATTGAGGGTGCTTAGAGAGCACAAAAGTGCTATTGGTTGGAGTCTTGATGATTTGAAAGGTATAATCCCCACTATTTGCATGCATCATATTAAGTTGATTGATGAAAATAAGACTTGTGTGCAACCTCAACGTTGTTTGAACCCTATTATGCAAGAGGTTGTTAGAAATGAAGTTTTGAAATGGTTAGATGCTAATATAATATATGCCATAAGTGATAGTCCTCATGTGAGTCCTTTACATGTTGTTAAAATGGAATTTGATGAAGAACTTGCTACAAGGGTGAAAACGGGGTGGAGAGTTGTTGTGATTATAGGAAGCTTAATGAAAATACTCATATAGATCATTTCCCTTTACCTTTTATTGATCAAATGCTTGATAGGTTGGCGGGATACAAGTATTATTGTTTTCTAGATGGTTACTCGGGGTACAACCAAATCATGATAGCCCCCGAGGATCAAGAGAAAACTACTTTTACTTGTCTATATGACACATTTGCTTTTTATAAGTTGCCTTTTGGATTGTGCAATGCCCCTGCTATCTTTCAACGTTGCATGATGGCCATCTTTGGGGGATTGATTGAAAACATAATGGAAGTGTTTATGGATGACTTTTCCATCTTTGGATCTTCATTTGATATATGCTTGGCTAATCTTTCTATGGTTTTGCAACGATGTCAAGATACGAACCTAGTCTTGAATTGGGAAAAATACCATTTTATGGTTCAAGAGAGTATCGTACTTGGACATCATATTTTGAAAAAAGGTTTGAGAGTTGATAGGGCGAAGGTTGTAGCCATTGAACATCTTCCCCCACATAAAAATGAAAAAGGGGTTAGATCGTTCCTTGCTCATGCCGGGTTCTATCTACGTTTTATAAAAAAAAATTCTAATATAGCCAAACCTTTGTATAAATTGCTTGAAAAAGATGCTCCATTTGAGTTTAATGATGAATGTCTTGATGCTTTTAGGGAGCTCAAGGAAGCTCTAATTTCTTCACCAATCCTCGTTTCTCCCGATTGAAGTATGCCTTTTGAACTCCATTGTGATGCAAGTGAAAATGCATTGGGAGTGGTGCTAGCTCAAGTGAGGGAGAAGAAGTTTTGATCTATCTACTATGTCTCAAAGACGTTCAATTCTAATCAAAAGAATTACACCACAACAGAAAAAGAGTTTTTATCCATGGTTTATGCTTTTGAAAATTTTCGTCCATACCTAATTGGCACAAAAACGATTGTTTATACGGATCATGCCGCCATTAGGTATTTGATGAATAAGAAAGATGCTAAACCTAGACTAATCTGTTGGGTTCTTTTATTGCAGGAGTTCGATGTGGAGATACGTGACAAGAAAGGAGTCGAAAATGTCATAGCCGACCACCCGACCACTTGTCACGCTTGGAAATGTTGATGAAGAGGGAACCATGGAGTTCATTAAGGATGTATTTCTGGATGAAGAGATTCTTTCAGTTGATTTTCAAAGGATGTATACTTTGTGCGAGACCGGGAGGCCATGATATGCGGATTACGTGAATTATTTAGCTTGTGGCCTCAAGCCAGATCATCTCACCGGATCTCAAAGGAAGAAGTTCTATCATGATATCAAGGAGTACTTATGCGATGATCCTCTTTTGTTTAAGAATTGTCTGGATGAGATCATAAGGAGGTGTATCTCGGAGGAGGAGAAGTTAAGTATCATGGAGATGTGTCATAGTTCACCATGTGGAGGACATTTTGGCTTTCAAAAGACGGGAGCAAAGATTCTACAGTCGAGTTTGTTTTGGCCAACTTTATTCAAAGATTACAAGGAGTATATCAAGGGATGTGATCGGTGCCAAAGGACTGGAAGTATAGGGAAACGTGATGAGATGCCCATGAGGAACATTTATGAAGTTGAAGTGTTTGATGTATGGGGATGTACTTTATGGGCCAATTTCTGCCTTCCAATGGTTACTTTTACATATGGCTTGCGGTGGATTACGTTTCTAAATGGGTGAAAGTAATCCCGATAAGGACAAATGATGCTCTAGTGGTCAAAGCTTTCTTAAAGAATAACATCTTTGTTAGATTTGGGTGCCAAAGGCCATGATTAGTGATGTGGGATCTCACTTCATCAACAAGCTTATTGAGAAGCTCTTGAATGACTATGGAGTGAAGCATAAGATTTCTACACCTTACCATCCTCAAATAAATGGCTTGGCGGAGGTGTCAAATAGGCAAGTGAAGCTTGTTCTTGAGAAAACGGTCAATGGAAATTGAAAAGATTGGTCTTCTAAGTTAGATGATGCTCTATGGGCTTATCGAACGTCTTATAAGACCGCTCTTGGATTTTCACCATACAAGCTTATTTATGGAAAGGCATGTCACTTACCCGTGGAGTTAGAGTGCAAGGCATTTTGGGCCCTTAGGAGGTTGAATTTTGATGAGAAAGAATTCGAAAAGAAAAGATGTCTCCAATTTGTTGAACTAGAGGAGTTTCGAGAAGAAGCCTACTCAAGCTCAAGAATTTTGAAGGAAAAGCTTAAAAGATGGCATAATGAAAGGATCAAAACGAAAGAGTTCATTCCAGGGGATAAGGTGTTATTGTTCAATTCAAGACTTAAATTGTTCCTCGAAAAACTTCGTTCAAAATGGACCAGTCCATACTTGGTAATCGAGGCTAGAGATGATGGTTCCTTGAAGCTTGAAGGATCGGATGGGAATGCTTTTGTTGTAAATCGTCACCGAGTGAAACATTACCATTCTCCCTCTCAAAGGGAGTTGGAATATGTTGATATCTTCACTTCTTAAAAAGCTCATATCCTTTTGGTAGTTTAGATTTGTAAATATTTTTCTTTCTCTTGTTTTATTTTATTTTGGCCTTGTAGGTGGATTATGCTCGTGAGGAGAATGTGTATCGAAGATACGAGAAGTACTTGATTTGAAGTGTGTAAGTACGTCACACTATTTTTTGCAAACTTAACTCGAAACTCGTGTTTCAGTTCAAGTTTGGGGGGATATGGGGTGGTGTGACATACTTTTTCTTGAGTATACTTTTCATATTTTTGGGATAATTTTAAATTTTTCTTATGAGTATTGGTTGGATTTTGGTATGTTTTGGTCCATTTGGTTATGTTGAAGTACATGTTAGTCCATATTTTTAATGATATTATTGAGCTAATGTTTTTGATGAGTTGTTGAGCATGAATGAATTGTAGTGGAAGCACGAATTGGCCCAGAGATCAAATCGAGATTCGTTGTGCATTCAATCCGGAAGCTCATGCTAACCATCTCGATCCACTACCAAATGCCCTTTGAGGAAGTTCACTTTACACTTTACCATTTCTATTTGCTTGACATGTTTTGATGTTGATTTGGATTGATGTGATTAGCATGTTACTTCATATGTTATGTTTTTGGGAGGTTTACTTTTCAATCAAAGATGGGGATGTTTTTTAGCTTACTTGATCATGGATGATATAGAACGCGTGCTTCATTATCTAATGATGGATGGTTTTGGTTTTGCATGTTATGTGTTTTTGTTTTTGTTTTTGTTTGATTTTTGTTTGGAGAGTTTTTTCTTATATATTTTGTGTGTTTCTTATTTTTGTCTAAGGTTGTTTGGTGGTTTTTTTTGGGATGTTGTGAGTCATTTTTGAATGTGAGTGATGACATGTTGTTGTGATAAATGATGACAAGTTATGATTAAGAATCTCTACACTTTTGAATTATGACATGTTTTACTTAACTTGTACAATTTTGAGATGAATATGGTGTAATAAGTTTCTTTAAGTCCAAGCACAAGCTTGTGAGCGTTTGAGCCTCAATCGTGCATACATGGTATTTTTCTTCATGAGTAGATTGGTTGTGTTTAATAAGCTAGAACTTGCTCAAGGACTATAGGAACGAGCCCGATTAGTGGAGATTAGTGACATGATCTAAGGCCATCCTTGTCATTAATCGTCATTGCCAAATATTTCCCTACCATGAACATCATCCCTAGTCAACCATTTTGAGCCTTAAAGCCTATTTATTGTGATATAAGCACATTACAAGCCTTGTTCACTCACATGAGCCTTATATATTCATCCTTTTTGTGCGAGTGATTGAGGAGATGGTAGCTAGAAAGATTTGATAAGAAAGCAAAAAAAGAAAGGAAATGATAAGCAAGCAAGAAAAAGGATCAAAAGAATACAAGCAAAGAATGGACATGCAACCATAAAATAAGAAAAAGAGCAAAGTACCAACAATATGCTTAAGTACTTAAAAGTCCAAAGAATGAAACATGAATCAAAAGAAGCTCAATCTAAGAAAAGTTGATGATTAGTGCTTGTGATTACCAAAGTTGAGAAGGGAAGAAAGATAAGTGAAGGTATGGAAGAAAGTAGCTACCTATTTGATTACTTACACTTGCTTAGTCACTTTTACCCATATTCTTCATACCCTACTAAAGAGTCTATCATTACATCCTTAATGAAAGACCTTTTTGATCATTAATTGTAACTTTCGAGGTTTGTGAATGTAGTTCGCGAGCAAGCTTATAGCGAGTCGAGTCAATCGGTTGATGAGTGTTGATTTACCCCATTTCATAGAGTGTTGAGTGAAATTGATATCTAACGTGAGACTTGGACCAAAAATGGACTATATTACACTTTATTCTCTTTTGATTGAACTTGTTAATTTCTCATGTCATGAATTTAATATTGTAGGATGACTTAGCATAAGTTGTGGTTCGTATTGCTATTGATGTGTTTTTACTTATGTTCGTTTAGTCTTTTCCAAGGTAAAAATCTCCACTCTTGGTTTATCATTTTCGTTGTTGAGGGACGAGCAACACTTTAATTTTGAGAGTGTGATGAGTGATATTTTCACCTAGATTTTAGTGTCTTTTTATGTCCGTTCGTATTATTTTATCCGTACTTTATATGAAATTTGGTTATTTTATGTGTTTTTATGGAAATGTGTGAGAATGTGCTTAAACGTATGTAAAACAGGTGAAATCAGAGAAAAATGAAACGGGAGTGAAACAAGCAAGAAACGGGACTGAAAAGACCCAACTCGAGTTGCAAGGTCCAACTCGACTTGCAACTCGAGTTGAGAAAAGGTCAAGTTGGGGTCCAGAAATTGTCCAGAGAACTTACTCGAGTTGCAAGGTCCAACTCGACTTGCAACTCGAGTTGAGAGAAGGTCGAGTTGGGGTCCAGAAATTGTCCAGAGAGCTTACTCGAGTTGCAATGTTCAACTCGACTTGCAACTCGAGTCGAGTTGGGAGCAGGGCAGCGATCAAAAATCATACAATGAGCTTACTCGAGTTGTCAAGTCGTTACTCGACTTGCAACTCGAGTCGAGCTGCCTTCTGAAGGTTTTTTAGTTTCAGAGCTTCGCAACTCGACCAAACATGCGGATGCACGAGTTGCCAACACGAGTTAAGCTAGGCCAGCTCGAGTTACACACATCCAACTCGACTCGTGTTGCAACTTGAGTTGGGTAAGGCCAACTCGAGTTGCATGTTTTTGGGCAAAAAATCTAGATTTTCACTTACCAATGTGTGTAAGTATGTGTAAAAAGCCCAACTAATGTTAAATTCGTGGCCCAACTTAGAGAGGGTATAAATAGCCTCAAGTTCAGTATCTGAAGGGAGATCGAATATTCCACACAAGGGTTTCACCTTTACACCTAGATCATACACCATTTCCTCCATTTCACATCATCATCTTCATCCATTCCATCTACCATCATCTCACCACCAAAACCTTCATCCAATTGAGGAAAAGAAGCAAGGAAGAGAGGAAGATTGCAAGGGGAAGAAGAAGATCACCATTAGAGGCATCCAAGGGAGTTTTCATCCAACTTTTGTATTGAAACCTTATTGTTCATCATGTTTTGTAAGGATCTTAATGTCTATGTTGATTTCCTTTTGAATATGGTAGGCTAATCTCCCTTGTGACATTAGCAACATGAGAGTTGATGGATAATTTTAGGATTTGTGTATTTGAATTCATATGTTGATTTGATCTATGATTTTCTATCATTGATTATTAATTGCTTGATTTGTATTGATGATTTGTGTGTTTAATTGTTCTATATATGTGATTAGATTGAGAAATTAATTATGTGCTTAGGATAATTGAATGAATCATTTCATTAAACACTTCATGTATATTGTAAATTGTAAAGAGATTGAGAAATCTTTAGAATTTAGAACCCTTTGATAGATCATGTGATTGGTTTGATCGAGATGTTGATTAATTGTGTGAAGGGACTCTCATTTCAAGCTTAGTACCTAGTTGGAATTGTTTGAGTGAGAATCAATCATTTGAGCTAATTGAGATTAATATCCTATCCATCTTGAGAATGAGTTTAGGTGAATTTAGTATTGGACTTTAGTCTATATCCATGATTCATATGAATTTGATGCATTAATCCTAGGATCTCCACTTCTTGATTGTTGTTAATCTCACTTTTAATCCATTTATCTTGTTTGTTTGATCATTTCTTATTCACTTACATTGATTACTATTTAATTATTTGTTTGATCAACAACCCCTTTGATTATTCGTCTCTATAAAATTACGAGAAACGTGATATCGCTTAAGCACTAGTGTCTTCCTCCCTATGGTTCGATAAATTCTTGAATTGGTCAACCCGACTACAAGTTATGGCTAATCACCTGATGCCCTCCCCCACCCCCAACCCGATACCCTCTTCCACCCCCAACCCGAACCCGGCGCCGTCCCCCACTCCAGACCCAAACCCGATAGAGATGCCGCCTTAGCCGCCCCCACCTCGAACCCTACACCGACAACAACCAGGTATGTTTGAATTTTTTATTTTTTTAGACCTAATTTAGATACAATAATAATAATTTGATTTGTATGTATTTGTTTAGTATCTACGATCATCATCGTCGGAGCGCCGGTCAGAGAAGATGGAGGCAGAGGAAGTCGGTGCTTAGATTTCCTCTCAACAACTCACAAAGAATTGTATTTGCTGCCCACCTGTAAGGGTTCATTCATTGGGGATGATAAGGGATTGGGGTGTAAGGCTATGGGCCCAGTATTAATTAATTAGGTCACGCATTGGTTCATGCTTTGAGCATATGAAGAACTTCATTTAGGTCAATAGGCCCAACGGGCCCAACAAATCTCCACCTTGACAAATCATCCACTGTCGTGTTCATCTATGTAGGAATTCATCATCGCACTTTTCCTAGGATACCTACAAAATGAAAAACACAAAGTTAGATACAAGATCCAGAAATTTGACAAACACAAAGTGAGTCAAAAGAAATTGACACAGTCACAAAATTTCACATTATCACAAAGATTAAAGAACAAAGCACAAAGCTCTCAAGATAACACAAAGATCACATTTGAACTCACAGTTCTCACGACACACTAACAGTTCACATAGAAAAAAATAAACTAAGCAAAAATCTCACATGTGATTACTAAGATCATGAATACACAATTTATACATATATCACAAAGAATGGAATACAAAATTCACAACACACATAATCTAATCACAAAGAAACACAAGCTAGAATTCACATATAACATCACATAAATACTCCACAAAGAAGCACACAGAGTAATTAGCAATCAAACGTTACAAAAACATAAGATTCACACAAAACACGACCTACCTCACTAAGAGAAACAAATAATCATGTAAACAAGGCACAAAAGCATAAAAATAACACATAATAATTATGCATGTACTCCACCTCACTAGGAGCAACCATGAACATTACAAGTTTGACATACAAACATGCACAAAACATCGAAAACAAATTTCAACAATTTTTCACACAATGAAAACACAGTTTTAAAAGGAAATTACACAAGAAAAACAAATTTTCAGAAAAAACAAAAATTTCAAAACATGCAGAATTAATAAGCCATTTAAACACACAAATTAAAGGCTCAAGAAATTTACACAAGCACAACTAGTAAACATCCCCATAATTTTCAGTTTCGATCACAATATTGGCATGTTCTCTAGATTTATCCTTCTTGGGGTGGGGATATTTGTTAGTATAATCGTCACGCTCGTTACAATTATAGCATTTACGATTCTTAGCCTTAAATTTATTATTATGCTTTCCTTGACAAATATAACACCCCCAGAAATTTTATCACCCCCGTTATGATTTAAATCATGCTCTTTAATTTTTAAGGCATTAACCACCACTTCAAGAGTAATATCATCACGACCATACTTAATAGCAGATTTGATATCACAATAAGATTCAGAAATAGTATTTAACAAGATAATAGAGGAATACTTATCAATGTGCTTATCACCAGATTGCTTAATATCATTAATAATCTTTATAAAAATGTCTAAGTTTTCTTAAATGTCGTTATTCAAATCCAATTTAAAGCTGAAATTTTTTTAAGCAAAAACATTCTATTAGGCAAAGATGATACATTGAACAATTCATCCAATTTTTTCCACATCATTTCAGCAGACTCAAATTGACCAACCTTTCTTAACACATAGTCGGAGAGATTTAAAGAAATGGATGATAATACAAGCTCATTCATTTTATATTTCTTTTCTTCAGTTACAGTTACATTATGCATTCCATCAATGGCCTTGAAGACACGTTGTTGAATCAAAACACATTTAATTTTTTGTGTCCAAATTTTGAAATCAATTTTACCAAAAAAAAAAGGAGTCATGCCAAAGGAGTTGGAAGCCATTTTTTAAGCACAAACCACGGGAAGAAATAGATTGACAATCAAGAGTATCAAATAGTGGAAGCCATTATCACTTTAAAATATCATAAAGAGAGAACCAGCCGCCTCAGAGCATCACAAAGCACAAAAGAGAACCAACCGCCTCAAGGTATCACAGAGATATATCAAATCAAAACTGAACAAATCAGAAAACGAGACAGATCCGAAAAATAAATAAACAAATCTGAAATTTTTTGGAAACAATAGAATGAATCTATTAGAGGAAAGATGGGAGACACTTCCCTTTCACCAAGGGTTAGAATTGATTTGACCGAAACCGGAAGCAGTCGGCGATGGTCGGCTGTGCTAGCAATAAACGGTGGAATAGCAGAGGCCAGCAAATCCGACAGACGAGCAGTGGGCTATCGTGTCCTCAGCACCGCATTTCACTGATCTGTTTCACACTTACCTCCACTCACCGGAAGCCCTACCTGAAAATAAGAATAGAGGACGACTGACGATGGACGTCCGACCCGCTCTGATACCATTGTTAAATATCTACGGTCATCATCGTCGGAGAACCAGTCGAAGAAGATAGAGGTGGAGGATATCGGTGCTCAGATTTCCTCTCAATAACTCACAAAGAATCATATTTGCTGCCCACCCGTAAGGGTTCACGCACTGGGGATGATAAGGGGTTGGGGTGTAAGGCTATGGGCCAAGTTTTAATTAATTAAAACTGGCCCAATACTTTGAGCATATGAAGACCTTCATTTGACCCAACAGTATGAACAACAACCAGGAATGTATAATTTTATCTAATTTACGTAAATGTGTAAGTAATCTGATCCTATTATAATCATTGAAAAAAATTCAAATACATGCATGTTTAAATTTAGATGATGAGATGAATGTTGATGAGGATACAATGGTCGTCATCTTGCTAAGGATGTTAATCTAGATTTGGATGAAGATGATATAAACACACATCATAAGATGAATAAATGGTTCAATAAGTTTGTTGAATTTTGCAACAATAGAAATTTCCCTCCTAAGAAAAAATAAGGGCCTTAATTTGAAGAAGACCCTGAATGGAGACGATTTGATAACATAGAGGACGATCATACATTAGATACATTTGTTTGGGAATGGTGGATAATTTTGGGTCGGTCTTCATTTGATCCACCACCACTCCATGATCCCGACGAATAGTATGATCCCATGGAGTATAAATCTCTAGCCAAAGGGTCTGTATTCTCTAGCAAGAAAAATTTGAAACTTGCTGTGGGGGAATACCATTTGCTGAATAAAAATGGGTACTACACTAATAAGTCTGACTAGGAACATTATTGGATTATTTGTTGTGAGAAATAATGTAACTTCAAATTGCGTACAGCAGGGACAAACAATTTTTGGAGAATTTATGAATTGGTTGAACACACCTGTTAATTTAATCCAAATCGTGGAACTCCTCACACATTGCCATCTAAATTTTTGGGATAGTACATGGAAAAGAAAATCTTAATAGAAGGTCAAATTATGATTCACAAAGCAGTTCGAATACATTTGAAGTTAGATTACACCTTAGAGATCAATTATGCATTGGCTGAGAGAATTCGAGATCATGCCATTTCAACATTATATGGTAATAAAGAAGATTCTTTTGGAATGATTCCTTCATACCTTCATATGTTAAGGTCTACAAATTCGGGAACAGTAACTGATTATATGATTGATCCATATACTGGCCAATTCAAATATGTATTCTATGCTTTAGGTGCATCCGTAAATGGATTTCAATATGCTAGGCCCTTTGTTGTTGTTGACGGGATACATTTGAAGTTAAAGTATCAGAATCATGTTTGTCGCCACAAAAAAGGATGGCGGCAATCAGATATTTCCCCTGGCATTTGGGGTTGGTGGGGTCGAGTGTCGAGAGTCATGGACATGGTTTATGGAAAGATTGAAAAAAACTTTCCCCTATTCAGATGATATCTTAATTGTTTCAGATGAAGCACGGGCAATAGCTAACGCAATACGCCATGTATTTCCATTGGTACATTTTATGCTTTGCATATTCAATAAAATTTGTGTAGATTTGGTCAAGATATGGTCAATATATTTAAGTCTACAGCCTACAGATATAGAGATGAAGATTACAATGGATTCATGGATGATTTAGAGTATGTGTGCCCAGCTGAAGCTCTACACTTGAAGGAGAAGGTTGGAGAGGCACAATTTGCTCGTGCTAAGTGTCATGTTTGTAGGTATGATATTATGACTTCTAATGTTGTTGAAATTTTAACAGTCATCTTTTGTGGGCTCGAATATTGCCTATTTGTTCAGTTCTTGAGGTTACTCGATTTATATTGGAGGAATGGTTCAGTGAGAGATTTAAGAGTGCAAATAAGAATGGAAGATATCTAACACTGGATGCCACTGAGAAGGTGCTCAAGGTTATTGAGGAAGGAAAGGTAATGGATGTTCATTACAGAAATGAAAGACAGTATAAGGTGTCACACATGCAAAAGGACTATATCGTTGACTTGGGCAAACAAAAATGCTCCTGCATGAAGTTTCAACATGAATAAATACCTTATTCTCATGCCGGTGCAATAATTTGGTATATAATAATTTCAATTTTAAATTTATATTATCCTGTTATTCTAATATCACGTGTTACACTAAATTTAATTCACCTAGGCATATAAAACATGATCCTACCATTTACGCTGCTGAGTATTTCAAATTGGAATGGCTCCTTAAGATATGTGGAGGGTCGGTATCTTCAGTTCCATACCCTTCTGATTGGTGTGTGCCTGGGTATGTGAGTTCTGAAGTTTGTAAGCCCCCAAACAATCCAAGACAGGCAGGTCGACCTAAAGAGAAGAGGTATCCTTCTGGTACAGAGGGATCTACTCATTTTTGGAAAGTTCAAAAATATCGAAGGTGTGGTAGTACATGACATAATTCAAAATCATGCAGTGCTGACATTGCTCATAATTTTGAAGACTGTGATGGAAACCTAACAAAAACACGTCTGCAAAAAAAGGTGTGGTAATTGTAGAATGAATGACCACACGGTTCCTAAATGTGCAATGAGGAGAAATATTGACATCAATTTTCCTCCACCTTAATATGTTTATTTTATTTTACTATTGTAATTGTACATTTGACAAATTACTTGGGTAATTAAGTATTGACATACAAGTTGAAATGCGAGTGGGTGTTTTCAGTTAAAATTTCTAGACATGTTCAGATTCTACTTGATATGATCATGCGTATGATGTGCAATTTTTTTTGTTGAATTATACTCCTAGTGTATATTATTAGAAAAATATTTTGTATATTATAAACAATTGAGGGTGAGCTACAAATACATGTACAATATAGAAAATGAAAGAAAGTAATCCGATGTGGGATGTTGGACTAAGCTATATACAAAGTTTATATGCATCATACTAATACACCCCTCAAGTTGGAGCACCATTGGTGACTCCAATCTTGTCCATCAATAAACGAAGGCGCGCACCAGAGAGAGGTTTTGTGAGACCATTAGCAAGTTGGTCAGCAGATGAAACATGTGAGATACGTAGCTGCTACGATTTTACCAAGTCACGTACAAAGTGAAAGTCTATAGCAATGTGTTTCATTCATGAGTGAAAGACTGGATTTGAGCAAAGATAGGTAGCCCCAATATTGTCATTGTATATAGTAGGTGTGGATGTGATATGAATGCAAAATTCCGAAAGAATTGAGCGAGTCCATATCATTTTAGTTGCAGCAGATGCAATGGATTGGTATTCAGCTTCAGTGGTGGAACAAACTACAGTACGTTATTTTCGAGATGACCAAGAGATTGGATTGGCTCCCAAAAAAATAATATAAGCACTTGTGGAAGTTTTATCTTCAGTGTTACCTGCCCAATCTGCATCAGAAAAGCAGTGAAGAGATAAAGAAGAATTACAACAAAGGGAGATCCCTACATCTCGAGTACCATTGAGATATCGTAGTGACCTCTTTATAGCACCCCAATGACATTCAGTAGGAGCATGCATGAATCGAGAGAGTTTGTTAACTGTAAAGGCAATGTCCGGCAGAGTAAACTGGAGGTATTGTAGACAACCAAGAACTTGTCGGTACAATGATGCATTAGTCGGAACAGTTTCATATCGTAAAATAAGAGAAGACCCATAAGTAAGAGATGTCTGAACTGGCTTTGCAGCAAGCGTATTGTGTCTAGCAAGCTAAATCAACAATGTATTTTTGTTGGGATAGAAAGCATGCATTGTTGTTATGGAAAACTTCTATCCCAAGAAAATAAGAGAGAGAACCAAGATCTTTAACTGAAAATTGAGAACTTAGTGCCTCAACAACATGGGTAAGAAAAGGCATATTATTACCCATGAGTATCAAATCATCAACATATACTAAAAAGTAAGACACGATTCCATTCTTATTGTACACAAAGAGTGATTCATCAGACTTCGTGGTCAAGAACCCAATAGAGGAAAAAAAAGACCTCAAAGCATTATACCATGTTCGGGGAGCTTGCTTTAAACCATAAATTGACTTTTGCAACTTGCACACATAATCTGAAAAGTTTTCTCAGAGAACCCAGGTGGTTGAGACATATAAACTTCATCATTCAAAGTACCATGCAAGAACGCATTGTTCACATCAAATTGACGTAATGTTCAAATAGTGCCTGAGGAACAATAGTAGGTTCAGTTTCAGCATAAATAGAAGCAGTGAAAGAGTACCTTGGATTTGGTTTGTGAATGTTGTTTTTGGAAGGTGTTGTCATTGGATGATTGACAGTTGTCAGTGAAGGAGTTTGTCGGGGCTGCCATGATTTCTGCAGAAGGAAGAATAAGGTAAAGGCAAAAAGGTGGGTTGCAGTGGAGAGGAGAAAAAAATTTGGAGAATGGGTCAAATTTGGAAAATATTTAATAGATTCTGAATAAATCAAATGTGGAAAAAATTATTTGACAGATTGATATAGCAAGGATCATGGGATTGAGGCGTTAGCCCAGTAATGCTCTGGTTACCATATTAGGAAAATATTTTTATATATTATAAACAATTGTGGGTGAGCTACAAATATATGTATAATATAGAAAATGAAAAAAAGCAATTCGATGTGGGATGTTGGACTAAGTTATATACAAAGTTTATATACATAGTACTAATATATATTTTATGTCCAGATGTAGCTAAATATTGTTAATGATGGATCGGTTGTGAAATGTGTTTACATGAGAAATGGAGGGTGATTCAATTGTGTTGGATATTGATGCGTTGAAATTTATAGAACAGAAATTTGGAGGAGGTTCGTCCAGAAGGTTCAGCTTGCATATTCAGTATCGAATTAATTATAATTTGATTCAATGTGATTAAATTGAAGGTTTTATTTTATTTTATTTTATTTTTATTAATTATAAAATTTCCTGTCCATTATATTTTACTAATTAGTATATGCGTATATTTATATTTATATTTATATTTATATTTATTTTATATTTTCTTTTATGTAAATTAAACAATTTATATTCTCTTCGTCCTTCTCAAATGGTAGTTTTTGTCTTTTGCATATAAATTAAGAAGTATTATTATTTAATGTGTAGTGGATAGTTGTATTAATAAGAGGGTGTGTTCCATATTTTAATTGCAATTAGTGGGTGTATATGGGTCTCATATATGTAAAAAAAATGGATTCTTTGGGTGGACGCTTAAAATAGAAAAAAAATGAATGTTTGTGGTGTGGGGGGAGTATTAATATAATTTAAATATTGATATCTTTCTTATGTAGTGTACGATGCATAACACTACATATGTCATTTTAAAAAAATTAATATACATGTATTAATTTATTTTAAAAATTGATATCTTTCTTATGTAGTGTACGATGCATAACACTACAATATGTCTTTTAAAAAAATAATTTGCATTATTAAATTTATTTTATTATTTTAAAATTATTAATTAACTTAATATATTATCATTTAACTCGAATAATGATTAACTAGTTTATTTATCGAAATTTTAAAATCAAATTATTTATCACGAATATACACGAATTATGAATTTCTTAATTTCCAGTTAAAATTTTAGTAATCTAAATAACTACTATTTATTCGAGCTATGTTTTTCGTGTCTTTTTGTGTTAAATAATTTGAATATATCGTGTAATTAATATTGTGTTAAATTATTCAAGTACTTTATTCCGGTTGAAATTTAAATGTAGGAATTCACGTAATAATTTAGTAAATTTCGTGTAACTTTATGTGTTAAAAAAATTGATTAATATTCGAGTAAATAATTTGGTAATTCTTAATCGAGTACCCTTCGAGTTAAAAGTTCGTTTTAATATTTCGAGTAATCAATTTTCAGTTATATTTTTGAGTTAGAATTCGAAGTAATATAACTCGAAAATGTTACACCCAATGTACTCGAATGGTACTCGAAGTTTTTACTCGAAGAATTTTGAATTGATATTAACTTTTTTGACTAGAATTCTTTTGTACTCGATTTATTTAGATTACTCCTTCATTCTCCTAGTTTTTTACTCAATTTTGACTACTCAAAATTAACTTCTGGCACTGCTGCAATTACCCCTAATTTAGATGCAAGAACGCAATAGTACTTGTTAAATACTTTCTCCTGCAGACAACACTCCACAAGTACCCGCCGCATGATCTCTCGACCCTAAACGTGCAGAAGACAAGTTGGGCTAGTAAAAATAAATTACTTCTTGAAAGAGCTTCAGTGAACAGTTAGTTATTCTGCATACTTAAATCAGTTAAAACCAAGGTGGTGACAAATTGATGTACTAACCAGCACCATGTCGGGATGAGACGATGTCTAAGAGACTCAGACAAATATCAAGATCAAGATGATGAATAAAGAAGATATTAAACATAAATATAGATATAGAGATGCAAGTACTCCATGGCTTTATTCAGAGCACATTAAAGTAGGAAGGAAGGTTTGTTAATTAAATTAATTAATAATGTGAAAGAAAAAACATGCGAGGGGCAAATAATTATTTTTGGGTGCATCCTGACCTTGTGATTGTAGAACATCATGTGATGTAATGTAAGATTTATGTATCTACTGAATTGAGGAACAAGGATGAATGTAATACAAACATAGAAGAGAATGTTGCACACATAATTGGATAAACCCATGTATGATACTTGAATTTTGGGCCCTCAAAATCACACTTTATTCTGTCACTTTCATTATGGCAAAATTTCAGGGGACTAAGCATGCCCATGGGTTCAAAAGAGCATTTAAATCCTTGCACACTTGGCAGTAATTTAAGCAATGACATATATTTAATTAATGAAATAGTAGATGGAACATGGAAATGAAATAGGTGATCCCATTTGTTACTATATATACAGGTACACTTTGGACTTGACCATTTCTAAGACAAAACAAAACCTCTTCTAGGAATATAGAAACATACAACAAATAGCAAGGATTAAGGAGATTGAAACAAGAGCATTTTGTGTACTTTTAACTCATTTTACTTATGCTCATCACATATGTCAAGTAGGAATGAGGGAAGATGAAACATTCAGCTTATCTCAACAACCCATCCTCTGTTATCCTCGATGTCGCCTCTTTGGATTCCGATAAGCCTTGAATAAAGTTCGAGGGACACAAGATGTGCACTATCTTATAATCAATCCTGTAAGAACAATTGCAGAGTGAATTAAACATGGAAATATTACTTCAGTTATGTGTTATTTGGCTCCCATCTAATAGATGTATAGTAGCATGGTTGATACACAAGCTGTCATGTGAACCTAACATTTATTTCTAACATCATTGTCCGGTGGGAATAAATGATCAAGAATGATCGCTTCTATTAAAGTAAAAGACTGGATGGCTATTGAGTATAGATTAAAACTAACTGCTGCTTACCTCTTACTCTTGTAAGTAATACTTCCTACAGGAGCAACATCAACTGCAGTTCCAGTACAGAATACTTCATTGGCATCAATTACTTCTTCAATTGGAATACGACGTTCAGTTACCTGCTCCAATTCGGACAACTTTGTAAAGCTTTGTATGTATTGTTATGAAGCATGATAAGAAAAAAATTTTAGAATAGTCTAAAGAATATAATACTCAATTCAATGTAGCTAATTATTAAGATGATCAAGTTCAGTGATGTAAAAATTCAGAAGTTTTGGCAATTTTGCAGAAAAGCTGCCATCCACTACTTAAGTGCATGGAAAAGCATTCAAATGTTTAAATAATTAGAAAGGTAATAAGGAGTGAGATCTAGAAGGCATTGAAGACTGTAAAACAACCAATACTATAGTACTAATATCAAAGTGGTAGTTAAATTACTTTTGCAATAACTGATAATTGATTGCTGGTTCAAAATATGAACTAATTGAATATATATCAAGGGGCTGCTATTTCCCTATGTATCAAAGTGATCTGAACATGTTATACCGCTTGGTTAGGAGTAATGGGGGAGGGTAATGAGAATAAAAAGATTATCGATTCTCATTCCTCGTGCTTGGTAAGAAATAATGGGAATTTGAAATCCTCAATCGATCATTTTCATTGATTTAATCACTATCCCCACCACTTAAAAGAATTTTATTCTCATTACCATTACCCTCATTAATGACTCCCACTACCATTACCATTTTGGAATTTGAACCAAGCGGCTAAGAGATGATAGAATAAATGATGCAATATTGCATTGGATTCTTGGAAAGAACAAAAATAAAAATCCAGAATAACCTGGTAACCCAAATCTCGTGCAATTTCAATGATGCTTTTACGAGTGATTCCTTCAAGTATAGTACCATTAGCAATTGGGGTGGAAAGAACATTCCCCTGTAGAAAAAAATAGCATTCAACTTTTCAATGGATTACATAAATTAGCACAATTCACAAAAGACTTAAATCAAGTCATTGGTTCTTTTTCAACGGATTACATAAAAATCTAGAAGTTAATATGATATGCACTGCTTGAATATATGCATGGCAGAAAAAATCCACACACACATTCATTTATGAAGTTATCTTAATGAGTTAATACCTTGAGCATGAACATATTACAAGATGAGACCTCTTCAACATATCTTTTGTTCTCCGAGTCCAGGTACAAGACGTCGGAGAACCCTCTATCCCTTGCTCTAGTTAAGGCTTTGAACATCTACATGACAACACAAGAAAAACATAATCAGATGGCATACAATACATTGTGCTTTTGAAATGCCAATAAGATTACGTAAGGTTTATTTGCTATGTACACTGTTTTTTTTTTCCATTTGGGACTTTCATCAAACACTTACCGGTGCATAATTGGTAATGCTCTTGACACCTCCAGCACCACCACGAGTGGCGCGATGAAACACATCATCAACATACAAATTGAGCGGCGTACCCTCCTTCAAAACCAATCCATACTAGAATTCAGAAATCAATTCATGCATACATACTTCATAGTTCATACAGAGATCAGATTAAATTATACCCTAAAATAATTTCCAACAGGAGAAGCATACACAAAAAATGTGCACTCAGAAGCAGGTGATAATCCCAATACAGGTCCACTCCCAATGAGCAGAGGCCTAATGTACAGAGCCCCTTTTCCTGGAGGAGGGATCTGCAGTAAAACCATGTGAGTAATTTACCAATCAGTTCAAACACGATGAATTAAAGGCGATGGATTTACTCACCCATCGGCGATTAGCGAGAACAGTTTGTTTAACAGCGTGGATGAATTGGTGAACGGAAGGTGAAGGCATGCACATTCTGTCGGCACCAATTTGCATTCGAAATGGCATTTTCTTATGGACGGAATAGGAAGAGGCCACCATCTTCTCTTCTGTAAGCTTTTGTACCTTCAAATTGTCCCTGCGTTGCATGATTTCGTAAGTTCAAACAGTAGATGAATTATAGATTCCTTCGTTGATGGGATGTCGTTAGAAAAGAGCATCTATCTACTCCGTCACCAATGATCTCTTTTTTCTATTTTGGTCGTCCAACCCAAAGTAGACATGCACCCCGAACCGGAACTGCCGGTTCCGGTTCCAAGGTAGCGGGAACCGGAACCGAACCGGGGTACGAAGGTTTCGGTTCCGGAACCAACGGTTCCAGTTTTAATTTTTTTTTTATTTTAAGCATAAAAAGTAAAAAAAATTAAAAAAATTAAAAAACCGGCAGTTCGAACCGGAACTGCCGGTTCGGAACCGGAACCGCCGGTTTTTTCCCAAATATGAGGAACTGAAATTGAAACTTCCCCTACCGGTTCCGGTTCTTTTTGGCGGTTCCGGTTCCGGTTAAAACCGGTTGTTCCCCTGTTTAAACCGCCGGTTCTGATTTTTTTGTGCATGTCTAATCCAAAGGGTCCTCTTTTCTTTTTTACACATATAGTACTCACTCATCCCCTCTAATACAATTAAAACATGGAGCCCATACTCCCACTAATACAACTACCCACTACACATTAAATAATAATATTATTTAATTCACGTACCAAAAAGCAAAAACTACCCTTGTCGTGGAACGAAGGGAGTACTTTTTAGAATTGTTATAATTTTATATTTCGTTGTCCACTGCTAATAAAATAATACTCTCTTCATCCCTAGTTGTATTTCACGTTTTCCTTTTAGTCAATTCCTTAAAGTATTTCACAATTTACTTTTTCTAAAAATAATTAAAAATACTTTACAATGATAGTACTCCATCCGTCCCACCGAAAGATGGCTATTTGCTTTTTGTGTGTAAATTAAGGAATATTATTATTTTATGTATGTTGAGTAGTTGAGTTAATAGTGAGTGGTGAGCATATGTGAGACTTTTTTACTAAAAGTGAAAAATGAAGACATTTGAATTAGACACCCAATATAGTAAAATGGAGACATTTTTACACATATTCAGTGGGGCGGATGAAATACTTTTTACACATATTCCAATATAATATTCACTTTTTGAGAAATCTCAATAACTTTACATACATTTTTCATTAAATTAACTAAAATATTTCTTTGTTTTCTTACTTTATACAATAAAAAACAAGATTTTATTAAACTCCACACTACGTAAAGTATTTTTGAGGACGGAAAGAGTAATAATTATTAATTTACGTGTAAAAAGTAAATAGGTACTTTATCGATGAAAAGGATGTACTCTTTGTAGTACATGGTTTTATTGAATGAAAATAGTAGGTCATATTTAGGGCTTTAAAAAACAAAAAAAAAATATTGATATTTTTAAAGTGACTGTCAAAATGTTAAAATTAATATCTTGTGACTGCCTGGATGAGCAATAGCGTACATTTAGGACAAGTAATTCAATTTATAATATTCATTCCCGCCCTATAAATGGAACAATTTTTTTTTTCTATTTTGATCATTTTACCTAAAAAGTTTTTTTTTTCTTTTTTACACATGAGATCCACATACACTCACTAATAAAATTAAAATATGAGTCTACTCTCTAATACAACTATCAACTACACATTAAATAATAATATTTCTTAATTAATGTGCCAAAAAACAAAAACTTAGTGAGGGACGGAGGGACTACTCCACAAATTGATATCTTTTAGTGCACGGAATCATCTGTGAGTTATAGAATTAATTTTCATACACTCCATTTGCATTATATTCAATACTACATACGTATCTAAATATCTAAAGACATCTAATTATCAGTTTTTAATGCTGACGTGGATAAGCTACATTTCTTGGTTGACGACATGGCATCACCATATTATTTTAAAATTTTCCTTTTTTATTAATTCACTTCTCAAACTCAGTTACTTTAGCTTTAAAATATTTTGTGCTCCTATCGTTCTTAATTTTCTATTTATTGTGATCTAATAATACAATATGCAAATGCTTGATTTAGGTTACTAATTGATATTTTAATTTAATGCTGATTTTATTGAAATTTAATAGTATTTAATTCTTTTTTGTATATATATATTGAATCAAGTTGGTGTGAAATATCATTTTAGTATTTTATTTCTTATTCTCTCACTTTTTATGTTTTTTTTTTGTTGTGAAGCATATATATATATATATATATATATATAGTCATTTAGTTTTACTTTTTTTTCTTTAATTTGCGCGTGGTTATTTGCACTTATTATTATGTTATTAGTATTTTGTAAGAGAATTATTTTAATACTATTAATATCCATAATTTTCATTTATTTTTTATACTTAATTTAGTAAAATTTGTGTTGGAGTTTTGAAGGATTCTCCTCCTATGAAGATAAAGTTCGAGTAGACAAGAAAGAGGAGAAAGAGAAGAAGAAAAAATCAAAGTAAAATCCAAAAGATAAAATTCAATTTTATTGTTGAGAGACAATAATCATGTATATTGTAATTTTCTATTAGTTATTATTCATGTACTTTTTTTTTCTCTAATTAATTTTGAATATCTTTTCTAAAATCTAAATATTCATCATTTTTTTATTTATGATTTTAATTAAAAAACATCACAATCGCATATATATATATATATATATATATATATATATATATATATATATATATATATATATATATATATTAGGTTCTTATGTCTACAATTAATTTTCTATTATATGTACAACCTATTAATATATATTTAAAGTATTTTTAATCTCATTGAAATTATTTTATTTATATTAATTATATGATCACAATTCAATATTATATGCATTCATCGCTTTAAAAATTTAAGTAAGTATACCAATTATACATATTAATTCAATGTTTTGTATTTTATTATTACTTTATGTTCATGTAAAATAATTTATTTTAAAATATTTAAATAACATGATTGATAATTATATTTTCATTGAATCATTCAATAGCAAATAATTAATGAGTTTTTATATAGATTATTATATGTATATTGATTGTTACAAATTAATCTTTTAGTTTTGAAATAAATTTGCTTATAATCTTTTAATGACTGAAACTTAATTATTTAAAATAATATAAATATTTTTCAAATTAACATTTAGTATTCAATTGTAATTATAGTCAAACTTAACTAAAATATATAAACAAGCTCGAATGAGGATGTTATTTATTTACATTTAAAATAATTTTTGCATTAATATTATATATATATATATATATAATATAATATATATATATATATATATATATATATATATATATATATATAGAACTATTCTTCATTTATCAATTAAAAATATTTAAAACCTAATTAAATTGATTTGTATAAGTTTATGACTACCTTTACCTAATATTTAATGGCAAAAACTTCTGTGCACCCGGGCTTACGGACTACATTCCGTGCGCCTTAAGAATTTTGTGTTAAATTGTATACCCTTTAGTATATAGATGTGTACCCTTTATTTTCTAAATAAAATTATTTTGTGTATCTGGGCGCATGGATAATACTCCGTGCGCCTTTATAATTTTGTGTTAAACTGTATACCCTTTAATATAAAAATGTGTACCCTTTATTTTCTAAAGAAAAAAATATTAATGAAAAATATATATCCTTTAAAACAAAATGGTGTACCTTTTATTAATTAAAGTATATATTCTTTAGACCAAAGCAATGTACCCTTACCCATGATATTAAATTTTTAAAAGCGCAAGAAATATGTTCCGTACACACGCAAGCCTCACTCATATTTAATTTACTATTATTGATTAATTAAAGTAAAACCTTAAATTATTATTGTAAAGATTTTTGTATGAAAATATATACTTCAAATACCTTTCTAATGATTTGTCGCTTAATTTGGAAAAAAATTAATTCACCATTAATAATTATATTCTTTTCATTGATATGAATTTTTTAATTCGAATTTCTATATATAGCTTTTTCCAATTAATATATTGGATTCATTAATGTACATTAATTAAGTTATTTACTTCAAACATTAATCCACTATTATTGATTGATTAAAGTAAAATCCTTAAATTATTATTGTAGAGATTTTTTTTAATGGAGATATGACATACCTCATGTACATTTCTAACGATGTGTCGCTTAATTTAGAAAAAAAATAATACACCTTAAATAATTATATTCTTTCATGAATTTATTAATTTGAATTTCTATATATAGCTTTTGCCAATTAATATGGTTGGATTCATTAATAATTAAGTTATTACTTCAAACATTAATTTACTTTTCATTTATTAGCAATTTTAATTTAAGGTGATGATAAATTAATATGAGTTGATATGTGTAAAATTTTTTTATTTTATTTTGTATATATGTTATTCTATTTTGTATACGTGTTTATTAATAATTGTATATTTTTTTCACACTAAGTTTTTCATTAAAAAAATTAGCATCCATATGTGTATAACTTTTTATTCAATAGTGCATACATGTTTTTTTAATAATTGTATATTTTTCACACTCAATTTTCATTTAAAAACTAACAATTAAATTGTAAACATTTTTGTTCATAATTTTATATGTTTTGTTTATATTTGTATATATTTTTTAAAGTGGGTGCACCCTATCTTAAGGTGCATCAGGTGCACAGTATAGTAAAAACCAGTTAATATATATTCTTTTTGTTGATGACATATTATTTCAATTTCATTTTATTTAATCTCATTAATATATTTGACATTTTTAAAAAAATCATCTTAATTTTCATTGACAGTATGAGATGTGATTGAGATATCTAATGTGTTCTTTTAAGAATGAGAATTAGAATATATATGTATATATATGATTTAAAGTTTATAATTTATTTATTTTCTTTTTAATATAAATTTAATTTGTGGGTGATCTTGGGTGCACATGAGATTAATAGGGTAAAAATCTAAAGACGTTTATTTGAGTTTTTAATATTAATAGGGTATAAATCTAAAGTTTATTTAATGTTTGGATTTGGCGTGTAATTTTTATATTAATCTTAATATTTGATTTTTTTTATTAAACTTTCATTTTCTGTGTAATTTCAATTTTTATTTATTTAATGATGAATTTAAAAACTAATCAATCATTATATACTAATTTCAATTAATTAGAAGCTAATCTTGATAGGGTAAGTGTGATTTAATTTTTTTTGAAAAAAATCAAATCAATGGACTATTTTATATGAGTGAGGCTTGCGTGCGCCCTGGCGCACGGGAACACATTTCATGCGCCTTTAAAAATTTAATATTAAGGGTAAGGGTACATTACTTTGGTCTAAAGGGTATACACTTTAATTAATAAAAAGTACACCATTTTGTTCCAAAGGGTATACACTTTTCATTAATAATTTTTTTCTTTAGAAAATAAAGGATACACATTTTTATACTAAAGGGTATACAATTTAACACAAAATTCTAAAGGCGCACGGAGTGTTGTTCATGCGCCCAGATACACACAATAATTTTTTAGAAAATAAAGGGTACACATCTGTATACTAAAGGGTATACAATTTAACACAAAATTCTAAAGACGCACGGAATGTGGTCCGTGCGCCCGGGTGCATAGGAGTTTTTGCAATTTTATATTGCACATAGTCAAATTTACATTACTATTTATCCCAATTACTTTTAATGCTTTTTTAGTTTATTTTATTTGGCAAAAACTCCTGTGCACCCGGGCGCACGGACCACATTCTGTGCGCCTTTAGATTTAGTATACAGATGTGTACCCTTTAATTTCTAAAGAAAATTATTGTGTGTATCTGGGCGCATGGACAACACTCCGTGCGCATTTAAAAGTTTGTGTTAAATTGTATACCCTTTAGTATAAAAATGTGTACCCTTTATTTTCTAAAGAAAAAAAAAATTAATGAAAAGTGTATACCATTTAGAACAAATTGGTGTACCATTTATTAATTAAAGTTGTAACATCTCAATATTTCGTAATCTATATTTTCGTAAATTTATATTTTATAAAATTGTATTTTTACTTATATATATATTATATTTTAATTATTATATATTATATAATTATAATAATAGTAATAATATTTAATTGTGTGCAAGTTGGAATGAACAAGTGGGTGTGTTTGGATAAGAATTAAAAATTTTGGATAAGGATAGTGATGTGTGTGAGTGATGAGATCAAACTTTGCCAACAAGTTTAGTATGTATATATATAGAAAACCAACACATTCATACACACATGTATATATATATATATATATATATATATATATATATATATATATATATATACACAAGCTTATATATAAATATTCACACACACACGGCTTTACAAGTGATCAATTCACTTTGTGATTTATTCTTTTCATATTATATATCAAAATGTTCGTCTCGAATCGTAAATTCCATATATATAATTCTTTTATAAAATAGATGTCATTTTGAGCTAGAAAAGCTCCGTCAAAGTTTCAACCCCTTTAATGGTAGATTTTATTTCGGTGCGAGTTAGCTTGATATTATAGTCCATTTTGAAGCTCTCCTCACGAAGATCACAAAGGTATGATTAGTTTTGAATTTTGACGTAAAACGAAGGATTTACAAAGAATCTCACTTCACGGTATAATTTCATATTTTCTAAACTTCAATATTTTTATATAAAATTGGTATTGATGTGATCCTCATCTCACGAGGATTCCAACGGTGTTTTCAGAATTTCAAACTAAGTTGTATAACTCAAGTTGGGTCATTTTGTAATAAGTTTAAAGTTTAGGGTATGTTTAAATAAGAATTTAATATAATGCCGGGACTTGATTGTAATTTATAAATTATTAATAATATTAAATAAATAAAATTTTCTATTTAAACACCACATGATCGACTGCAGTAGCTATGCACATGTTCTTTTTTTTATTATTTTATTATTTTATATTAATATCATAATTATAATTATATATTTAAAATTTAATATTTTTATATTATAGTTAAATTTAACTATTATTCTTATTTAAGTGAAAAAATCTTTATTTTATATTTGTAATAAAATTAGTAAATCATTTTCAAGAATTTTTGAGATCGAAGAGCAAGCCTAGTCCATTCTACAATTTCGAAGAAAGATCAAGGTTAGGGTAACTTTTACCTTTTACCGAGTGCTATATTTTATGTCATGATTGCTATGTTAAGATGTGATATGTGTTACTAATATGTCAGTTTATGTGCCATGTGTGCTTTTAGTTTGATGATAAATATTTTCCTACTAATATAGTACTGGGTGACGACTCGGTGCGCACAGACCAACTAACACAAGTTACTGGCTACGTCAGTTCAGTACTAAAATATATTTCAAAGTATGCTAATATCGTACTGGAGTGACAGCCCGGTGCGCACAGACCAACTAACACAAGTTATCGGATGATGGTTCGGTCTAAAATATTTTCAATGAGTTATCGAACGGCAATGTGCAAAAGTAATTTATTAAAATTGACATATGTTATATCTTATGGTATATTTGGTATGCATATTTATTTTTAACTACGCAATCATTTAAGTTAACCCACTGAGTGTATTTTACACGCTCACTCCTTCCACTTCAAACTCTTTTCAGGTTGAGGCTGCAATGGCATACCAGGGGCGGATGCGTTGCGTGAGAGCTTTTTATTAATATGCTGCGCCAAAATCTCTTTATACAAATTCTTATGATATACTTTTGTATAATTTTCACTGTTTATAATATTTTATTAACTTTATTTTATAGTTCACGCCCTCACTGAAGGTTAATATTATCAAAGAATTGCGAACAAAATCTTCCTTTCTAGTTATTGAAAACTGGGGCGTGACAAAAGTGTATACCCTTTAAACCAAAGCAATGTACCCTTACCCATAACACTAAATTTCAAAAGGCGCACGGAATGTGTTCCCGTGCGCCCGGGTGCACTTATTTTATTTTATTCATATATTTTTATATGTTTCTCTTTATGTTATATTCTTATTCATTCTTTTTTTTATTTATTTGAAAGATTTATATGTAATATATATTTAGGGTTTTCATACATATTTATATTTTTTTTAAATATTTTAAAATTGAGGTATGTTTATCTATTATATATATTGTTATGTCATTGTAATTTTTCGTAATTATGAATTATCTCATCTAATTATATGTGTTTTTAATTCCTCTTTGGATTTGGGATTCGTTTCGCGCACACTATTACTTTTTCTTATTATTTTACTTTTTATATTTATTGTGTATCCTCCATCTTCGTAACTCATTGAATAATTATGACCTTTTTTCTTAATAGGTTGTTCGAAATAAATTACAGATTTGCATCCAAATCATTCCAATCTTGCAAGATAAATGTTGATAATAAAATGATATTTATCACTAATACCTTTAATTCGAAATTAAAGATGATATCAAGTACATATTTCAAACTAATGAAGTCGAATTCCCCTGAATTTAGGGTTATTGTATATGTAGAATTTAATTTAAGGTGAAGTGATTATTTTTGAAAAGGTTATGAAATGTATAATATTTATATCATATTTACATGATTAGCATTAGGTTTTTTTTTGTGTTTTTTTTTTTAAATATACTTTTATGTACGATCCATATTACATATTTCTATACCTTCGATTGTATGTCTTTCCCATTCTTCTTTTAAATTATTCTTATATAAAAAATTATAGCATCAAAAGTTTACTAAATCAGTTCCAAACATGAAACATCAATACTATATAATTATTTTATTTAATGCAATTGTCATTTCATTTAATGCAATTGTGGTAGGTAAAAAGGTTTGCTTTTGATGTGATAAGATACTAAATATAATAATAATTATTATTATTATTTAAATTAAGTTTTTAGTTGTATATATTATTTGTGCATGTATATTTTTATAATAAATGATATATATATCAATTTGAAATATGAAAAATATTTTTTAAGAGTATAATTTAATTGTATATTATTTAAATGGATCAATAATAATGTAATTGATTCAATAAATATTATCAGTCATATTGATAAATTATGAATTTTAAATTTGAAACAATTTATGTAAAGTTTAATTATGGGCTAAATGTCAACTAACACAAATTTTAATATTGATATAATTTTATCAATATTCTAACTTTGATATGATTAGATGTTGACCCATAATTTATAACTTATATGAGAAATATACGAGATAATTTTTTTTAAATAAAATAATTTTTAAAATAATTAAAAAATTATATAAAAAAGTATTGATTAAATTATTTTAAGTTTATATTACTTAAGATTATGATAAATGGATCCATATTAAAACTTATCTCAATAACAATAATTTAAATTTATACAAAAGTTTATTATTGGTTCTATAAAAGTTTGTAATTTTAGGAATCTGATAAATTAATTCCTAACTTTCTTAATTAATTATTAACTATTATATATTACTCCATATTTAATTGATTATCTCACTCAATTATTAATTTACAAAAATAAAAATTTACTACATTTTTATTGAGTACATTTCATTGAGATTGAAATAAAAATTATTTCCAATAAACTCATTCAGAATAAAAAAAAATCATTTCTATTTTATTCGTAAATTAATACTTCACTTCGTCTAAATGTCATCACTTTTTATTTTATTAATGATATACTTAATTTTAATTAATTTTTTAACATTAGATGAATAAATTCAATAATTAATTGAATATCTATTCAAAAAAAAAAATATATATATATATATATTCTAATATGAATTATTCATAAGTTAGTATTGTAAGAATCTTAAAAGATAGTATAGAACTTATGAAAATATAATACTCTTTTTGTCTCTACAGTGATTTACTATATCGTGTTGTTTAAACTATACAATGTTGTTTAAAAAAATTATTTTGTTGACTTATTATTTAACTGTGTAGGAATAATGTAGTTTTTTTAAATATTAAATAAAGTATATGTGATATTTTTAAAATAAATAAATTTGCATTAAAATTATACTATTGTATTTATTGCAATTCTATTTTTGGAGTGTATAATGTGTATTGAAACAAACAATGAAGAAATGTTAAATGTGTAATAAGACAGATGGAGAAAATTACATGTAAAAATATCCAATGTAAAATTATAAAAATCAATCTTATAATATATAATAAATTCGATTGTATATAAATCAAGTAAATAAATTAAAACTTAAATATTTTTACAGTATAAATTAATATATAAATTTGATGTTTAAATATAAAATACACCATCTGTCCTATTATTATTGGTATTTTTATCATATACTATACTTAAGATGAATATGTCAATATATTCGTAATGATGAATATATAATTTAATTAATCTCGTGCATCGCACGAACACAATACTAGTCTCTTACTAAATGTATGTTATCCATAATATTTTGTCATATGCTCCTTCCTTTCTCTAGTTAACATTTACGTTTGACATATATTAAGAGATATATTATTTTAATGTATAATAAGTGCGAGAAATAATATTTAATGTGAAGTGAGTACTTGTATAGTAGGACAAACCAAAATGGAAAATACAAACTTTAACGCGGGATGAATAGAGTATATAATAGTATAGTACTCCCTCCGTCACTCACTAAGAGGGTATTTTGCTTTTTGGCATGTGGATTAAGAGTATTATTATTTAATGTGTAGTGGGTAGTATAGTGGGAGTGGGTTCCATATTTTAATTGTATTAGTGAATTTGTGCGAGTCATATGTATGTAAAAAAAGAAAGGAGACTCTTTGGATGTGCCACTCAAAATGAAAAAAAGACACCCTGGAAACGGGGGAGTGCTATAATTCAAACTTATAAATTAGGGTGTATGCGTGTACACATTATTGTAGGGAATAACCAAAAAAAATATTCTCATTTTTATTCATTTAACAAAATGAATAAATGCTTTATCAAGTCAAATCGAGAATTGTTAATTTAATACTTCCTCTATCCTTTCGAAAGAGGATATTTTTTTTATTTTGATCGTCCGACTTAAAGAGGGTCATTTCTTTTTTTATACACATGGGACCCACACACACTCACTAATACAACTAAAATATAGAGTTTACACTCCCACTAATACAACTACCCACAACACATTAAATAATAATATTATTTAATCTACGTGCACAAAAGTACAAAACTCTCTTTCGAACAGATAGAGGGAGTACTATCGTAGTAACTAGGTATGTACTCCATACTATCTTTTTCAAAATCAAAGTCCCCTATTGATTTTACTCTACCATAGATTCTGCTGGAGAGTATAGTCATATAGTACTATGTATTAATGTATTTTACTCACTCAACTCGTACTGGTAAGTAGTTTTAAAAAATAACTTATGGTACAATGTAAAGAAAAAGTATAATCCCTCCGTCCCGTACCATTGGTCTCTTTTTTCTATTTTGGTCGTCCCACCCAAAGGGTTTCTTTTAATTTTTTATACACATGGGTCCTACACTCACCCACTAATCCAATTAAAACATGGGATCCACACTCCCACTAATACAACTACACACTACATATTAAATAATAATATTATTTAATCTACGTGCAAAAAAGTAAAATGCACCATTGGTTCGAGACGGAGGGAGTAGGGTTTTTAGGTAATGTCTTTTTACTCACTCAACTTGTGCTGGTAAGTAGTTTTAAAAAATAACTTATGATACAATGTAAGAAAAAGTATAGAGTTTTTAGGTAATTTATATAAATTAAATAAAATTGATGATATAGTTAATTATAACTAAATTGAGTAAAAAAATTTGATATTTTTATAATAATGTAATACTGTAAGAGTTTTGGTATAATGTGTTGTTTCCATTGGTGTGCAAGTCTTTTTGTGACATATAAAAACAGAAAGTGACATTTTTGTAATATTGTATTCCCTCCGTCCATGGTTAATCTATCTATTTTACCATTTTGAGTCATCCATCCTTAATCTATCAATTTCTCTTTTTGGACTATGGACCCACACCCTTCACTAATACAAATAAAATATGGGATCCACACCCTCCACTAATACAACTACCTAATACACATAAAATAATAATATTTCTTAATTCACGTGCAAAAAGCAACCGAATACATTGGGGAGGGGGAGAGTAATATTTTACGAGTGTTTTAAGCATTTTATATCCACCCATAGGTCTTGTGTTTGAGTCAGTCATGCGGCAACCATTCATTTTACTTATTTTTGCTTTTCATTTATTTTTTATATTAATTTTATTTATAATAAAGTCATTCAGTAAATTAAAAAAAAAAATCTTGGAAAAAAATAAGTTCATTTTTTTCATTCATTTTTTATATTAATTTTATTCATAATAAAGCCATAATTTGGCCCCTCATATTAATTCCTACCCCCGGCATATAAGAATTTGCTATCATAAAATACGAAATGAATTAAAAACATTCTAGTTAGATACCTGACCGTAGTTCAAGACCCCAGCAGAAGGGGTCAACTGGATGTTCCCGTAACGACTAAGCTTGCTTTGTGTGAACTCGTTGTCATCAATCCCACATTTCATAACGTACATATAATCCGTCTCCATCAAACCAAAACCCAGATTGTTCCAATCCATACCGACCACTTCATCGTCATTGCTGGATATTCTTTCATAGGTTTCTTCCAATAATTACATAGCTTGGGTCCCAAAGTATCTACCTCCAATCTTTATTTCATATCATGTATAATCATGTGAGTGATTTTTTTTTTTATTACAAAAAATATCATGATTTTTTGTGATTTATCCAATTATGTATATTCCATAGTTTTAGTTTTTGGTAGTCAATACACATGCAACTTTACTTTGATTAATTAATTTTCCCAACAAAGAAAAGAAATTATAGGATTGTTGTTAAGATAGGAAAAAAGTAAAAATGTGGTATTAAATAGAAATGGTATTTATTTTAATTCATAAGAGTATTATTTTTAAATAAAAAATTATTTGAAATATGAATTATATTAATATTTGAGTAATATATATATATATATATATATATATTTTTTTTTTTTTTTTGAAAAAATTAAGGATATATGTAGTAACTTTTTATGTTAAAAGGTACGACATTTAAAATCAAAAGATACAACTTTCGAAGAGCGTCGAATTTGGATGGACGGTGCGTCCGAGCAAATTTTATCCTTTTAATTGATATCATGTGTATTCGGGTGTATGCGTGCACCAATATATGTACTAATTTTTATTAAGTAGTAACATGTGTTTCTTAAAATGTAGTATAACTTTTTTATTTTAGGTTTTTAATTAAAAATTAATAAAAAATTCGCTAACAAAATGAATAACGTCTTATTTATTAATATATTTTTATTTATTAGTAAGTATATAAGGTCTGAAAATGGAGGAGTAAATTTGAATTCGTATTTAATATATAACTTCTTATTCATTAATATATTTTATTTATTAGTAAGTATATAAGTTTTGAAAATGAAGTAGTGAATTTGAATTCGTATAATACGATAAAAGGGAGAATTTGCTTTTTTTCAAAAAAAATAAAACGCTAGCACACAAGTTTTAATTTACATGGAATGATGAGCGCATGAATATGGTTAAATGGTATGAGATCGTCTCACGAAAATATTTTAATGAGATGAATAAAAAGTGATATTTAAATTAATAAAAATTTATAATAATATCATGAATTATTTCATGAACAATTCACAAAATGTGATAACATTTTTAATTAAAAGTAATAATATTTTTGATAAAAATGATAACTATTAAAAAATATATTAAAAGTGGATAAAACAAAAATGAAAATGAATTGCACTGACCTTGGATATGTAACTCCATGGATGCAGATGGTATAAACTCTTGTGAATCATATTAATCTCTTGTGTGATAATTAACACAGTTTTCACAATGCAGAAATAAGTGCAAAGCACGAAGCTAGATATTGCCTACTTATATGGAATATTTAGTTGCACCTTGACCCACCTTTCCTCATTATTAATTACTAATTAAATAAATATAGAAATCGTTTTCAGATTAACTAAGATTCTTCCTAAATTTAATTTCTCATCACGTCAACAATTGTATAATATGGTATCACTATAAGATCGTTTTTATATTCCCTTAAATCATTTTTTTTATCAAAAATATTACTCATTTTTCTTTAATTATATAACTTCCTCCATCCCATAAAGAAGTTTATAGTTACTATAAATACGAGGTTCTAAAAAAATTTACCTAAAAAAATTTATCTTTTAACTTGGTTTTAGGAATAGTTTGATATTTATAAGTAATAAGGAGTAAATTATAAAATATAGTAGTATGTTATATGAGTTGTAAAATAATTGCAATTTTGAAATTAAAGTGTGTTGTAAGAGTGTTATTTCCAATGTAAACTTTTTTATGGGACGAATAAAAATAGTAATTGTGAATTTGTTTATGGATGGATGGAGTATTATTTTTTTTTTCTATTTTGGTTGTCATACCCAAAGAGTCCACTTTCATTTTTTACACAAATGGAACTCATACGCACCCACTAATACAATTAAAATATGGGGTAGTGGTGAGCAGAGAAGCAGTACTAGTGTGATCAATCAATGGTATACTATGGTTGTATGATATTGGATGAAGGAGATGATGAATTAGTTTTATCTCATTAGCATATTTTGTTTGATCAAACTATAGCAACTGTCAAATTAATTATGGAGATATTATGAGTGGATGGTAATGTATTGAATTCTACTATATGACAGGTATTCCCGAGCAATGGAATTAGAATATCATATGAAATTGGTCCAACGACGTGCATGTCCTACCAACAAACAATATCACATGATTGGTCCAACATTAAAGAATATCACATCATATATTAAATTAGAATTTACTAAATTACGAGAACCTAAAATGTTCTCAACGGACTTGCCTTAATATCTTTTGACTGTATAACTTTTTTTTTTTTGTAAAATATGTAAAAAATTATTTTTTCTTTAAACTTAAATGGAGAAAAACTTTCAATATATATTTATACTCCCTCCATGCCCTTCAAAGTGCCCTTCTTTTTTATTTATTTTTTATTTTTATTTTTTCATTTTGGGTGTTCCACCTAAGGAATCCCTCTTTCAATTTTTACACACATGAGACTCACATACACTTACTAATACAATTAAAATATGCCTACACATCCATAAATACAATTATACTCACTACACATTAAATAATAATATTTCATAATCCACATGCAAAAAGTAAAAGCAACCATTTACATGAGAAGGAGTATGTTTTTATTGAGAGACTTGTTATTAAATAATACTCCCTCCGTCCATCCGCTTTCAAGGGTATCATTTTTCCATTTTGGGCGTCCGCCCCCAAGGGTCTCATTTCTTTTTTATCCACATACACCCACTAATACAACTAAAAAATGAGACATACACCTTCACTAATACAACTACCCACTACACATTAAATAATAATACTTCTTAATCCACGTACAAAAGCAAATAGTACCCTTAAAGGCGAATGGAAAGAGTACATTGCAAGTTCTATTAATACTAATAAATAGATACATGAATCTTATATTATTATTATTATTATTATGAGGTATACTATTTCACTGCATTCTTTGAACACAAAAAATATTTTAATATTCCCAAAATCTTTCGTAATGACTGCATCATAAGATCACAAAATCATCATTAATTTCTGAATTTCTTGCGTTTATAAATCTTTCATGATTCAAAACATAGGAAACCCTTGCGTTTATAATTCTTTCATGTTTTTATTATCTCCTTTTCGACCATCTCTAACTAACATGAAACTATAACTTGAAAGCTACGAGTCCTAAATTTTCATAATGCGATAATTTAACTTGATTGCTATGCATACAAACGATTTGAATTAAAAAAAAATAGGATCGGTATCTTATAGTAATGATATTTAAGTATTAAAGTAGTAGTTAATCCATATTACGTGGAATATGCACATGAATGAAATAGATTATAGGAAAAAACTAGCTAGGTGGGACACGTATTACTTATTTTTAGCATTGGCTTTAGTTTTATCCGTATTATTTATGAAATGAATTTATGAGATAATATCACCTTTTTCAGGTTAGAGTATACTTCCTCCCTCCGTCCTATAATAAATTTTACACTTTTTATTTTTGTTCGCCCCATATTAAATTTTATCACAAAAAAAGAAAAAATATCATATCAATCTTCACCCCTAAAAATACATTTTAATTACAAATTTACCACTCTCATATATAATTTCTTTATAACCTAAAAATACTACATTACCTTCCAAAAGTCAATAAAGTCGGTCAAAAAATAATTTTTTTAAACTCCGTGTTTACAATAATTTTTATAGAAAAAATTAATTTCGACGTTCTATACCTTATAATAAATAAATTTAAGAAAAAGAGCTTTGTATTAACTTTATAAAGGAAAATAAGTTTTCTACCAAAAATCGAGATTAAAAGACATAATAGCTTTTATTTTAAATTTTATATTTGCAAAACCTAAATTCTTAATATGAAGCTCATGTTCTTATCTCGCATTGAACTCATTACTTCATTTCAAAGTAATTTATTTCTTATCACAAAACGTGATAGCAATTGAAATTCAATTATTTAAAGGCAAATTTGTGTTTTGGGAGTAAGATTATCTTTTCAGTGCTTTAGAAATTAATAATAAAAACTAGCAAAAAAATTTGTTTTCATGGTTTAACCGGGATTATTCTATAATAGCATCATGGATGGTTACTTTAGATAGTTACTCTTCACGTACAAAATATAATATTACATAGTATTGTGTAAATGAACTCTTTCGAGTAGAATGTTTCTGGTTTCTGTATCTTAAAAGTGTATCCTCAAATATAAGAAATCAACTGTAGCTCAGCGTATGACAGAGTAAAATATTAAACTCAAGGGATAGCGATTACTAATTTTATTACTATTAAACTAATTAATACAATTGATTTTCTCAATTTTTGGATTAATTTATTAATTAATGTTTGCAGAAAAATAAATAAATAAATATGCACGTGGAAAATTATACGAGTGCTTCAAGAGAGAAGACAAGATAGCTCTAGGGAATATAGTTTAAATCAGTCAAATTAAATCAGTAGATAATTGGTTAAATTCCTGCATAAATTATGGTAGCGGTCACTTAAATATCATAAGCCTCTGGGTCAAGCAGTACTTAACACATAAATCTGGTTCAAAAACCTCAGATGCAAAAGAATAATTCTTACTCTCTTTCTAGGTACTTCATGGTAAATTCCCTCAAAGGTTAGAGCACTCGACTTTTCTTTATAGGTACTTAAGAACAAAACTTCAATTACCCATCTAATCATCTAAGAAACCTAATCATATAGAACGGTAATTAGTAGACAAATTAGATGTCCAATATAGATAGTTCTAATGAATAAAAGTTATATTAGTCATTCTTCTTTACTCATAACATATAGACAAATATAATTTCGATGACACAAGCAACAATCATAAACAAATATAGGTCAGTACATTAATATGATTGAGGACAGATCAACAGAAAAAGAAAGACATAAGTCTAAAATTAATCAAATCATCAATAAAGAAATAAATATTCTGCAAAAGTCCATAACCTAGCCTAGATCATCAATTCAATATAATTCAAACCTTCAAAACTCCAAGAACTATCCAGTAACGTACTAGCCCATGATGTTCAACCAACACCCATGGTTATGTATGAAGACTTACTTGTAGGTCTATAATTCAGAAAAATTAAACAAAGAATAAGAAAAATCCTAGATATGGCGTGGTTCTCGTTCTCACTTCTAGTGTTCTGAACCTTTTCTATTTTCCTTCTCAAGTAAACAAATACTGATAAACTCTCCAAGTAGAGGATGGGTGGACAGGAGGATGAATCTTGATTTTGGAATTGTGACAGGTGATGGGTGTGTAAAGATTCGCGTCTGAAATTATAAAAGTATTTCTTTTATAGTTGAGGAATGATAAAACTCGGACTGCATTTTAAAAGTAGGCTTTTTCACGTCAAACCACGAACAGACCGAAAAAATAAAAAATTAATCCTGACAAAACATGGCACGAGTCGTGCCAGACACCTGCATGCAGAAAACCTCTGCGCTCTTTGGCGGCACGAATGTGGAATGCTGGTTAGATGTGTGGCACGAACGATATGGGCTAGGCAGACGTGCTGAGATTTTGGACAGTGATGAGAGTGGAAATTTATATATTTTTGGGTTCAATTTGATACCTCTTTGAGTGTATAATTGATATTATTTGTACAAATCTTATTACCTCTAATTATTATTAACTAAAAGGTGCATGAGAGGTATTTTGCTGTGTTTTGATAGGAAAAAGGATCAAGAATGCAAAGTTGGAATGAAGGATGAATTCATACTACTTGTATGCAAACAAACGTCCACTTTTTCCATAATTTTTCTGTATCTATATGGAAGTCAAAATTGATCATGTGATATAGGTTGAAAAGCTACTGAAGAGAATATCATTTTGGCTCAAGAATTACCTCAATCGAAATTAAAACGAGAAAGTTATGATCAAATTGGTGACGTTGCGGAAGCGGTTCCTACTTAGTACAGTTGTGCCACATTTTATGACTTGTTATATATTCAAATATTTGATTTTCTATAAGTTCTTTATATGAATAGAAAGTCAAGGAAGAGAGGATCACATAAGCATAAGAATCACTCAAATCAGAGGCCGAATGAAGAAGTTATGCTCAAAACTGAGAAATCGTACAGGCTGCCGATGGACACTCGACGCACACTCGCTCGACAGCGTGCGTGAGCCGATGTTGCAACTTTTTCACTGTGTGAAGCACACCCGCCGCTGCCGAGTGAAGAGCCGTGCATGATTAACATGCCACCGTGTAGAAGTATGAGCAGCCGGGTGTGAGATTTTGTCATACGATTGCTGCCGTGTGACAATATATGAAGCCATGCGAGAAGTGTCGAAGCTGTGCGAGGAGAAATTGCACACGATTGTTGCCATGTGACCCTCTCACTGGCCGTGTGACCGCCGTGTGAGTGCCATGTGAATGCCATGTGGCCCAATTTTACATGCCATGTCATCTATTTTTGGCCCAGGCCCATTCTATCTGTATAAATACTCCAACTCTGATTTTCACAAGAACAGATCCCAATTCACACCTCCAGTCTCCAGAACCCTACCTTCACCCATATTCTTCCATCTTTCCACTGGAGAGATGACCGGAGTTGCTACTTGGATCAGAGACGGAGATCCCGATGGAGATCGTGACTGAAGAACAAATTCCTTCACATGGGTTCTTTATTTTTAAGTTATTTATCTTTGTTATTTTAGCACAATGGTTAGGGTTAATTATATCTTTGTGATTTGTCATCATAAATACATGGGCTAAGTTTCTTTGTTGCTAATGTTAGGGCGCTAAGACAGATTTGACTATGTAATTTAATTGCCCTAGACTTGGATGTATTACTCTTCACATTATTGTGTTTTGAGTTTTGATTCCTTTAATTATTCTTGACGTATCACTGATTGATAGTTAATAGGATTCTTTATTTCTGCATGATAATTGTGGTTTCCTGTGACAATCTTAGGGGATTGGCCTATAATACCTAAGAGTGTTAGAAAATCAATTTGGAATATTAATTACTTAGTAAAATATCATTATTAGGTAATTGGTAAGGAGACAAAAGGGGTTAATAGTAGCGTACTTAGAAAGGGAAGTTTAGTGCTCTAGCCTTTAATGGAATTTAGCATGAAGTACCTATAGAGGGAGAGAGAGTTAATTTCTTATTGATCCTAGGATTTTCAGCACATTATAAGTGTTAGATCCTCCCCGATCAAGGTGATTTAACTAGGCTTAGTGATCCTCTTATAAACGTCTGCAGGTAATTAATTTGGGTCTAGATAGATTAGTCACATAGTTAAGCTGTTAGCCCGAGCATTACCAATTCTCCATTCTTGAACTTTTAAATTGTATTCTCTTGCGTGATTTATTTTATTTCATAATTATTTTAATTATTTAATTTTAGTTTATTAGTTAATTAATTATCCTTTCAAAAACCTCCAGATTTGTCTTGCAATTCAATTATCATATAAAGTTACTTATTAAATTTATAACTATCTCGTGGGAAAGATATTCACTTGGTCACGCGCACTACAATCGATCCCTTACACTTGAGGGTGAAAGAAAATAGCGATCAAGTTCTTGGCACCGCCTGCCGGGGATAGTTCATAGATTTAAATTTTATTCTATAGTGATTTATTTTCTTGTAGGACGTTAAATTTTATTTTATTTGTGTTAATTTTATCTTTTAGCATTCTTGACTTTCCACTTAAGCACAAGCAGAAGTGCCTAAGATGGAACAACAGGTCCGAATTACTATGAGACAGCAGTATAAGCTGAGACACACTGTTAATGCTAGAATAGGAGAACCAAACATCAACGCAGACAGTTTTAAACTACCGTATAGACTAATTAGGATGGTGGAGAGACAACAGTTCAGTGGGGGACCACTAGAAAATCCCAAAGAACATCTGCAGATGTTTGATGAGTATGCTAGGACGCAAAAGCACAGGAATATTTCGAAGGATGTTATCAGGATGCGGCTTTTCCCATTCTCACTTACTGGGAAAGCCAAGGAGTGGTATAACAATCTTCCTCAAGGTTGTTTTACTACTTGGGAGCAACTAGCAGATAAGTTTTTGAAAATATACTTCCGTCCAGCCAAGAGTTTCTTGATAAAGAAAAGGATCACACAATTCAAACAAGGATCCTTGGAGAGTTTCTATGAGGCATGGGAACGGTTCAAAGAGCTGTTGCGGAGCTGTCCCAAACATCGATTTTCAAAGGATACTTACTTAGGCTTCTTCTATCAAGGCTTAAGAAGAGATTCAAGAGTGTTGGTGGACGCGATAGCGGGTGGATCTACATTTAAGCAGTCCGTTGAGGCAGTGGAAGAGATATTCAAGGAGATGGTAACTAACATTTATGATTGGCTGGCAGAGAGAGCATGTGGCGATGCCTCTTTTGATAAAGTGGCAAAGATAGAGATACAAGTCGGAAATAATAAAGTGTCAACTATCCATGATCGACTCGATGAACTGAATAATAAGCTGGATCGCCTCACTAAAGGGAACAGAGAGGAAGTAATGATGGCTGGAGATGAAGAGCAATTTGAGGATGCAAACTATGCTATGGGACAAAGTTTTCAAGGAGATAATTAAAACAAACAGAATTTTAGACCGAATAATCAGTTTGGGGGAGGAATGACCAAGGGAACAATCGGCAATTTCAGCAAGGTTGGAATCAAGGAAATTCAAACTTCAACAACCAGAGAAGGGATGAGAATCTGTCTTACTCAAATCCTAATAGCACAGTTGCACCACCTCCAGGATTTGAGCCAGCTCAGAAACCTACTGAAGAGAAACCATCAATGGATTATATGGTTGATTTGATGCTCAAGATGATGATCACAAATAAAAAAACAGTTGAAGCAAGGTACAATGAAGCAGAAAGAAAGCAAAAAGAGACAGATCTTGCTATAAGTCAATTGAATGCTATAGTTGGTAAGTTGCAACAGCAAGAAAAATTTCCTGCTCAGACTGAGTTAAATCCGAAAGAACATCAATGTTATGCTATTACTTTGAAGAGTGGTACGCAGTACGAGAGACCAAGGATGTCGGGTACAGAATACAATGGAGATAGGTTCGAGGGCACATACGGGTACAACTGTGCGCACCCGCACGCCGCCGAGTAGGCGTCCAGCCAGCACCGTACGAGGACACTCAATGCCGAGCACTGGAATGAGGCGCACGAGAGTAACCGAGTGCCCTCATCAACACAAGGCCCCTCGCATGGCATCGAGTTTGATAGAGAAGCACCAGAGGGATTACATGGCACAAACCATGCAGTATCACACAGTGACTTTCGTGTGAATGTGCACGATGGTGAGTACATGCCTAGCACTATGCACGGCGCATCACACGGCTCTGGGCATGATCACACGACTATCACTCGGCCACAACCGTGTGAGCCTAATATTTCTCCCAGTGATGGCTCTATTCCTCAACATCAACATACTGATATTGTGGGATTTCAAAAAGATATTGAGCAGCCCATTGTCATTGAGAAGAAGTGGGAACGAGCTAAGAGAGAAAGAAACAAAAAGGATGAACTTGAGAGAAATAGTTTGGGGATTTCAAAGATGAAATATCCTATTCCTTTTTCCTCTAGATAGTTGAAGAAGGGTCTTGATGAGAAGTTGTAGAAGTTCGTAAATATTTTCAAGCAGATCCATATCAACATGCCCTTTGCTGAAGCACTTGAGTAGATGCCACATTATATGAAATTTCTTAAGGAGATCATGTCCAAGAAGCGCAATTTAGTGGACAAGGAGACAGGAATTTGATTGAGGAGCGCAGTGCCATAATTCAGAGAAAGTTCCTAGCCAAAGTAAAAGATCCGAGTAAGTTCACCATCCCAATTCAGATTGGAAAGAATGCCAATTACAGAGCTTTGTGTGACTTGGGAGCTAGCATAAATCTCATGCCCTTAAGTATGTTCAAGAGTCTTGGTTTTGGGGAGTTGAAGCCTACCTCGGTTACACTGTATCTAGCTGACAGGTCTATTACGCACCCTAGAGTAGTTGTTGAGGATTGATGCGCATTTTCTTTACACACAAAATTAATTCTCAAGTATTAAGGATATCAGTTGCAGCTTAAGCAATCGACCAAGTAAATATCGAACCCAAAGACGGCGTATTATCAATTTAATTATTATCTAAATTAATTAAGACAAGATGGCAATAACATTGAGGTATGGAATTATTAACTACTTAACAATTAATTAAAATTACAAATAAAGTAAACACTAGAATAATACGAAAGTGGCTCAAGAATGGAGAATAGGTAGCTCTAGGATGATCTAGTTTAACTCATTAATTTCTCTACCGTGCGTTGATGTCCGACTCTTCCTTGTGGAATATGGACGCATAACTAAATCATGCATATCTACTCTCTAGACATAACTAGACATGCGTGTAACACGTGTGAATAACCAAGAAGCAAGAGATATAATTCCACCCCCCTTTCTAGGTACTATTAGTATCAATTATTTCCCTGGCCAATTGGTACTCTAACCCGAATTCAATTCAATTAATAAGTATTCATATATAATAGTTCTAATGAAGCTTCAGAGCCCCCTCACTTAGAATCATAACATGGAATCATGTTCATCGGTGAACGCACTCAATCTACAACCAAGATATATATTCAGACTCTATATACCAATTGAAGATGTACAAAATGACCGTGAATATGGATTAAGAAAGTACAATCATATATAAAATAAATTCACAAGTAGTGTTGTACGGAGTTTACACACGAAAGTTCAATTAATTCGTAAAACCTTCACAACCCTAGTTCTATCAAAAAGGCTCTAGCCCAAGATATTACGAAGAACAATCATGGTTGTTGGATAGATCTTACCCGGATGTCTAGAAAATTACAAGATAAATTAGGAAACGAAATAAACCTTAGATGTGGCGTCGTCGCGTCCTTCTCCATCTTGAATTCTCCTCTTAGTGCTCATCTTGATTCCACATACGAATCTTCAAAGTGATGGATGGATGGAGGAAAGAATGTGGATGATGGTTGGGGGGTGAACCCCTCTTGTGGGGTGTAGTATGGATTTGTGGCTTTCTTCCTTCCAATATGACTCTATGATCTATTGTGTTCTTGGTGTGATCTACATCCCCTTTTATACTGTAAGCTCTCCTTATGGTCCTAGGATGGGCTCTTTCTTGGAAAACACAAAAATTAAAGAACAGGGGGTGAAAATCCTGTAAAAATCAGATCTGCGTGTTTCCGTTCGACCAAAGTGATTCTGGTCGAATGGAGGTCGAACGGATCTCCTCTGGTCGAGCAAGCTTGCGCAGTCTTACCGTTTCAAGTATAACTTTCACATCCAACCTCCAATTTGAGTAATTCTTGAGCTCATGCGATTCTCTCTTCCTTGGCTTTCTATCCACATAAAGATCTCTTAGAAAATTAAATATTTGAATGTATAACAAGTCATACAAAATGGAACAGCCGTTCTATTCGGCACAGCTTGCGCGACGTAACCACTTTGATCATAACTTTCTTGTTTTGATTCATATTGAGGTGTTCTTTACGCCAAAACGACCCTCTCTTCTGTGGCTTTCCAACCATGTATCACACTTTCCGTTCAGAGCTCCACAAAAATACAGAATAATTACACAATTTGGACGTGCGTTTTAAAGCATCCTTGCACAAATTGCACCTTTTCTCCAACTTGGCACTTTTGATCCCTTTTTCTACCTAAAACACAACAAAACACCTCAAGTGCACATTTTTCTCAAATATATTGAATATAAGATATTTGTGCTAATATATAATAACAATTTACATCTAAAAGGTGTTAAATTGGACACTAAAACACGCTTATTTTCACTCTCAACAAACCCCCAAACTTACCCGTTGCTCGTCCTGAGGCAACAAAATAAAAATAAAGAGAAAGAGAGTATGAAAATTAGTGGAAAAACAAGGACTATAACACATATCCCATTCACAATACAATTGTCCTCAACTTAGGTCATGCAACTCTCATTACATGTAATAATCAATTCATAGCATACAAGTTAAGACAATCACCACCAATCAAATGCTCCATTAATATGTTCTCACGGGAAGTATATATCACTCGCACTCAAGTATAAAAGATGTATACTTATGGGTTATGGTGTATACGCTCAGATTCAATTCAAGTGCATGCGTAACCATAAGCTTGACAAATGTCTCAAACTCTCCACCACTTAAAGTATGATTCGATAATGGGATCAAAAAGGACTTTCATTAGGATGTAATGTTGGCTCTTTGGTATGGGTAGGAAATATCTAGATAAAGTAACTCAATTAGTAGAGAATTAAAATCAGTGATCTTGTGTACTGCAGATTTTTTACACTTCAAGACTATCCAGCTTCATGCTCTTCTAATTTTCTTTTCTCTCATTTTTCTTCAAGCTCAACAATTTTCCCTTCTTTTCTTTTTTTTTCCTTTCTTGAGGTACCTGTTTCGGGCACTACCCCTAAGCTACTTATTTTTAAGCTCATAATCACTTGTACAGCTCCAAATATTTTATTCCTTCCAAACTCCATCAAAATCAACTTCACGCACTTTGACAGCATTTAGTTCTCCACTAAATTAGGAATTTAAGACTCAAATAGGATATCAAAGTGGCTATCTTCGTAGGTTGACAAAGATATAAGGTTATTAGTCTCGACGGGACTAACTACGGATAAGCATCATTTGGTAGGAAATTATTTGGCTAAGTAACTCATAAATTCAAGGATGGCCTTAGATCATCTCCCGTCATCTAACACACATGTAGTTTCAAGTAAGACAAGAGGCAAGTTCTAGAATACACACATAAGAACGATACTCACCAGAAAAGATATAACATGATCAACGAGGCTCAAAATCTCACATGGGTTTTTAACAAGTAACAGAGCACATTTCATGGTAAGTAATATCTCACAAGTACATATAGAACTTCATATCACAATATAACTCAAGTATACTTCCTTCATCAATTTCAAAAGCATATGAATTTTAAGCACAATTCAAAAATATAGGCTCACATGGAACACCACCAAAAACTCAATCCTTTCACTCCTCCTAATTTAAAGCACATATAAAAATTAGAATAAGAAAATGAGGGCACCTGATTTTTCTTCAACTTATGCACGAGTTCCTCGAGTTGTGTTCAACTCGATCAGGTCTAAGCCTCAGTTTACCTGTTTCTATCATCAAAGCTCAAACACACATCATCATCACAAGATTCATCAATAATAAAATAGGAGAACTATGAGAAAGACTCAATTGACTATCTAATCGACTCCACACACTAGACACACCACTGAACACTAGGCAAATTGCAAAAAATCGACACATCAAAATCGATTAAAGTTCCAACATACCGCAAAAAATAAACTCCCCTAGCAAACATTACAAAGAAAAGATTATACTATTGGTGCTTCAATGAGGTAAGTACATCACACCCCCAAACTTAGTAAAATGTAAGTTCAAACTAAGTTTGAAAAGAGATGTAATTGTCGAATAGTAAGCACCTTAAATATAAAAATTTCTTACTCACACGAAAGAAATAAAGTAATAAAACGGAAGGACAAGCCCCCAACAGGCGCTCATGTTTAACGTCGGAGAGTCACGACGGATATAACCTTTGTAGGCTACTTGATCGGAGGACGGTCTTGTCGCATCCTCCCTTCAGGTACTTTCTTTCCCTCTTCTTGTCTACACTCAGTACCCCACCTTTCTTGGTCACAAGTATATGATCCTTAGAATTACTTTCTTCCCATGACTGTCTAGACACCTCCTTGTTAATCTTCCACTCGAATTCAGAATCATCTGTCTTAGAAAAATCAAGATTGAACAAGTTAGAAATCACATCTATGCTCTTGTATGATTGAGTTTCCATAGGCATTTTCATTGCATGATCAAGCGAGAAAATCACATCTTCATTATCCATCTGCAGTCTAAGCTTCTTGGCTCTCAACTTCTTTGCTCTTTTCCACTTTTTCTCTACTATAAGCTCAGAATTCTGCTCTTGGGATGACTCTGGAGTATTCCGATCAACAGCCATAGCATTCGGTATCGAATCAAGCACTGAACTGTGTTGCTCGACCTCTACTCGACCAAAAAAGACTGGTCGAGCAGATGTAGTTTGGTCAAACTGCGTGCCTGATCGCGAGCTTTCATTCGCCATGTGTTGCTCGACCTCCGTTCGACTTAAGTAGTAAGGTCGAACGGATGGATTCTAGTCAAGCAAGCTGCTCAATCGCAAATTCTCATCTCCCATGCATTGTTCAACCTTCGTTCGACCAAGGTGGTCTGGTCGAACGTAAGAGTACAGGTCGAACGGCGTACCTAAAAATAGAGGATCGTAATTCTATTTTTCCAAAGTTTGCTTGACCTCCGTTCGACTTGGGTAGCATGGTCGAACGAAAGGCATTTAGTCAAGCAAACTGCCTTGTTGTGAGCTTCCAATATCATTGCATTGCTCAACCTCCGTTCGACCATCAGGTCTGGTCGAACAGACTTGGTTTGGTCGATTAACTTCACTGTTCCTTTCTTTTCCACTCGTCGGCATCATCGGACCCTCGTACTGTATACCTGACCTCAATGTGATGTCATTATTATCCCACGATTATGTCAATTGATTCACATTCGTGGTCATCTGCCCCATAATTAAGGTAAGGTCCTTCAACTGCTTAGATAAATCTGCATGATCAACGTTCATGGTATCCTCAAGATGATTAATCCTTGCATCATTCTCAGCCATGTATCGATTGAACATATCTTCAACACTAGCCTTCACTTCTTGTTGTTGCATACTAGGCCCTCTTAGTGCCAACTCTGTAATATGCCTTTGTTGGGACTCTAGTAACTTGTTGATGTTAGCTAGACTAGAGACGATCTCATCATCCCTATTCGCTTCACTACTTGATGTTCAACCCGTGCCACTTTACCCACTGCATAAGTTCCTCTAACTCTCTCCGTAGGCCACTCACGTGAATTTATAGAGATGTCTTCAAATAATTTTTTTGCTTCAAGTGCTGTCTTAGATAATAGCGCTCCTCCTGAGGATGCATCAATAAAAATACGCGACTCACAATCCAATCCATAGTAGAAGATTAGACATTCCATGCTGTGAACACCACCTGAGCATGTCTTTAAACCTGTCCCACGCCTCATAGAATTTCTCATCCTGATTCATCACAAATTGAGTGATGTCTTGCCTCATTCTTAAGATCCTTGAAGGTGGCATGTATCTCTCTAAGAACTTCTGCTGCAGTTGGTCCCATGTAGTGCAATCATTGGTATCAAGAGTCTCATACCAAGCTTCCGCCTTATTAATTAAAGAGAACTTGAATAGGGCAATCCGCCTAGCATTATCATTAGCTCCAGCTCTCTTTTGAGTGTTTGCATAACCAAGAAATCTTCGGAGATGCTGATATGGATCTTCAAAGCAACCTCTGAAAAAGGGATTCTTCTCTACCATGTTAATAAGAGCGAGATGTATCTCAAAATCATCATCTTCCCCCCTTGCTCCTATCAACCCCATATTGCCAATTCCATAGTTCGTGAAAATTTCACGTATGGCAATATTGTCCAGATTCTTCCGTGCTCCGACCATATTTAGCTCAATGTGTTATTCTTTCTTTCCTTCCTCTCCTTTTCGTAGTGCACAAGTACCTTAGAAAAATTCAAGGTTAGATAGAATTAAATAATCACAAATAAAAATCTTAATCAAATTAGAAATAATAAACTAATAATAACAGCCGTCCCCTGCAATAGCACCAAGAACTTGATGTGCATTTTCTTTACGTGCAAAATTAATCCCAAGTATTAAGGATATCAGTTGCAGCTTAAGCAAGTGAACAAGTGAATATCGAACCCAAAGGACGGCGTATTATCAATTTAATTATTATCTAAATTAATTAAAACAAGATAGCAATAAAATTGAGGTATGGAATTATTAACTACTTAACAATTAATTAAAATAATAAATAAAATAAAGTAAACACTAGAAGAATACGAAAGTGACTCAAGAATGGAGAATAGGTAGCTCTAGGATGATCCAGTTTAACTCATTAATTTTCCTTCCGTGTGTTGATGTTCGACTCTGCCTTGTGGAATATGGACGCATAACTAAACCATGCATATCTACTCTATAGATATAACTAGATATGCGTGTAACACATGTGAATAATCTCAGAGCAAGAGATATAATTCTACCCCCCTTCTAGGTACTATCAGTATTAATCATTTTCCTGGCCAATTGGTACTCTAACCCGATATGATCTCCCTTTATAGGTACTATAAAATTATCCTCTTTATCCTACTTAATAACTCGAATTCAATTCAATTAATAAGTATTCATATATGATAGTTCTAATGAAGCTTCGGAGTTCCCTCACTTAGAATCATAACATGGAATCCTGTTCAGCGGTGAACGACTCAATCTACAACCAAGATATATATTCAGACTCTATATACTAATTGAAGATGTACAAACGATCGAGAATATGGATTAAGAAAGCACAATTATATATAAAATAAATCCACAAGTAGTGTTGTACGGTGTTTACACACGAAAGTTCAATTAATTCGTAAAACCTTCACAACCCTAGTTCTACCAAAAAGGCTCTAGCCCAAGATGTTACGTAGAACAATCATGGGTGTTGGATAGATCTTACCCGGATGTCTGGAAAATTATAAGATAAATTAGAAAACAAAATAAACCCTAGATGTGGCGTCGTCCCGTCCTTCTCCATCTTGAATTCTCCTCTTAGTTCTCCTCTTGATTCCACAAATGAATCTTCAAAGTGACGGATGGATGGAGGAAAGGATGTGGATGATGGTTGGGAGGTGAACCCCCCTTGTGGGGTGTAGTATGGATTTGTGGCTTTCTTCCTTCTAATATGACTCTATGATCTATTGTGTTCTTAGTGTGATCTATATCCTTTTATACTTGTAAGTTCTCCTTATGGACCTAGGATGAACTTTTTCTTGGAAAACACAAAAATTCACGAACAGGGGGTGAAAATCCCATAAAAATTAGATCTTCGTGTTTTCGTTCGACCAAAGTGATTCTGGTCGAATGGAGGTTGAAAGGATCTCCTCTGGTCAAGCAAGCTTGCGCAGTCTCACCGTTTCATACATAACTTTCACATCCGACCTCCAATTTGAATGTATAACAAGGCATACAAAGTGGAACAGCCGTTCTGTTTGGCACAGCTTGTGCGACGTCACCACTTTGATCATAACTTTCTCATTTGGATACCTATTGAGGTGTTCTTTACGCCAAAACGACCCTCTCTTCTGTGTCTTTTCAACCATGTATCAAACTTCCCATTCAGAGTTCCACATGAATACAGAATAATTACACAAATTGAACGTGTATTTCAGAGCATCCTTGCACAAATTGCACATTTTCTCCAACTTGGCACTTTTGATCCCTTTTTCACCTAAAACACAACAAAACACCTCAAGTGCGCCTTTTTCTCAAATATATTGAATATAAGATATCTGTGCTAATATATAACAACAATTCACATCTAAAAGGTGTTAAATTGGACACTACAACACGCTTATTTTTACTCTCAACAAGGATGTACTTGTGAAGGTGGATAAGTTCTTCTTCCCTGTGGATTTCTTGGTGCTTGATATGGAAGAGGATAGTAATGTGCCTCTGATTTTGGGTTGACCATTTTTAGCAATTGCTAGAGCTCTGATTGATGTGGACGATGGAAAGCTGAAGCTTAGAGTGGGAGATGAGGAGATCATGTTCTCATTTGATGGTTTAAAAAGTCATTTTGAAAAGGCCAACTGCAAGTTTGTTGATGAGAGTGTAGAGGAGAAGCTTCCATTGATTCCGTCTAAGGATCAATTGAAAACCTGCATCAGCAAAAGTCCTTCTTTCTCTACTCCTGCTATTGATGTTGAATCTAATTTTGCATCTGACATTTTTTTTAATGAACTAACAGATTGTTTGAGTGCTGTGAATGTTTGCAGGAATGATAGAAGAGAGATGACATGGATTGAGGAAGGAACATGGACTCAAATTCCACCAGTCCCTCCGGATATATGTGACTCTCATTTATCTTATCTGAATGTTGATAGGAAGGAAGCATATAAAGATGGAGATCCAGATAAGTTGATCCATAAGAAAGGGAGAGATAATGTGGATGGACAGAAAGATGGCAAAACAACACTTCAAAGTGAAGATGAAAGATAAAGAAGAAGTGTTGATGGATGAGTCCGAAAATCTCTGAGTCTGCATTATGTCGAGCTCCTCGACGTTAAATAAGAGCGCTTGGTGGGAGACAATCCATCATTTTATTGCTTTTATTTTGCTTTATTTGTGTGTCTTGTGCTAGGTGAATTATACTCAAGGTGCGTGCTTACACTTAAGGTAATAACATCCTTTTAAACTTAGATTCAACTAACGTTTTCATCTAAGTTTGGGGGGTGTGATGTTCTTCCCTTGTTCCATCCACCTAGGTATGTTTACTCTGCATTGTTTAGTGTCTGTATGCTTGGAAGTTGATTTTTTAGAATTTTTGAATTTTATTCGATCTTTCGAATTTTTTTGCGACTATCCATGTGTCTTGTGTGTTTTCATTCATTTTGTGTGTCCCTTGATTTTCTGTCATAGATTTTTATCTTTTCGATATTTTTATCTTTCCTGTGATAATGAGTTTTGTTTGAGCTTTTATGATTGAGAAGGTGAAAAGAGGATGAAGTGAACTTGCAAGATGTGAGGGAGATTGAAATCAGGTTACTTCGTTCCTTACTCTAAAATTTTTTATGAGTTTTGAATTCTTGTGAGTAAGGAGCATGAGCTTTAAATTCTATGACCTGAATTTCATGAGTATCTATGAGCTATTATTTTCTATCTTTGATATTGATTATGATTGATAAGGTGAACATGCTTTGATTCTTTAGTACTTGAAATTCTTGATATGCTTGTTATGATGTATGCGTAGCCTTGAAGAGTGCTCGTTCATACTATGAAAAAGCTAAGTGAGATTTGAGCCTATAAATCATGTTACATGATGCATGATATTTTTATTCTTGAGCGTATCGTTCTTGTGCGTGTATTCTAGAATTTACCTTGAGTCACCTTGAATATTCGAGAATAGTCTAGTGAATTATGAAAATGATATTAGGCCATCTTTGATTTTAGTCCATCTTTTCCCATATACTTTACCTGAATTCATTTAATCCTTAGTCAGCCCATTGAGCCTTTTTAAATCCATTATTTTGATAGCCAATAAAGCTTAATTGAAGAGAGTGGTGATTGAGAGTTGATAAGGATGATGAAGGAAGAATATTAAGGATGAAAAGGAAAATCCTGGGAGTAGTGCTTATATCTAGTACTCCACGAAAACAAACACTCTAGGGTAGTGCTTAAATCAAGTACCCTATGGAGGATGCAAGAGGTAGTGCCAGAAATTGGTACCTCGAAAAAATAAGAGGGTTAGGAAAGGAAAATGATGGAGTTGAAAAGTGAAGGAGTTAAAAGAAGTAAAAAGGTTGTGCTTGAAAAAGAAATAAATAGTTTGGAGTTGAGGAGGAGTTGTGCTTGAAAAGAGAGTGATGAGGAAGAATGAAAGATCAAGAGGGAACCGCGGCTTGATTGATCTGAGTTTGAGTCACTTATCCATATATTTCCTACCTTTTCCAAAGAGCCTACATTACAACCAAATAAAAAGTCCTTTTTGATTCATAATTTGCTGGCTACAAGTAAAAGGAGAGTTGAGATAATAGGCAGGCTTATGGTTACGCATGCACTTGAATTAAATTGAGAGAACACACACACACACACACACACACACACACACACATATATATATATATATATATATATATATATATATATATATATATATATATATATATATATATAACCCCTTTAGGTGTATACGTGTATACTTTATACACCATGAGCGTGAGAGTTACACTATATATATCATGTGAGTATAGGTGAATTTAGCACTTGAATTGGCGAAGTAATTATCTTAATTTGCATGTTTTGAATGAATTGATGCTTTTGAATTTGAAGTTATGTGAACCAAGTTGAGATTGATTACATCTTTTGAAGGATTAATTGATATTTTGATCTTCCCTTGGTACATGGCTTTCCATCTTATTATTTTCTCTTGTTTTGTCATTACAATGTTCGAGGACGAACACCTTAAGTTTGGAGGGTTTGATGAGAGTGAAAATTCATGTATTTTCGGGTCCAATTTGATACCTCTTTGAGTATATAATTGATATTATTTACACAAATCTTATTACCTTTAATTATTATTAACTAAAAGGTATTTGAGAGGTATTTTATTGTATTTTGATAGGAAAAGGATCAAGAACGCAAAGTTGGAATGAAGGATGAATTCGTACTACTTGCAAGCAAACAAATGTCCACTTTCCATAATTTTTCTGTATCTGTGTAGAAGTTAAAATTGATCATGTGAAATATAGTTAGAAAGCTACTGAAGAGAAGATCATTTTGGCTCAAAATTACCTTAATCAGAATTAAAACGAGAAAGTTATGATCAAATTGGTGACGTTACGCAAGCTGTTTCCTATTCAGTACAACTGTGCCAATTTGTATGACTTATTATATATTCAAATATTTGAGTTTCTATAAGTTCTTTATATGAATAGAAAGCCAAGAAAGAGAGGATCGCATAAGCATAAGAATTACTTAAATCGGAGGCTGGATGAAGAAGTTATGCTCAAAATCGTGGAATCGTGCAGGCTGCCGATGGACACTCAGCGCACATTCGTCCGGCAGCGTGCGTGAGCCGATGTTGCACGCTTTTCACCGTGTGAAACACACCCACTGTCGAGTGAAGAGCCATGCATAATTAACATGCCACCGTGTGGAAGTACGAGCAGCCGAGTGTGAGATTTTGTCACACGATTGCTGCCGTGTGACAACATACAAAACCGTACAAGGAGTGTCGAAGCCATGTGAGGAGAACTCGCGCATGGTTGTTGCCGTGTGACCCTCGCACTGGCCGTGTGAGTGCCATGTGAATGCCGTGTGGCCCAATTTTACATGCCATGTCATCTATTTTTGGCCCAGGCACATTCTATCCGTATAAATACTCCAAACAGATCCCAATTCACGCCACCAGCCTCCAGAACCCTACCTTCACCCATATTCTTCCATCCTTCCACCGGAAAGATGACCGGAGTTAGTACTTGGATCAGAGACAGAGATCCCAATGGAGATCATGACTGAAGAATCGGATTCCTTCACAAGGGTTCTTTATTTTTTAGTTATTTATCTTTGTTATTTTAGCACAATGGTTAGAGTTAATTACATCTTTGTGATTTGCTCTCGTAAATCCATGGGCTAAGTTTCTTTGTTGGTAATATTAGGGCGCTAAGACAAATTTGACTATGCAATTTAAATGTCCTAGACTTGGATTTATTACTCTGCAGATTGTTTATTTCCTTATTGAAGAAGATATTTTTGAGATTTCATATTATTGTGTTTTGAGTTTTGATTCCTTTAATTATTCTTGCCGGTATCACTGATTGATAGTTAATAGGATTCTTTATTTCTGCATGATAATTGTGGTTTCCTGTGACAGTCTTAGGGAATTGGTCTATAATACCTAAGAGTGTTAGACAATCAATTTGGAATATTAATTACTTGGTAAAACATCAATATTAGGTAATTGGTAAGGAGACAAAAGGGATTAATAATTGCGTACCTAGAAAGGGAAGTCTAGTGTTGTAGCCTTTAATAGAATTTAGCATGAATTACCTATAGAGGGAGAGAGAGTTAATTTCTTAGGGTAAGAGAGTTAATTTCTTATTGATCCTAAGATTTTCATCTCATTATAAGTGTTAGATCCTACCTGATCAATGTGATTTAACTAGGCTTAGTGATCCTCTTATAAACGTCCGTGGGTAATTAATTTGGGTCTAGATAAATTAGTCACATAGTTAAGCTGTTAGCCCGAGCATTACCAATTCTCCATCCTTGAACTTTTAAATCGTATTCTCTAGCGTGATTTTTTTTATTTCATAATTATTTTAATTATTTAATTTCAGTTTATTAGTTAATTAATTATCCTTTCAAAAATCCCAGATTTGTCTTGCAATTTAATTATCATACAGAGTTACTTGTTAAATTTATAACTATCTCGTGGGAACGATATTCACTTGGTCACGCACACTACAATCGATCCCTTACACTTGAGAGTGAAAGAAAATAGCGATCAGACAGTCCCTGTGCTCATGTTCGCAATGTCTATGACACTAGTGGTACTGTCTATGTGGCACGAGTCCCTGCTTGACTAGCATGAGTCATGACAGCTGTTTCCTTCACAGTTTTGATCTTGAATTTCGATTTTGCTCTTTTTACCCCCGTTTTTCACCTAAAAATACAAAATAACATCTCACATGCATCTTCAACATAAATATATGAAAAGTGACTATATGATGCACAAATACGAACATAAATTTCACAAAAAAGTACTAATTAAGTCAGATCTAAAACATGTAAATTTTCGCACTCATCCTTAAAACATGCAAATTTTCACAACCATCATAGAGTAACCCTATATATTATGTATATTCTAAAAACTAACACTCAATATTTCAAAAAGTAACCATTCTCGGAAAGGTGCATCATACACCCGGTTGCACTCTAGCACCTCTTGATTTTTATAACAGTTAATATTAAGGAATAAAAATACGTTTTGATTTAAAATGCAACAAATATTAAAATTGTCTTTAATTGCTATTTTTAAATTTTTTAATCTTTTTTACAAAGTATCAGAGTACGTAACCCGAATTCGTGAAATTTATCTGAATTAAAGATCTGGATCCCATTCCAATTTCCCTCTCATAGTATCAGTACTTCACTACTTCTGCAGTAGCAATTTGAAACTTTCTGGCTAAAATTGTGATGTGGCTTTATACGTGGTAGTGTGGCATTACCTTTTTGTTTAATTAAACATAGTGGTGGGTAAACAAGCAGAGCATTATATAAACAACTCGCAATTTGACTCGTTAAATACTCGTATATATCGTTCATTTAGTTAAATGAGCAATATTTTAATTTAAGAAAATTATTTAAATGAACCGAGCTTGAACAAAATAGAGCTCGTTTTGTGAATAAGCTATGTTAATGTTTGTTGGGGTATTTAATTCGTTAGTAAAGATTAATTGCAAGTAAGTGAAACTAGTCTCATATGTAGAGATGATTAAATATGATAAATGGGGGATTTATTGGGCCTTGAGCCTGGCCCAATAGTCTATACTCCCTCCGTCCCGCTCAAAGGGTGTATTTTACTTTTTCGCACGTGGATTAAGGAGTATTATTATTTAATGTATAGTGGAAAGTTGTATTAGTGGGAGTGTGGGCTCCATATTTTAATTGTATTAGTGGGTGTGTACCATGTGTATAAAAAATGAAATGGGACCCTTTGGGTGAGATACCCAAAATGGAAAAAAGAGAGTCATTTTGAACCTCATTCCATACATCACAACCAAAATATCTGCATGACACAAGCATTTGCATCCTGGTACGATCCATTCCTTCGTTCTCTCTTAGATTGGGAGTTTCTGCGATAGAGGTGTTGCCTTCGCCAGAAGCAAATAAGTCGTTTCACCTTGGGGGAAGATTCGCAAAGACCGATCTTACAGGAAGAGTTCGCTCGACTCGACTTCACCATCATCTCGAGATATTTAAGAAATCTATAAGAAGCATTAGAAGATCAACTACTTCTACTCTTTAAGTATTTGTATATTGATTTCTGTATTACTCCCTTCTACATTGTTAGAAGATCATCTACTTCTACTCTTTAAGTATTTGTATATTAATTTTCATATTTCTTCCTTCTAAATTTCTACCCACAACATTGTAAAAATGATTGATTGGTATACCTAAAGACCAACAATGTTCGTATAATGTGTTTATAAAACTATTAAGTTTAACGAGCAATTCAAGAGCTCAACTCGGCTCAGCTTGGCTCATCTCAATAAGGCCCGAGTTCGACTCGTGATTACTCAAGTTCGAATTCAAGCTTGATTTATGCTCATTTTGTTAACAAGTTGAAAAGAACTCGACTCTATAAAGCTCGATTATTTAATAATTATTAATAATAAAACTAATAACAAATATTAATAAGTTATAATTTTATACAATGATATAATAATTATTAAATTAAATCATAAATATAAAATATATTAATTAAATATCGATTCGCTAAGGCTCGATAAGCTCGACTTGTTTTTTTATCAAGCCTAATCGAGCTCGCGCTAGAGTAATTTTTGAGTTAAGTTGAGCTCGATTTTTAGGTACTTAAGCCGAGCTTGAGTATTAGGGATGTAATCGAATTGAGCTGAGTGAATACTACTAGGCTTGCGTATCTTTTGTTAAGGAATAAAGAACTATAGTTTGAACTCGTCAAGAAAAAAATATATTGAACGCGAACTCGAACTCGAACTAATATTATTTGTTAAGACTCGCGAATATGTTCTTCACAAGGCCGCTTGTTTGGCCTTTTAAAGCCGCATGTTTGGCTTATTCATTTGACTATGACAATTTATTTTGTACCTCTTTCTCTCCCCCTTTCTTATTTTCTTTTACCTTTTAATAAAACGTCATCTATTAGTTAAGACTTGCAAACGTGTTTATGAACACGTAAGGTAAATTATTCATAAACATATAAATATATTTGTTCGTAGATGTTAAAATATCATTTAGTCTATGAACATCTAATATTATTCATAAATATTAAATAAACAAACCAACAAAAGATAATAATAAAAGTTAATAAGACATATTTAGATATTTAATCATCACTTAAATTATTATCATTTGTGTTTTTAGTATAAATTATTTAATTATAAAATACCAATGAATAAATAATAATATATACTATTTAAACATAATAATAAAATTTATGAACTCATTTGTAAACCATTAACGAGCCCGTTAATTAATATTTCACGAACTTTCGAGTTGAATACCATTAAACTTGAGTTTGGAAAATTGATAAACTATTCGATTTTGGTTTAACTCGTTAAGATTAATGAACAAATTCGAACGAAAACTTTATAGAACCGAGACTTGAATAGTTCACGAACGATTTGATTCGCTTACATCCCTATCGAGTATGCACTACTCATGCTCGCTTGGCTCAAATTATAACAGCTCTAATGCATTCATGAACAACCTTATTTAGAGCACGATTATACTGTATTTTATTAATAATTTGTTATTTATATTTAATAATTAAATATTTTATGGTCCAATATACATAAATATGATAATATAAGCTATTATTAAAATATTTATATACATCATTTTTAATTTTGTTGCTGTTTAATATTTGTTTGTTATTTTTATTTGTGGATAATATTACATGTCCATGAATGCAATATTCTTTTATTCTTCATGAACAAAATATTTACACTTCTTTCCTAAGAAGTGTCTAAGAAAATGTTACCAAATGAGTTTGTGAATATGTTTGCGAACATAAATGAATTTTATCAAACAATCTCTGTTAAAGTAGAGCTCGATAACTTTTTTATGACGAGCCCAACTTGATTATTTATTAACAAACGAGACTCGAACATGCTAAACTCAAGATCAACTAGGTTACACCCCTACACTAAACGAGACAATTGGCATATAAAGCGAGAAAAAAAGAAGTAGGATTTTATTTTTTTAAAAAAAGTGATGGATATGACTTGCTTAGCGCCACAAGAAATTATACATCAAAATGACACTTGTATGTAGACCGGTTTAATATGATGCTTACATTTTTTTTTAAATGAAAGTTAAGTCAAGTTAGTGTTTTAAAATAATATATTGTAAATAATATATTGTGTTGTTCCTTATTGATGTGTGTTCTTAGCCGGTTAATTTTGGGATTAAGGAAAGAGATCAAGATATGTAACCAAACTAAGAACGATCACAATCAAACATAACAACACGTGAATATAGGAGATATAGGGGAATTCCACCAAAAAGCCTTAACCGATATTTTTATTACCCTCCATTAGAACAACACTCATAACCCCCTCCCCCCCAAATTACAAGTGTAATGTCAAAAGTGAGAATGAATAACCTGCCACTCTCTTGTGAGAGAAGCTATTTATACTACCAACAAAACCCTAACCATTGTCCAATCCCATCGTGCCACTTGGATAAAGACAAGCAGCTATCAATGGAGGCTGCTGGTACACCGACGACTTTTTGCAGCTGGTGCAGAGAGCCACCTGATATCTTGCATAACGCAGCAGGTCTTTCCCAGTCCTTTGCTGGCTTCCCATTGGCGGAAAAAAGAGGGACGTGCTTATTGTTGTTGTCCTTTTGTGTGAGAGTGCTGTCCAAGACATCCCTTCTTACTGTTATTCTTGTCCTCTTACCGGTCGCCACTAGCCGTTCTCATAGTTGTGTCTGTACTTTGCCCAACAGTTCTGATATTCCTCTCCATCTCGGCGGGTCGGTTTTCGAGGCTCTAGTATTCGTCCAAGCTCTTGGATGTCCCCCTCGGATTTAGAGCCGGGTATTCTGCCGAGGGGTCTTGGCCCTCCATCCTTTCAGTGGGCTTTCTATCCTTTGGCCCTTTACTGGTCTTATCTTCTTGGGCCTCCCCGGTCCTTAATGATGGGCTCATCTCCTGGACCTCTTTTCAGTTCTTCACCGAGGTGTGTCTTCTGGGCCTGGACCTTCCTGTTTGGGTTGCCGTCGGCCCCTGATTTGTCATTCTCTTCCTTCTTGGACCTCTTTGTAACTGGGCCTCTTCTTCCTAGTACGCTAGTTTGTTGGGCTTCCGGCCCATTAGGCATGGGGATATAATACCCATAACATTAGCCCCTCGAGCCTAGATAATCTCATGATTTGAGATTATTTAGGATCGACACGTATTTTACGGGTTATATCCCTCATGCTTCAGTATGTTTGATTCCTACATTCTTCCGCCTTGGTTTCTTATCGCTTTCCCTTATTATTCCCATCTCTAGATTACCGGGGTTGCTATGATATTTCCGTGAGATCGGGGGTGTTTTGGGTATTTAGTGTAACTGTTGATTCAAATTTTAAAATTTGAAACTTCTGTCAGTTTACCATTTTATTTCCCTTCTTTTTCTCCCTTTGATTTTATAGACGGTTGACATTCCTCTTATATTGTAGGTTCTCTCTTCCCCTCCAGGTACCACTTCTCTCCTCTTATTTTTTTTCTATCTCTGATTTACTTTTCCCAGTGTTTCTAAATTCTTCGTGTCTGAAACTTCTGTTGGTCCACTCTCTTCTCCCCTTTTTCCTATCACTGCCGTCGGGTTTCTTCTCCCTATTTTCTCCGCACACCCTTCATCTTTCTTTTTAATTTGGTGAATCATGGATCTCGAGGGCTCTCACTCTTTCTCGAAATCCCCTTCCCGTACTACTGACTCTTTGCTTGGGAATGCCGGGTCTCCTCCTCCTCATCCAAACAAGGGTTCGAGTTCTCACTCCCCTTCTAAATATGCCTTTGATCGAACAATTGTCGACTTTCTATTAAATTTTCATTTACGGCACAACGTCGAGATGGTCGATGTTGGGCCTGGACTGGTGGCTCATCTCGGAGAGCTTCTGAAATGGGGGAATGGGGTTTCCTATTCTGCCGTGGATTTTCCTTCTACTCTAGATGATTCTTGGCTAGAGAAGAATGCCACTATTGCCATCGGTAAATTTCAATGTGGAGACGATATTGAGTTCTCTCTTCCCACCTCCGGTGCTCTAATGTGTTTTACCCCTTCGAATGCTGTTGTGGCCTACGAATTACAGCTTGAACTAGGCCTTCAGTTCCCTCTTTTCCCCTGCATTTGGGAAGTTCTCGAATTATGGGGTATAGCCCCTGCTCAGTTGGCTCCCAACGGTTGAGCTGCCTTGATGGGGATTTTGGTTCTCTTTCGTTTGATGAAGTATTCATTGTTGAGTACCGCCGAGATTAATTTCCTTTATAGCTTATCCCGAATGCTAGGATGAAGGGATATTATTACTTAGCACCTCGCCATTCTAACCTTATTACCTCTTTGCATAGTTTCGTCAGAAATGGAAAGGTCATTGGTTTTGGGTTCGCGGGCCGTGGAGGGGCCCTCACGTCTCTGACTCAGAGGACCCTCAGAATCCCACTGTGTTCCCTCGGAGTTCTTTCTTCAGGCCTAATCTCAGTGTGTGTATGTATTTCAGTTCTTTTGTACACTATTTGAATTACTCTAACCCTTTTTTCTTGTTTTACGCAGTAAGCGAGTCGTGTACTCTCGAGAAGTTGTCGTCTGAGTTTCAAGATGCAAGGAGGAGCGCGATTATCAGTCCATTCTTACTTGCACTAACCTTTTTGTTGCTGGTTTTACTTCCTCGGCTATAGCCATGCCAGGTGATTTTCTATTATCGCCTTCTTTGCTTTATTTCTTTGAAATATTGTAATAGTGTTTCCCTTACTATTGTCCTCGCTTCTCTCCCGTGTTCATCTTTCTTTCAATTACGTTCAGTGGAGGAGAAGCGTCTCATGCCTGATTTTGCCCGTATTGCCACTCTTCCCTCTGCCCATAAGCAGGCCGCCCTCCGCAAGGGAAAAAAAGGTTTCTCAGGTTCCCTCAAAGAAGATTCCCAAAGCCCCTCTCGCCATGCAGCCCCTCACGGCTATCAAGATCCGTGATCCTTCTGATCCCCCTTCTCTGAGGCGAGATATTGGTATTGCCGAGGGAAAAATCTCAGGTGTAGGAGGAAAGGTTTCCAAAAGAGCCCCGAAAATCCCGAAGTCTACCAAGGATATTTCCAAGGTCACTGTTGCCAAATCCTTAGCCCCAAAAAGGAAGTATCATCTGCAGATGAAAGTTCTGATGAAAAGGCCCGTGACAGTACTGCTTCCGTCATTCGTCCTTTGAAGAAGGTTCGAGATGACAGTGCTAGTGGAATTGGCGTCAGCTCTTATGGTGTACCTGAATCCATCCCTCAGGAAACCATGGACATTTGTGAAATTAGCTCATCTCCTTCACACGAAACCCCAGCCAAGTCTTGGGCTGGTACTTCTGACTTTTCTAGTGTTCCTTTCCATTTTCCCCCTGAGTATCAGACTTCTCTCGATCCCAGCCTCAAAGGAACTTCTTTTGAAGATCCCTCGAGTGGCTCTGTTCTTTATTGCTCTCCTTCGGAGGTTTGGCAGTATTATACAAGAAAGGTTCCTTTGTGCTCCTGGGATTACGGCCGTTCATCGACCGAGCCAGCTCCAAATGCTCTACCCATATTGGAGTGTGCTAATCCTTATCTTTCCGTGAATAAAGTGATTGATCGAGAACTTTCTGAAAAGTATGGTAATCATGATGAAGCGGGTAGAAATTTCATCCGTAGCCGGGAGCCCTTGTTTGATTTCGATGCTCTCTCCTGTTTAGCCAATGCTGCCACCTTCCCTTTCAAAGGGTGTACCAAAGAGATCTTGTCCCGTATGGAGTGGACATCGGCTGAGAACTCTCTTCAGTGCGCCGCTAATTATGCAGGTCGACAGGCACTACATATTGCCAATGCCATTCAACATATTTTCGAGATACAAAGACGTGAGCCCCGGTTGTAGGATGAGGTCACTTCACTTCTTAGTAAGATCAAAGATCATGAATGGAAAGCCTTTGAGGCAAGTACTGCTGTGGTACAAATTCGAGGGGAGCTGAAAGTTGAGCAGGATAAGGGGGCCAAGCTCAGGGAGAGCTTTGAGGCCTTACGAGCCTAGTATGAAAGCTTGTTGATCAGTTCTGGGAAGGAAAAAGGTACTTTGGAGCTGGAGATCAAAGTACTCTCCGATAGGGTTGCTGGTATGGAGGTTGGGCCTGAGATTAGGATGAGAGATGATCAATTTCGTGTTGACCTGACCTATATCCAGGATAGTCTTCTTTCCCTCCAAGTGTCCTCTAACAAGGAGATCAAGAAAATGCACCGGGAGAAAGAGGCCTCCGAGGTTTTACTTAACCAGAAAGTCAGAGAGGCCGAGGATGCAATTGTTAAGGCTCGAAAAGAGCGGGACGAAGCACTGGCTGACGCGAATTGTGTCAAGGATGAGCTTCTTCTAACACAAGCGGATAATTTCTTTTACCAAGATGTTGTTCTCCCCAAGCGGATAATCTCTTGCTTGTGAGTATTCCGATTTTATTACTGACACTGGGGCTCCCGAGGAGAATTCTGGTGAAGTTTTGGAAGTGGGGTCAGACGAGACCTTTACTGACGATATTTTAGAATTTACTACGGCTGATTCCCCCGATTGAGGACCCTCTTGTGGAACTTCCTCCTGCATCGCGGTGGTGCCTACCTGGTAGTCGTTTACCGAACCAAAGGCTCCTCGACTCGAAGCTACAATTACATTTGATCAAACTAGTATTGTTGTTGTGTCTGAGCTCCAACCCTCAGAGGTTGCTACTGTTGTTCCAATGGTTCCTCCTTCTTCGGAAATCCTGGCTCCTTCTAGGAATGTTAGGATTGCTGAAACCTTATCGGGTCCGGTGGCTACCGAAGCTCCCTTAGGCTCTTCTGAGGATGAGCCGCCTGAAAGTGGAGATTCGAAATCTATGGGCGTTACCGATTCCGAAGCCATCCCAGCTGACAAGTTAAATTTCTCCTAGGCCATGGTACCGAGCCGGATGCGCTTCTTTTTTTGAGTTTATTATGAATGTTCCATGTATTTTCTTTTTTCTTTCCGTTGTAAGATCTTTATATGTATTTTCCACACTGTGTAATTCTTCCCTTATAAAATGGAGTATTTGATTTTACTTTGACTAACCTTTTGGGATATTCTGGTAATTTCACTTTCGCTTTTGAGTATAACTGTCGTTTTTCTGTCGTGGGGCTGCACGCTTTGATCAGGCGCCACGTGGATTCATTTGGGCCTTCCTTATTCCTTGGAAGTTGTAAAGTCTCTGCATCCCAGCTGTCTGATCTTTGCCATTTTTAGCTCATCATTTCCAGTCATTACGTATGCTTCCCTCTTTTTGTCAGATATCTTTCGATTTTGATTTTTCGAAATTCAAATCTCTTGCACATTTTCTTGTATTCCCCCTTAATTGTTTCCCAAAATTTCTCTCATTCCCTGAGATCTTCCATATATATTCTTCTTGTCAACCCCTAACTCTTGTGTCCTTTCTTCAAAAAATATCTAGTGAAGGTACTCCACCGCTGATCGATGTTCAAGAGGTGAATACCTCTGATTCCACACCTGAGCGCCATGTGCGACCTGGTGTTCATAATTCTAAATGTTTTCGAAGGATGCCTCGCCCTAACTTGAGGGATCTATCTACTTCCTCTTCCTCCGGGGGTAATCTGCCATCCGTTTTCTCACCCAACTGATAGGAAGTTCCTGTCATACCGACTGTGGCTGTTGGCGGTATGTCGATGATGAGGAGCTTGGTGCCCTCTTGCCTTTAAACCCGACAGACTATCTTTTGGTGCGCTGGGATATCGGTGATATGGGGACTGCACTCCGCGGTGTGGCCCAATGCCTTGAGTGGGTGCCTCCTTCTTGACTTTTTGCCAAGCGTCTTGGCGAGATCCACCAGATGTATGGTCATTCTGACGTTGTTTTCCTTCCTGTATTGATGATGTTCTAATTTCTGAGCCCCCTCCTGAATGTACTGCCTTTTATTACTCTTTATTTCTTAGTGGTTTGCGTCTCGCCATCTCTCCTGTTGTTGGCTTGTTACTGCAGAGGTGGGATATGGCCATCGGCCAGCTGCTCCCCTCTTCCTGGTTACGTCTCATATCTACAATATCTTTATTCCATCTCTTGGGTCATACCATTCAGGATCCCTCCGAGTTAGAGTATCTTTTTTCTATGTTCCTTTTGGTCGTTCTGGTGGTTTTTATCATTTGCTTCCCCATGATAACCATCGTTTTGTTGGTGTTTTCGATGTCATCGATAGGAGTTATGAACATGCTTGGTTCTGGTTGAAGTGAAATTATCGTCTCCGAGTGAATGGTGTCCCGGTGACTTTTCCTACCCGGTATTTTCCACTGAATAAGTGTATGGTCCCTTCCTGTTTCTGGGCTTTGAATTGCTTCATGAGGTTTCTAACGCTCTTTAATACCTTGTGCATGTCCACCCCGTTGTCAACTTACACAGTTAAGTGATGGGTTCCGTCGTGTTTACGAGATTCTATCCTCAGGTGGGAATTCTTATCGTGCCTCTCCCCTACTTCGTGAGCCCATCCTTGTTTCTGCTAGACTATCTACCCTTGGCTGTGGTGCTACAACTGGTATTTTTTCTTTTCGTTCTCCTGTGGTTTCTTTTATTTCCCAAGGTGTTTCATTCTGTATCCGATATCCATTTCTTATTTTTCTAGGTGAACTCCGAGATGCTTTGTCTCCTGTGGGATCCACCATCTCCGTCATGGGTCCGTTCTTAACTCGTCACAATATGTATAGAAATTTTCTGATGATGAAGCTGACCCTGACTACTCTGCTCAATCTCCCTCCCATGATAAAGAAAAAGAGTTCGAAGGTTTATCGGTGGACTCTGGGGATTTCAAACTTGATGAGGATCTTCAAGTTGAGCAGCCTACCCATGTTAGGATTTTGCCACCCATGTCTCCTTCTCGGGAACGATCCTGGTATGTTACTGCTACACCTCCTGGATTTTCTACTCCTGCCGATTTTGCCGGGGCTGTGATAAAATCATTACTTGGGAAACAACGTCGGGGTATTTATGAGCATGGTGAATCCTCTCACCAACCTGGCATCAGCTTGGTCCCTCGTCGGTCTCCCTCCGTTGGTGAGTTTGATATCCTTGCTAATGAGATAAGGGAAGTAATTACCTCGATTCGTGCCTCGTGTCTTTTCTGTGTCCTTTGCATTACATCAAAGGTGTCCTTTTGCAGATCCCCCTACCGCTGAATCCGAGGGTGAGGAAGAAGATCCAGAAGAGGATCTAGAACTGAATGATGTTCCCGAACTCGAGGTGGGAAATTATTCAGGGCCTGAAGATTACGATATGATGGTTGGGTGATTGGTCGTATATAGTCGAGATGACCAATTAAAGAATTTATCGAACCACAGGGAAGAAGGTACTAGAGTTTAAACGATCTCAAGTTTATCGTGATTTTATAAGAACGACGGAATGGGAGGATAAGAAGCAAATAAATGCAATTAAACTAATGAAAGAAATAAAGAAAAAATGAATGCAAAGATAAATGATGGGTACCAAATGATGCAAGGATAAGATTAGCAACAATCATGACATAGATAATAAAGTAATCATGCAATTAATTATAATCTATCATGGACATAGCATAGGAGCGATCACTAATTCTACATAAACTCTCTCTCGAGATGGATAGGATGTAAACCCTCAACAAGGCGTCCAAAAGCACATAGGATCGAGACCAAAATGAACACCTCCCAATAGGTACTAATTACTCTACGAGTTCCCTAATTAGGTACTAAATCATAGGCAATATTCCCTTTTAAGGTACTATGAATTCACTAATGCTTTGGGTCCCCTCATCTAATCAATCAATCTCTCGATCAAGCTAATCAAATGTTCTATCAAAGGGTTCTAAATCTAGAAGGACATCTCTATCTCATTCTAAATTAATGCACATGAAGTGTATGATGAAATGATTCAATGAACTATCCTAAACACATAATTGATTTCTCAATCTAATCACATGCACATGACAATTAATCACACATATCATCATATACATCAAGCAATCAACATTCAATGATAGAAATACACAAAGCCCATTCAAGATTAAAATCAAATTGCATAAAAAATAAATTATCAACACCAATCATGGAGCTAATCTCACAAAGGAGATTAGCCTATCATAGTCTTAGAGAAAACAATATAGACAATTGTATCTATAAATCACATGACAAATCTATAAAAAAGTTCACAAAAATTAGAAATAGATTCCCCCTTTGAAGGTCTTCAATGGAGATCTCCTTCTTCTTCTTATAATCTTCACTCTCCCTTACTTCCTTGATCACTTGGATGGTAGATTTGATGGAGGAGATCAAGTGGATTGGATAGATGAAGGGTATGGAGATGGATGGAATAGAGTTAGTGAGTGAAAATATGGTGTAAAATGTGTGTGTAGCTGATCCCTATTGATCCTTCTCTTATTTTACACTCAAAATGGACATTTGTACCCCTTGGAACCTTCTAGAACACATTCTAATCATAAAATTGACTTCGGACCGAGTTCGGGTCGAGTTCGGGTTGGTGCAGCGCAGTCTCACCGTTTTTCATATAACTTTCTCATACAAAATCCAATTCGGGTGATTCTTACGCTCACGCGATCCTCTCTTCCGTGGCTTTATATGCATAAAAGAATTGACAAAACTTCCAATATTTGAAGGTGTAACAAGTCATTCAAAGTAGCACAATTGTGCTGAGTAAGAACAGCTTGCACGACGTCACCATTTTAATCATAATTTTCCCGTTTGGGCTCCGGTTGAGGTGTTTCTTATAGCAAAACGATCCTCTTTTATGTGGCTTTCCAACCATGTATCACACTTTTAGTTTTGAGCTCTACAAGAGTACAGAAAAATTACACAAATTGAGCGTGCATTTTTCAGCATTTTGCTTTGACTCATACTCCCTCGTTTCAACTCCGAATTGAGCTCCGTTTTTTCCCACATCCTCCTTATCGCGTCTAGAATCCATTTTTATCTAAAAATCATACGTTTAAGCTCATTATCATATATTTCCATAAAAACACATAACACAACCAAAATACACATAAATACGAATGAAATAATACGAAAATACACATAAAAAGACACTAAAATTTAGGTGAAAATATCAAACATCATTAGGCCCCGGAGGGAAGCTGCTCCTATGGCTGTTTCTGAGAGAGAGATTGATACCAATATCCCTCAGTCTAGTTCCTAGGCGATTATGACCATTCCCCAATTAACCCGAACCCTTCAAGTGTTGCTGAACCAGCTAATCCTGCTGCTGCCGAGGGTGAGGCGGAGAGGTTGGCCACCGAAAGGGCTCGTGTGCATGGGAAGGCCATCGCCGATGAGTCTGACAAGCCTGACTTGCAAGAGTTGGGGAATCTGGGTTTCGTTCAGGGTATTTCTCATCAATTCAACCGTCACGCACCTATTATCGTTGATCTGAGCTCCCTTCCTTAGAATTCTTCCAGTTTAGCCACTATGGACGGGGCTGCTGCTGCCTCTCTTTCTACCTCTTTGCATATTATGGATCAATACCATCTGTTTGCCAGTCAAGTGGTTGGTGGTTCCGAAGGATCTTCCGTTGATTTGGAAGAACGATTAATGATCCTGGAGGTTGAAAATGCTGAACTTGCTTCTACCGTTGATGAACAGAAGCGACGCCTAGATGGCATGGAATTCGATCTAACACTGGAGCAAGCCACCCTGAATTCGGTTTGGATTACTTTGGCGGCCACGGAAACTTCCAGGGATGTTGCACTAGCCAAAGCTGTCGTGGCCAGAGCTAGGCTAGTCGAAATGGAAGCCCGTGTCCGAGCTTTAGAGCAACGTGTTCCCCATCCCGGATCTACCGAGGAGAGGGCGGTTCGTGCCGAAGCGCAGTTAAAAAAATAGAGGATAAAATGGCTAGCCTCTTCCAATCTCTCAGTGGTCGGAAGAAAGATTGATGCCCCTTCTCCAGCCTCGCTAGTTGATTTTTATTTTTGTCGTGGTTCCCCGTGTGGGTAAAATCTTTATTTACAATGATGGTTTGTAATTTTGAATTCTGGATTTCTCCTTTCCCTTTTCGTGCTCTTGTTGGTTGGTTGTTTTGGATAATGTTCTGTACCTCTATGATTTATAAATTGCTGAATCGTCCGTTGACAGTTTGAGGCTGTGGGTATGTGTTGGAAAGTATTCATCAACTGTTGCACACCTATGCTTCGCTTGCCGATCATGTGCGTATTTGTGTTCCTTTCTGAGACCCTCTCTTTTTTCATTTGAGTATCTGTTGTTTCGACTATCCTATTTGAGTTTCACCAAACCCTATCAGATTTATTAAATTTCTATCCCCCTGCCGATGAGGTTTCAAAATTTACCTTTTCATTTCGATCCCATTACCTGAGTGATCACATACCTGAACCACTTTTATTCCTAATCCCATGAGACTTTGAATTTCCCTTTATTATTCCAATTCTGATACCTCGACCTTAATCTGAACTACTTTCTTATTCTCATTCCGATGAGACTCCAAAATTTGCTTTTTATTGCGATCCCGGTGTTCCAACCTTTATCCGAACTATTTTTTGTTCCGACTTCTATGAGGTTCCAAAATTAGCCTTTTTATCTTAATTCCCATGCTTTGACCTTTATTTCAATCCCAAAGAGGCTCAAAATTTAGCCTCTTTGTTCTAATTCCGATACCCTAACCTTTATTTCGGACTACTTTTTATTCTAATTCCTTTTTTCCAATTTATCTCCTGTGTTTCCCACACCCATGTTATATCCTTTTATCACTATATCAACGTATGTCCCTTTGTTTTAGCATGTTTTCTTCCCAATTTTGGTCCTTTCATTCCGAGTTCACCTACTCTCTATTTTGATATTACTTCAGCCCATTGATATTCCATAAGCCCATTACTTTATGTCGTAGCTTACTTCCATTTTGTCCGTGGTTAAATTTGTGAATTGGTACTCCATGAACATTGATATTACATAAAGCAGATATCCTTAGCCATGCACCCAGAGTTTTTATGTAATTTTCATTCTTTGCTACAAATCACAGATTTAATGCTCATTTGGTCTAACGCCTTGATTCCCTTAAAATATGGCCTAGTGCCCTGATTAAAACTGTAACGGAAGTTGTATTACCAACCTCGCTCATCACGCTTCCTGTTTCACTGGTAATATTTCTTCAGGTGTTGTGCATTTCAAGGATGTGGTACCTTCTTTTGCCATCTACCTCCTCCAATTCGTAGCTCCTCTTTCCAGCACTCTCTTGATCAAGTAAGGGCCTTCCCAGTTATGACCACTGCCTTGCGCCGCTGGGCCTAATACCTTCCGGAGCACCAGTTCTCCTCCTTTGAACTGCCTCAATTTTATCCTTGAGTTGTAAAACCGTTCGGCCCTCTGTTTGTATATCGCGTTATGCATTTTTGCATTTAGTCTTTTCTCCTCTAGTAGGTCTAATCTCTCCTGGATTAGTTCATCATTTCCCTCCTCTCTATGGAATGCAATCCTGGGACTGGGCTCTCTGATTTCTACTGGGATCACTGCTTCTGTGCCGAAAGTCATTGAGAAGGGTGTCTCGTTAGTGGAGGTTCTTGTCGTGGTCCTGTACGATCATAGAATCCCGGGCAATTCCTCTGGCCAATTTCATCTAGCTTTTCCAGCCTGGCTTTCAAGGTGTGCTTGATTATCTTATTGATCGCCTCGACTTTGCCGTTGGACTGAGGGTGGTAAGGTGTCGAGGACCACTTTTTGATGTTGTAGTCCTCACAGAACTTCCTTAACTTTGCGTTATCGAACTATTTGTCGTTGTCCGTGACTATGGCATAGGGTATGCCGAATCGGCATACAATATCCTCTTAGATAAATTTCTCTATCCGAGCCTCTATGATGGTCGCTAAAGCCTCGGCCTCTGCCCACTTTGTGAAATAGTCCACGGCTATTACGGTGAATTTAACTCCTCCTTTGCCGACGGGTAATGGGCCTATCAAGTCAATTCCCCATTTGGCAAGTAGCACAAGCTCGAGCGTGCTGAGTAGCATCTCTTTTTAGTGTTGGCCAGAAATACCCATGTCTGATCACCTTGTGGGCCAAAGCAATTCTGTCATTGTGGTTTTCGCATATACCCTCGTGTATCTTCGCCAACACATAATTCGCCTCCTCCAGATTTAGGCATTTCAGAAGTAGAGATGAATATCCCTTTTGTACAACTTCCCTTCAATCAACACATGTCTCGCCGATCTGAGTCTTATTTGGCGGGCTTCATTCTTATCTAAAGGGGTTAACCTTGCTTCCAAATAGTTCATGATTGGGGTCATCCATGACTCTTCGGGAGGTTGGTCAGTTAAGACCCAAACACTGGTATCCGATGGCTTTTCTTGCTTCATAATGTTGATGTTGTTGAGGTCTTCTGTGTTTGATGTCGTGGTCAGCTTGGCTAATGCATCTGCCCCCATGTTCTCCCTCCGATCAATTCACTTTAGGAATACATGTTTGAATTTGTGTAGAATACCAGCGGCTAATCCTCTATAGTGGCTCATTTGGTCATCTTTAGCTTCGTATTCCACTCGCACCTGGTTCACCACCAACTGAGAGTCGCTATAGACCAGTAACTCATCAGCGCCCATGGCCAATGCCATTCTTAATCCGTTCAATAGGGCTTCATACTTCGCTTCGTTATTGGTAGCCAAGAAATCGAACCTGACTGCTGTCGAGAAGGTCTCTCCCAATGGGGTTTGGATGATAACTCCAGCTTTCGAAGCCGATGTAGTGGCGGATCCTTCTACGTGCATTACCCAGGGTTTTCTCCTTTCTTCCTCAGTCAGTATAGGGAAAGTTAGTTATACTATGAAATCGACCATCACTTGTCCTTTGACCGCATTCCTCGGCAGGTATGTAATATCGAACTGTCCCAACTCGATGGACCATTTTAGCAATTTCCCTGCTGCATCTGGTCTTTAGAGCACTTGCCTTAAGGGAAATGTCGTTAGTACCTCTATAGTATGCTCCATGAAATATGGTCTTAGCTTTCTCGAGCTCATAACAAGAGCGTAGGCCATTTTCTCCATTACCGAGTACCTGAGTTCCGCATCCCTCAAAGATTGACTTACGAAGTACACTGGTTTTTTGTTCTTCTCTTCTATTTTAACCAGGACTGAACTGATCGACGTTTCTGATACTACTAGATACAGCTGTAGTGTTTCATCTGGTGATGGTTTAGAGAAAATCCTGGGATCCGATAGTTCCTTTTTGATCTCATCAAATGCTTTTCCACACTTCTCTGTCCATTCAAACTTGGCCTTTTTTATGACGTCGAAGAAAGGCTTGCACTTGTCTGATGCTTTCGACATGAACCTATTCAAGGTGGCCAGCCTACCCATCAAGTTCTGAACCTCTTTCATGTGCCTTGGTGGGTCCATCATCAAGATTGCTTCCACTTTCTCTGGGTTCATCTCGATCCCCCTCGAGCTAACCAAGTACCCGAAGAAACTCCCCTTACTCACTCCGAACGTGCATTTTGATAGTGTCGAAAGATTCCGATATTTTTTTCAGATGACTGAAATGATCCGTTCTTCTCAGACTCTTTACCACGGTGTCGTCTACGTATACCTCTACTATTTTTCCAATTTTTCCATCAAACATCTTGTTCACTAGCCTTTGATAGGTTGCCCCGCGTTCCTCAGATCGAAGGGCATGTTGTTCCATTCGTAGACACTATTTTCGCAGAAGAAAGCCATATTTGCCTTGTTGTCTGGGTGCATCGGGATCTAATGGTACCCCGAGAATGCATCCATGAAGCTCATAACTTCATGTTCCGTCGTGTCGTCGACCATCTGATCAATTGATGGGAGGGGGTAACTATCTTTGGGGCATACTTTGTTTAGATCTGTGAAATCGATGCACAATCACCACGATCCTTCCTTCTTTTTTACCATTACTAGATTTTACACCCTTATAGGGTATTTGCATTCGCTGATTCTTTCGTTTGCTAACAGCTTGTGCACCTCCAATTCCATAACCGCGTTCTTCTCTGGGCTAAACTTTTTCTTCTTCTGGTGAAAAGACGGGATGCTAGGATCGATGTTCAGCCTATGACAAGTATATTTCGGGTGTACTCCCGGCATTTCATTTGGATTCCATGCAAATACATCTAAATTTTCCTTAAGTAGTTGGATCAGTTCTGCCTTGAATTTTTTTTCACTCCATCCCGATCTTAACCTTGACATCTGCATCCTCTGGGTCCAATTGAACCACCTCTATCTTTCCTGCCGCCGAAGCTCCTTCTCGTATTTTCATCCTCGGATCCTCATCCGTTATTGATAGCTTTCATCTCGGCTCCTTCGCCGCTTTCTCTTTTTTCTCCATTTCTGGGTCTACTGGGTTTGGCCGTGCTTCGACTATCGCCAAGGGTACGTTATTTTCTTGCCCCTCTTCTTCTCCCCTTTCATCAATTTCCATGACCATGTCCTGTCTGTTCTCCCTTTGTTCCCCCTCTCGTAGCTCTTCGGTTCCCGTTGGTATTTCGTTATTCGCTTCTTCTTCCACAATGTCCTCGAAGCTCAACATCTCATAATCCATATCGTGATAGCTCAAACCCTCTACTTTTTCTATAAATGAACACTCTCTTGCTCTCCTTTAATTTCCTATTACCGTCGCTACCCTACCATCTGTCGTAACGAATTTGAGGCATTGACGAAGGGTTGATGGGATAGCTCCGAAGGCATGGATTAATGGGTACTGATGAGAGTGGAAATTCATGTAATTTCGGGTTTAATTTTATACCTCTTTGAGTGTTTAATTATTATTATTTGCATAAATATTAATACTTTAAATTATTATTGACTAAAAGGTGCTTGAGAGGTATTTTGTTCTGTTTTGATAGGAAAATGGATACAAACACAAAGTTGGGGTGAAAGGTGAATTTGTGTAAAAACAGAGGACCATCTTCTATAATTTTTCTGGATTCGTGTGGAGGTCCAAATCAGTCTTGTGATACATGGTTGGAAAGCAACAGAAGAAAGGAACGCGTGAGCGCAAAAATCACCTCAATCAGAGGTCGGATGAAGAATTTATGGTCAAAACGGCGAAGCCCTGCAGTATTAGACGAGATTCTCGGGAAACTCTCGAAATTTTGGGGCTCATGCATGCAAAGTAACTTGCCCCACACATGCAAAGTTATACTGAATTGGGTATAGATATGGAGTGCCACGTGGGTGCTAAAATGGGGGCATAAAATTGACAGAAAAAGAAATTTGTGAAATTATGTTTTGATAGTGGTGGGACCAAGTTCATTGCTTAAATACATCTTCTGAAATAAATTGGCAGAGAGGTGGCATAGTGGGCCTAGGAGCTCAATTCTTCAATTTTTGATTCCAGGCCCAATTGGATTCGAAGCCCAATCTCCACTGCTATTCACGTCCACAACAGTTAATTGGGAGAAAAAAGTCTGGGTCGAACAGGAAGGGTTTTCTCTCGCCCAAAATCAGCCACACCGCACCATCACTTTCCTCACGCCCAGAAATCACACGACGCCATTCACCAACTCTTCACCCTTCATCCTTCCATCATTCACCCATCGGAGACGGAGATTTTGACGGAGATAAAGATTAAAGAGACGGAGTCCTCCAAAAAGGGTTCTTTATTTTTAATTATTTATTTTTGTTATTTTAGCATAATGGTTAGGGTTAATTACATCTTTGTGATTTGCCCCCATAAATCCATGGGCTAAGCTTCTTTGTTGGTAATGTTAGGGCTATATACAGTTTTGACTATGTGATTTGATTTTGCTCTAGATTTGGATTGATTATTCTGCAGATTGTTTATTTCCTTATTGAAGATGATATTTTGAGACTTCATATTATCGTGTTTTTGAGTTTTGATTCCTATAATTGTTCATGACGGTATCACTGATTGATAGTTATTAGGATTCTTAATTTCTGCATAATAATTGTTGTTTCCAGTGACAGTCTTAGGGGATTGGCCTATAATACCTAAGAGTGTTAGACAATCAATTTGGAATATTAATTACGTGGTAAAACATCATTATTAGATAATTAATAAGGAGACAAAAAGGGTTAACAATCGCGTACCTAGAAAGGGAAGTCTAGTGCTCTAACCTTAATTGGAATTTAGCATGAAGTACCTATAGAGGGAGAAGGAGTTAATTTCTTATTGATCTTAGGATTTTCAGCTCATTATAAGTGTTAGATCCTACCCGATCAAGGTGATTTAACTAGGCTCAGTGATCCTCTTATAAACGTCTGCAGGTAATTAATTTGGGTCTAGATAAACTAGTCGCATAGTTAAACTGTTTGCCCGAGCATTACCAATTCTCCATTCTTGAATTCCAAATCGTATTCTCTGCGTGATTTATTTTATTTGCATAATTAGTTTAATTATTTAATTTTGCTTTTATTAGTTAATTAATTATCTTTTCCAAAAACCCCCAGATTTGTCTTACATTGGAATTATCATATAGAATTACTTGTTAAATTTATAACTATCTTGTGGGAACGATATTTCACTTGGTCATGCGCACTACAATCGATCCCTTATACTTAAGGGTAAAAGAAAATAGCGATCAGGTACCCCAGTATACAGTTGTATGTAGAAGCTTGATCTACAACTTTGAATATTAGCTATTTCTGCATTGGGTCTTTCCGTCCGAGCCTTCCAACTAGACGGATAAGTCAACTTCCATGGTCGGCCTGGTCAACGAATTGCCAAATCTTTTGATTTCATCACCACAAGGCCTCACCTTGTGGTGACTTTCTCCCCCTAAGTTTTCAAATACCTCTTTGAAGATTATATTGGCATATACACTCGTATCTACTAGACACCTGTGCACTTTGACTCCTGACAGTATAGGCGAAATGACTAAAGGATCGGAGTAAGGAGTACATATCCCATAGAAATCCATCTCTGTGAAGATGATGTTGGCTTCCGTTATCCCCCTCATCTCTGAAGTCAATGACCATACTTGAGGGATTTGCGGGCCCAAGTCTCTCAGCTCCGCCTTCCTTCTCCTTTTTGATATCGTGGTAAACGCCTGAGAGATTCTGACATAAGGGATTTCATCTACAGGTTCCATCATGTATATTTCCCTGGGTTTCTCCTCTCGGAGCTTGTCCCCCTATCCTATCGAACACTGGTGGTCGGTCTGGATGTGAAGGGAGTAGAGGCATCACTTCTTCATTCCTCCCTCTATCCGGGGACCTCTGTCAACTAGGAGGAGAAGGAAAATTAGCATCTCTCTGATACACCCTTGGCCTCGGGGCCTGCAGCATTCCTCTCAACTTTCCTTCCTTGAATAGCTTCCATAATTCTGTGATTAAGTCTCGGCACTGATCGGTGTTGTGCCCATGCGTCAGGTGATACATGTAATATTTTCGAGGGTTGGTGAGTTCTGATGTTCGCAAGACAGGCCTCAGTGTTCGAAGGATCTGCTGATCCTTTACGTAGTAGAAGACCTCGTCTACGTTTAGGTTGGTTCCTGACTTCAGCTCCTCATACATTTGTTGCACCTCGGTATTCTTTGAGAAAGGTTTGAATGTAGCAGGTGTTTTGTATTCCTTTGCCCCTCATGTGCTTACTTTCTTCTTGGCTGGCTCTGCCGAAGTGCTTTGGTTGCTCGCCTCTTCACCATCTTGAAAATGTCCTCGGCTTGAATGTATTCGTTTGCCATAACCGTGAAGGCAGCATAGGACGCAGGCGGCTTTAACTTTATCATTTTCCATAAGCTAGTCTCTGGGTGAAGTGCTCCTATCACTGTGATGAGGCATGCTTCGTCCCCCATGACTTTCCCTATTGACCTCTGTTCGTTGAACCTCTTCAGAAAATCCCGCAAGCTTTTTGTCGATCCCTGGCGATTGTTGGACAGCTTGTGTTTTGGTTCTTTAGGGGCCCACAGGTATGAATACTGCATCAGAAAAGTCTCCATCAGTTCTCCCCAGCCCTTGATGGATGCCGTCAGAACTGCTCTAAACTAGGCGTGGGCCTTATTTCCCAAGGTCAGAGGGAATATCCTGTACAATGTGATCTCGTTCGCGCCTTGAGCCCTCATCCACATCAGATATTTTTCAATATGAGAGTAAGGATCATAATCACAATTAAAAATTAAGCTGGAGGGGAACTTGATTCCTTGTTGCCGAGGGAAATTACTGATCTCCGCCATGAAAGGTGAGGGAACCATCACATGTTGGAGGACTCCTCCCGTCCCGGACATCTTTCTTTCCAGATCCACGAAGTGCTTGTTCACTTCCTTGTTTATCAAGGCTTGTAAGTCCCTAGCTGGGGCATTCGGAAATGCCTCTCTATTCTCCGACCAAACTTCCGCATGGGTCTCTGTTTGTCTCACCCCGCTTCGTGAGGTGGGCCTCCTGCTCCGCCCGTCTCATGGCAGGGATAACTCAGTCGTGGGTTGATCTTCTCATGAAGGGTCTCGGCTCTCCTATGAGTAAGATGTCAAAGATGAATAGGATCTTTGGTTCCTTGGCCTTCTGCCTTGATTACGTCTCCTTTGACCGTTCCTTTGACGTTCTAGGGATGGTTGAGGATGTGGATGTCCTCTTTGGGAAAAGATGACGTTCTTCGTGGGGCATCGTCTTCTACGGGTACTTCCCGAGTTGCGGGTCGACCTCTCCTTTAGTTTTGTGGGCGAGGTCGGTGGGATCCTTCTTTCTTTTGTCTTTCTCTCGGTGGGGGGTGCTCTGCTTCTTGATTTCATCCGGGCCGCGGTTGTCTCCTGGCGTCCTCCTCCATGGACACCTCTTGGTATGGGGAATTTCTCATCCCTTGATTCCTTCCCAATTGTGGCTGCCTTTGGGCTCCTGTCTCCGATCGGTGGAGGTATTCACTGTGTCTTCCCTCCGCCGGAGTTTCGTTCACACTTTCCCTTTTCCCGGCATTCCTCTTCCATATAAAGTTGATAGTTTCTCATGCATCTCCTCCGCTGTGTTCTTTCCTGGCCTCTTTCTTTCTTTCAAGATCTTCCCTCAGATCGCCATGACTTCTCCTGTGAGGGCCGCTAAAACTCAACCTCTCCGGTTGAACCGGGGGAGCTTTTACGGCATACTCATTGATCACCCTTCTAATTTTTTTGTTCATCTCTTTCATTTTCTAGGGGTCGCCTAAATCTGGAACAGGAATATACCTCGTCGGAGTGGGCACTCCTACAGCCGGTGCGCAGATCTGGATATTATTTCCACTCCTTGTCACATTTCGCTGAGCTCTGGAATATTCTCCCCTTTCTTCATTCTTGGGACTCGTGAATCCTTCTCTCCCCATCTCTCAACAAAGAAGATAGAGCAAGAACAGCTAAATGTAGCTTTCCCACAGACGGCGCCAACTGTTGATGTGTGTTCTTAGCCGGTTAATTTTTGGATTAAGGAAAGAGATCAAGATATATAACAAAACTAAGAACGATCACAATCAAACATAACAATACTTAAATATAGGAGAGATAGGGGAATTCCACCAAAAAGCCTTAACCGATATTTTTATTACCCTCCATTAGAACAACACTCATAACCCCCCCCAAATTACAAGTGTAATGTCTAAAGTGAGAATGAATAATCTGTCTATCTCTTATAAGAGAAGCTATTTATACTACCAACAAAATCCTAACCATTGTCCAATCCCGTCGTGTCACCTGGATGAAGACAAGCAGCCATCAATGGAGGCTGCTGGTACACCAACGACTTTTTGCAGTTGGTGCAGAGAGCCACCTGATATCTTGCAGAGCGCAGCAGGTCTTTTCCTGTCCTTTGCTGGCTTCCCATTGGCGGAACGAAAAGGGACGTGTTTGTTGTTGTTGTCCTTTTGTGTGAGAGTGTTGTCCAAGACATCCCTTCTTATCATTATTCTTGTCCTCTTTTCTGTCGCCACTAGCCGTTCTCATAGTTGTGTCTGTACTTTGCCCAACAGTTCTGATATTCCTTTACATCTCGAGTGGGTCAGTTTCCGAGGCTCTAGTATTCATCCGAGCTCCTAGATGTCCCTCTCAGCTTCGGAGTCGGGGTGTTCTGCCAAGGGGTCTTGGCCCTCCATACTTTCAGTGGGCTTTCTGTCCTTTGGCCCTTTCCTGGTCTTATCTTCTTGGGTCTCCCCAGTCCTTGATGATGGGCTCATCTCCTGGACCTCTTCTCGGTTCTCTCCGAGGTGTGTCTTCTGCGCCTGGGCCTTCCTGTTTGGGTTGTCGTCGGTCCCTGATTTGTCATTCTCTTCTTTCCTGGACCTCTTTGTAACTGGGCCTCTTCTTCCTAGTACGCTAGCTTGTTGGGCTTAGGCATGGGAGATATAATACCTATAACATTCCTAGAGATATTTAATTTATAAATGATAAATTTAAGTCTTCTATATAATTTATTTATTGTGCCGTTAAATCCAACAATGTTCGTAACTATTGTTTATTTTAGTTGACAAACTATAAGATGAATTCTCGATCGAAACATTAAAATTAAATAAATAAAATTAAAATAAAATAAAATAAATAGAACTATACGTATCGTATACAAAAAAAGTATTTTTAGCAACCGAATTTACCAGCGGAATTCAATCCATTGGTAATTACCAATGGATTAGCAACAAAAATGACATTTTTATTTTAGCAATGGAATGCCAATGGATTTATTCTCTATTTTAGCAACAAAATTCAATCCGTTGGTAATTACCAACGGATTAGCAAGGGAATTGATGAGAGTGATAATAAGCGTGTTTTAGTGTCCAATTTAATACTTTTTTTATGAGAATTGTTGTCATATATTAGCACAAGTGTCTTATATTTGACATATATAAGAAAAAAGTGCACTTGAGGGTTTTATTGTGTTTTAGGTGAAAAAAGGGATCAAAAGTGCAAAGTTGGAGAAAATGTGCAATTTGTGTATGAATGCTAAAAAATACACGTCCAATTTGTGTAATTTTTCTGTATTCATGTGGAGCTCTAAACTAGAAGTGTGATACATGGTTAGAAAGCCATAGAAAAGATGATCGTTTTGGCATAAGGAACACTTCAATCGGAATCCAAATGAGAAAGTTATGATCAAAATGGTAACATCGCGCAAGCTGTTCCTGTTCAGCACGAGTGTTCTATTTTGCAAGACTTATTACATATTCAAATATTGGATTTTATGCGAGTTCTCTATGTGGATAGAAAGCCAAGGAAGATAGAATTGTGTGAGCGTAAAAATCACTTAAATCAAAGTTTTGAAGAGGAAGTTATGTTTAAAATTGTGAAGTCGCGCAACTGCCAGCGAGAATTTTCGAGAATTTCTGAAAATTTCCGAAAATTATCTATTTCTTGGAGCACAATAAATCTCCTTATCACATAATCCTACATGATTCACCCATATCTTTTATTTCCTTATTTAATTTCCTTCTCACATATATATATATATATATATATATATATATATATATATATATATATATATATATATATACATGTGAAGAGAGCCACATCCATCCTACACCCCACAAGGGGGGATCACCCTCCAACCATCATTCACATCCTTTCCTCCATCCATTCATCACTTTGAAAATTTGTTTAATAATTTTAATTACAGGAAAATAAAGAGTTGACCAAGATAATTAAGGAAAATAAGGATTTGGTGATCAACAATAAATAAAAACCTACCAAAGATGAGATACAAGGAATCTGGACACACATTCAAGAAGGAAGGTCAAAGATAAATTAATTCAGGATCTTTATATTAATCTTGAACATCATTCATGCCTCAACACATCATGATCCGGGCTGCATACTCACGCTAGAAGCAGATTAGGAGGCGATGGAAAGAACTCCACCACTTAGAATATCGGTTTAGTCTTTTTAATTTATTTTATTTAATTTTAATTATGTAATTCGTTTACTAGTTCGAGGATTGTGAACCTCCGTAGAATAATTACATGTTTGATTAGGAATAATATTATCAACTTGTTTTATGAATTTATTTTGTGATTGGCTTTGATGTGAATTATGATATTTTAATTGATTGTTTAGACTACCCCTCTAATAGGTGATTGATTGTTCAATAGCTATTTTACATATTATAATCCGTAATTGTTATAATAAGTGAATCAAGTAGCAAAGTGAGGGAGTACCTCTTGAAATCACGAAATCTAGGTTGTATGATTCGCTACCCCCATTTTCACAGTCTAGTAGTTCTAATATCTAAACCCTAATGCATTGTCGAGTTCGAATCCATAGGGTCACTCGAGAATAGTTTAATCTAGAGATCGTACCCTAGGTTATTAAACTTAAGGATATTTCGAGTTAATTGGTCGTACCGTTAGCTTAGGGGCTTGAGTTTATGAACTTGTTGGTGTTTTAGAAATTTCAGACATGTGAATTAGGATACGGGAGGGGATCAAATCCTTGGACTAGGTTTGTTATTTTATTTGTTTATCTTATTTTATTATTTTTGCACTTTTAATTATTTATATTATTTTCATGCTTGTTAGTAGTTGTTAGACTCAATCCAATCCCCCCCTCCGGTTACTCTTTTGAAAACACGATTAATTCAATTTAAATTAGATTACTCCCTGTGGGATCGACCCGTACTCATCCTACTATATCTTAGTGAGTTTATGTGGAAAATTTACAAATCTTATTTTTAGGTAACGACGACAGCACACCAATTTTGAATATTTTGAAAGGGACTATAAATTATTATTTTAAATTAATACACTGATTTTACTAATGTCTTATAGATTTCAATGATGCAGACTGAATCGTTGATTCAAATGAAACAAAGTCCACTTGTGGGTGGCTATGTGTGGAGTAGCAATACCGTGAAAGTCTACTAAATAAACTGTGATCTTTAGATGTTATTTCTATGGAGGCTGGATCGATCGAAACAAAGTTTACTAAATGTGTCACTTCGTTGCCTAAGCCAATTACTCTCGTCTCACTACTTTGTGATAGTGAAGTGGCTACTGCTAAGGATAAAAGTAAAATTATAATAATATAGAGGCATTTGAGTGTTAGACATAAATCAATAAGACAATTAATTTCTCACGGTACTATTTCTTTGGATTTTGTTAGGTATGAAAATAATACAGCGGATCCGCTCACAAAGAGATTAACACGTCTACGAGTTTTATTTATATATAATTATCGAGGGGAATGGGATTGGAGCCTATTAATTAAGTCACCATAGTGGAAATCCGTCTTCGAAGGTATGGTGATCCCATGAACAAAGTTCAACAGGTAAGAACGAAACTGTAAAGGGGTGACTTGAAAGAGCACACGTGATGAATATAATATTTTTTGCGAAAATATTTTTGGGTCTCATTCCTATGGTGATAAGTGCTCTTCATGTGACGTTTGAAGTTGAGTCTAACTCTTAATGAATCCAAAGGCATATATTATTTGCGGGGTGGTTGGTCACAAATCACTAGTGGAGGATTCACCTAAGTGAACATAGTGGTGGAGTCGGCTACTCCCTAAAAAATATTCATGATACAAGATTCCGTGCATGATCGTAAAGCACACCACTGATAGAACCACAATGTTTACTCATACCATGTGTGGGATGAATTGCCATATTTTTTCCAAGGACATAGTTCAAGATATTCATGTCACTATGTACTTAAAGTGGTTAATTTGTTTACACTAAATGGAGGTTCAAACTCGGAGGGTACCTACACCTATTACATGGTATTATATGCTCAACTTATTTTCTTAATTATATATTATTTATTTTAAATTATGTGGGGGATTGTTGGATATTTTATAATTTAAAATAAAAATTATTATTACATAATTATTATGATAATTATTATATAATTTTAAAACCTCAACGGTTATGTAACCGTCTCGTTTTTATGACCTCCATTAACAAATTTATATCACATGAATGTGTATTAGTTCTCTTAATTAAAATGGGTGCATGAGAGGTCTATAAAATAGCTACAATGTTTCATGTGATTGTGTCACATAATTTTATATTCTACACATATTCACATGTATCCAACTACTACAATACACGCTGATATATACTATATACATACTTCTATATTATGTATACCTCCATACTACACAATACACATACCTTCACACTACAAAAATATATTTTTCTATATATAAATATATTATCTTTGAGATTGAGTAAGTGTGTAGTTCGGGGTTTTTATCGCTGCACACGAGAGGACTATCGAGTTGTCGAATCTTGGGAGAAGAACGTGTAATAAAGAATAACATACCAGTGCAGTGGGGATGTTTCTTCTCTAAAGATAGCGCTAAGGCGTGGTTCGACCCAAGCTACTTTTAACCTCTTGTTTTATCTTTATTTGAATGATTAATATTGTATTTGTTATATCCTAAATTAATATCCCTACTGTTTGTTGAATTGGTTGAATTTACTTGAATATTTTCCTAACATCATGTCGTCTATATATTATAGATACGGTTTGATTAATTCAAACGCAAAACACAACTAAATAAAATTTGTGTTGATTCAAGTTTAAGAAAAAATCAGTAATTAGTAGGTATAAAACGTTTTTAAGTATTACTAAACAATACATTCGCTTTAGAAAATTACTAATAAATAAAAAAATTTATTTTGTTTTACCCATAATACTCATATCCATTTGAACATCAGTATGCATCGTTAAGAGGGAATAAAAGAAGTCCGATTAAGTAATTGTACTAATGTACATCGGCGTCCATCCTTATGAGAGAAGTAAATTTGGGAGAGAGAAATAAAGAATAAACTATTAAAATCTCCATTAAGAATACACGATGATGTACACCAATCTGGCCAGAGGAAAGGACATGTCATTAAATTTTCTCAAAATAAGAAACTCATTAAACTTTTACGTTATTACTGTACATTAAAGTGCAATTCAGAGAGAGAAATAGAATATATTAAATCGCGATTGAAGAGCAAACGCTGGTCAGAGAAAAGAACACGCCAATAAATTCCAAAAAAAAAAGAAACCCATTAAACTTTTACATTAATGTACATTAGCCTGCAATTTTGAGTGAGAAATAGGAGATATGGTAGTTCCTGAAATCTCTCCTTAAAGTGCAATTGAAAAGTACACTAGGTAATCCTGGAAAATAGATTAAGTTTTATGTATCTATCAGTAATTATATTAAATCAATGTATTTATTAATAATTAGGCTATATAAACGCGTACATATCAATAATAATTCTAAAATAATAATAATAATAATAATAATAATAATAATAATAATAATAATAAAATAATTATTTAAGGCAATCAATGCATTAAATGAAAGAGATAATCCTCACTCAAAAGACTATATTAAATGAAAGAGATAATCCTCACTCAAAAGGCTACAGAAGATTTTTTTTTTTTGCCTGCGAGAGGTTGCCAATAACAAAATATGTCGATACGTATTCTAGATTTACTACGGAATATAAATACTCAATGATGCCCATGAATAAAGACCAACTCTATGAGCATCTCCAACAGGCTCTTTAAACTCAAATTTTTAGTTAATTTAAAGAGTAAATAAAAAAAACCCAATCCAAAAGGCTCTCTATAATAACTTTTGGGTTTAAATTTTTGTTTTACTCTTCAAATTTATAGAGCCTACTAAACTCTTTAAAATTTAATTCATTAATTGAGTTACAACTTCTAATACTAATTTTATAGGAATTTATGGAATGTGCAATTAATAAATTATAACATAATTATATGATTGGATGAATACAATATATAAATAAATAAATATGGGAAATTGAGCAGTTAAAGAGTTAAATACTTAAATTTAAAGAGTGTGTTGGAGAGTCTTACTATTTTACATAAAAATATACATATGCTTTTGGAGTTGCTCTAATACTACCTCCGTCCACTGTCAATCTATTCATTTTATCATTTTGAGCCGTACACTCTTAATCTATCCATTTTCATGGGACCCACACACACTAATACAGTTAAAATATATGATCCACACACCCCACAACTACCCACTACACATAAAATAATAATAATTCTTAATCTACACGCACAAAGCAAACAGATAGATTGTCAATGGATGAAAAGAGTATATATGAACGTGCCCCCAGGGCATAGCTCAAGTGGTAGAGGGGAGGGTGGAAAGGTCTTCCAACTGAATTTGGTTGATGCAGGGTGAGGGTTCGAATCCTGCCTTTGGCATGAATTTAGCCCCTTGCAAGCACAAGTTAAACAGTGAGCCCTCTCTATAAGCCACTTGAGGCACATCCTGCGATTTACCTCCTCCACCAATCCCCAGAGAAGGGACGGTGGGGCCGCTAATGGTGGGGTACACCATTAATATATGAACGTAAAAAAATTCTATGGTACGGTTCCACGGAAAGTAACACGAAAACATTTCCTTTTCTGTATGACAAATGATTACTCTCCCATATAAAAGTTAATGCGATTTTTCTATGAGAGACATACTTTTCCGAAAAGAGTACCACTTGATATTTTGAACAATATCACTCGTCGACATGTTTAGTAATGTTTTCTGAAGAAGAAACAACTACACCCAATTCCACACAATTCATACTCATACTAGAAATATTTCAAATTTGGTGGTGCAGTTGGCTGCTCCTAGGTTCAATATTCACATGGGAGTGCACAGTTTTATTTTGTAGAAACGTTTTTTATTAGTAAAGTGTAAGCCATTGTAGTAGTTGCATTTATCACACAAGTTACATGTACCAAGGCCAATCAATCAGTAAATTAATGAGGGGCACAAAGGTGTCAATTAATTTGTACAACCCATCCCCTAGTATCTTCAATGTCACCTCTTTGGATCCCAATAAGTCTTGAGTAAAGTTTTTGGGACACAAGTTGAGTGTTCATCTTATATTCAATCCTGTCCAACAAGAAACACAAAAAATTATAGAAATACAACGAGGTATGAGGATGTATCCTGTGATATACATATACGTATATAAGAGAACTGTTGATTCCTTATCATTACTTAGGGTATGTGCATAAGCTTACTCTTTGTTCATTATCATTACTATAAGCAAGGGTGGGAAAATTCGATAAGCAAACAAACCACGAAGTTCTCTGAACTTATATATAGCTCTATAGATAATACTCTATTACTTTGCAAGGATTGAAATATGTAATTAGAATTTATATAAAGTGGGTTTAGTATCTCAGAGTTGACAAAATCTAAAATTCTATTGCTGATCTAAAGCTTGACTTTTTTTAAGTCATCTGTAACTGGAAATTTTATACTATTCAGCTCCATCGGTTTTGACATTGCATGGTTGTTGTGAGGTTATAAGTTTTTTTGCTTTTGTAGTTCTTTACTTTGTCTCATGCACGTGTGTGGATTATTACTCTGATATATGGAGAGTGTTTTGGTTGTTTTGAATGATAATTTTGAGCTGAAAGAAGCAAGAACCAATTGCAAGTTATTTAGCAGTACAGCTGACAGTTTCTGGAAATTGTGAACGAGTACAGCTGTTTGAGGTGGTTTTCTGTTGTTCTGATGGGTTAAGTTTGGAACATATTTTAGCCTATAGTAAAGTGAAAAATATCAGCTTTCTATTGGTGCATAAGTCGGTTATTTTGGATTCCATTTGATCAGCTATATAAAGCCTCAAAGTCAGCTAGTTGGTCAGTTTATCATCTTCTAGCTGCTATTGTTCAGTGATTGATTCTATCACCTCTGTAAACTCGAGCAACAAAGATACTCATTATACCTTAGTGGATGTAGATCAAATTGATTGAACCACTTAAATCTTGTTCTTCACTTTTCTATTTCTCAGATTTTGTGATTCTTGTTTAGTGTATTACTTTGGTTTCTCGATTGATTTGCACGACACTTGTTTTATAGCTTCCGTGTTAATAGGAGTTACTGGACTTTAACATCTAACATCATCGTTCAGTTTTAAAAACGAATAACAATTAGCATCTCCGTAAATAAGAAAGAGACAAGCATAGGTCTACTATTGTTTACCTGTTCCCCATATAAGTAATGCTTCCTACAGGAGCAACACCAACTGCAGTTCCCGTGCAGAATACTTCATCCGCATCAATTAATTCATCAATTGGAATACAACGCTCCTCAACCTGGTGAATTCAGAAAACACTGAAATGTTTTTCCAGAGCAAGATGAGACTTGAATAAAACAAGAGAATACTACAACTCATTAAGATTATCAACATTTAATGGAAAAATAATATTTAGTGATGGTTATAAAAGTTCTCAACTTTGGTCATGTTAGAGGGAAACAGATAAGCTGCCCTGCACAACCCATATGCATCAAAAGGAATTAAGGAGTGTTTGCAAGGAAGAACTATTTCTAGTTTAAAAGAGTTTTGATGAAATCATTTAATACAAAAATCATAAAATTGGTGTATAAGATTTAGTGATCAATGTAGTAATGCTCGAGAGGTATCTTCTAGAATCGGAACTAAACAGCCACCATCAACCAATATATCTAGGTGATCTGAATGAAGAGATCACATAATATCTTATGTTCGACTACCTAGCTTACAATTAAGGATCTTACAGATATTATGATTTGATGACCATTTACATACAGGAGTATGTCCACAAAGAAAAAAGTAAATTGTTAGCATAGCAGAATTCAATCTTATCATCGAAAAATAAGATATGATGTAGGAATGATAAGAGGGTTGAAGCATGCTTAAGAATATCATAGCTTTGCTTGAGTTAGCTCTTTAGTGCAAGACTTAGATTATGAGAGGTGATTAGTGAGATCTTATTTAAAAACAACTTTGTTCAAGGGTGATTCCAGAAAAGAGGTTATCTTAAAACATAATGAATTATGCCTGGCAGTAATCAAGATTATAAATTTACTGTTTCTTTATGAGATAGTATGAATTGGACCATGGAGAAGCTAAAAAAGATTTATAAGACCAAATTTTGCCAAATCTTGGGTGGTTCTGAACACTTCTGCATCCAGACATGCAAACATTAATAAATATGTATTTCAAAAGACAAACGTCTGTGGTCTCTTTTGTGTTTTACATTTGTAGTCTTCCCTAAAGTCTAAAGATTAAGGGCAGTTACACTTAAATTGTCCATTCAACATTTTACTAGAATGAATTTTGTTTTAAAATTGTTATTATGATATGAAATCGTGTTCCCAGAAACTTTATTGCATCCGATGAAACCACAATTTGCAAATTATGTGTCCATGATTTAAGCTGCATTACCCAGTACCACTGCTAAAAATTAGCTCCAGATTAAACACCACAGAAAGCCAGAGCATACCTGGTAGCCTTCATCTCGTGCAATGTCCATGATGCTTTTACGAGTAATTCCTTCAAGAACAGTACCATTAGTTGATGGAGTTGAAAGAATATTACCCTGTGCATTAAAGATCATAAAATACACACTTAATGCTGGAATCAAGTAATTGGTTATTTTTATAAGAACGTGTGTAATCTCTTGAGACTGATATATGAGCATGCATCATCTACTCATTATGAGAACAGAATATTTCATATTGTCACATGAAGCTAGTAGTATAAAAATAAATTTTATGAGTCTAGTACCTTAACTATGAAGACATTACAAGACGAAACCTCTTCAATGTTTTTTTTATTTACTGAATTTAGGTACAAGACATCGGAGAATCCTCTATCCTTTGCTCTTTTCATGGCTTTCAAAACCTACATGACAGGGGAGAATCAAAGAACTACCATAAGGACGGTCATGATGCTAACATCCCACCAAAATCAAAAGACTAGAAATACATTAAAAGCATTCAATCCCATTTTCACTTAGGACTTTCATCGAACACATTAAAAGCAAACATTACTGGTGCATAATTCGTGATGCTTTTCACGCCTCCAGCACCACCACGCGTGGCGCGATGATACATATCCTCAACATACAAATTAAGAGGTGCAGTACCCTCCTGCAATAGCAATCCATACCAAACATCAATGCATTCATTCATACATCTTCTACTTATTCACACAAGATGCATATTGAAAAATACCTTGAAATAGTTTCCAACAGGAGAAGCATACACAAAAAATGTGTATTCAGGAGCAGGTGCTAAACCTAACACAGGTCCACTTCCAATGAGCAGTGGCCTAAGGTACAAAGATCCTTTTCCTGGGGGAGGAATCTGCAGTAAATCAAGAAAGAGAAGTGAGAAATTTCTGAGGTTGTCAATCAGTTCAAACAGAATTGAAGGTGATGAATTTACCCATCGGCGATTAGCGAGAACAGTTTGTTTAACAGCGTGGATGAATTGATGAACAGAAGGAGAAGGCATACACATTCTATCGGCCCCAATTTGCATTCGAATGGCATTTTCTTGTGGACGGAATAGAAAGATACCGCCATCTTCTCTCCTGTAAGCTTTCGTACCTTCAAATAGTCCCTGTGAAGCATGATTTCAGAACCTTTGCTTAACAAATCAATTCCAAACATGGTGGCAATGGCGCCGGATGCAGTTTTATTTTGATATTGAGACTTACGTAGAACCAGTTACCGTAATCACTGTAGATCCGGTTCTGCCAATTAAAACCACTCCTCTCGCGCGATTTCGATTTTCTGTTTTTTTTTTTATTATTTAATTCTTGGGTGATAATTTTATTTTCAAGGCTCAGGGTATACCTTATCACTTAGAATTTATTATTTTTTGTTAGGGTTTAATGTTAAGGTTTATGATATAATTGTAATTTTATACATTTAATATTATATTTTACTCTTAGAACTTATTATTTATTCTTAGGTTTAATGTTAATCTTTACTTTATAATTGTAATTTCATTTTTATGATTTTTTAAATTATATTTCTTGGACTCGTCGAAAAAAATCTCAACTTTTCTCCTTTAAATTTAATTTTAATTATTATTATTATTATTATTATTAATTTTGTAATATTAGTATATTTGTAAAAAAGTAGGGTTGAAAATAAGCTGAAATATCGTTAGACTTTACTCTTTTACCATGATAAGTGATTTCCAAAGTGACGATCGATAGGTCAGTTTTGTGTTGCCGCATGGCAACTAGAAGTTACTACACGTCTCCTTTCTGTAGTCATCGAATTTTGGAGGTCTCATCATTTTTTTCCTTTAATAATTGTAAAAATCTATTAATTTATAATATATGTCTACAAATTGGATCGACTTTTAAAAATGATAATTTACTATATTTTCGTTGTTATCTCCAAATTAATTAATCACATTTTCGTGCACATGTATATATGTAATGTCGACTATTTTATCACTCCTACTATCCCGTATAAAAGATTACTCTACAAATATAGTCCCTTTGTCTCGGAAGGTCTTACCTACGCGGGTGCTATTACCGTATATAAGAAATTTAAGAAAAATTATTCTTTTTTATAACTTTATTAATTTTTTTAGAAGTATTATGGTATTTTTAAAATAATAAATAAATTATAAAGTATGTTATTTATGCTAGGTGGGATTGTAGGAGTGATATTTTTATAATGGGTGAGGCTCGCGTCATTTCTGTGTCCTTTACAATTAAAACCCCTATCAATACATAGATTTAAATAGAATTAGAGGGGGAGTGTAGATTTAAATAGAATTAGAGGGGGAGTGTTGTGTTCACATGGAGACAGCTTTTGCCTTTTAAAATTAAAATAATTTTTTAAATTTTTGGTTGATGCGAAAGGTTTTTCTATTTTGCGACGAAATAGAAGGTGTGAAAGATAAGTTTGGGGTGTGGGGAGCAGTGTAATCCGTAATAGTCGAGCGGATGAAGAAATAAAAACGCAGATAGATTACCTGACCATAATTCAAGACGCCAGCGGAAGGGCTCAACTGAATATTCCCATATTGTGTAAGGTTGCCACGATGGAATTCCACGTCATTATTCCCACATTTCATCACATACATATAATCAGTCTCCATCAAACCGAACCCCAGATTATTCCAATCCATGCCTACTAATCCATCATCCTTTCCTCTGCCACGATTACAAATCTCGATCAATAAAATCCAAAAGAAAAATAAAAATAAAATAAAAATACCTAAAATTGGACGATTCACACGCCTCTTCCACCGTCGAAACAGCTTGACTCCCAAAGCAACCAACTCCAATCTGAATTATATTACCAAAATAAACATGTAATTAATCGAAACAATCAAACGTAAGTGTAATTGAATAAGCAGTTACCTTGGATACGTGAGAAACAGGTGAGATTAGTGATTGGGTTAGGCCCAAAATTGTGTGAGATAAAGTCCTTCGGAGCATACTTTGATTTTGGGGGAGGAGAGAGAAAGTAGAATGGAAGAGAGAGAAACATGCAGAGAGTGAAGGTATAATTGTGATATTTAAGGTGGCTGCTGGATAAACTCTCCACGTAAAATTGCATTGTATCATCACTACCACCTCTTATCCTACCGCACACGTATTTTAAATTTTATTTTTCAAAAATAAAATTATAGTATATTATTATTATTATTCAAACTGCAGATAAAATTGAATATTCCTCATAAAAATATATATTTCAAATTACAACACTCAATATTAAATTAAATATATAATTTATAATAAATTCTTAATAACAATTTTATATAATGTAATATTAATTATCGTAAATTTTTTTTAAAAATAAAAGTAAAATGATAATATCAAATTATCTGAAAAAAAAAAGTTAATGTAGAAAAAATACATAATTATCTTTAAAGAAGATTCAACAATAATATCTTTGATATACTTAAAGAACTAAAGAAGATTACAACAATAATATCTTTAATAGATTACAACAAATACTATCTTTAATCTTTAAAGATTACAACAATAATATCTTTAATATATCTATTGTGTTTAGAAGCCTGATAATGAAGAAAAATGTGTTAAATTGTAGTAACTTCATTTAATTTAATTATTTATTTCATTTAATTTGAGCATTTTAAAATATTTTTTAAAAAGCCTTTAAAATACTATAGGTTTATCTTTAAAAAAATATTATTTTATTTTATTTAAATTAATTATTTTAGAATATGATATAAAATATAATTATTTCAAAATACAACTAAAGGATAAATATTTAATATATGTGTTTGATGGCATACCGTGCACTTATACTTTTCAGTATTAAATTATACTAGTATTAAAAAGTATGGACGTACGATGTTCCCTGAAACACAAAAGACCAACTCTTTATTATTATTCATTTAATATATAAGATTTTTATTTTTATTTTTTTAAAATCATGTATGTTGTAATTTAATTTGTTTGTAGCTTGAATCCCCATTTATAAGTTAGGTTTTTCAGTTATTCATTCAATAATTAAGATTTTTTTTTCTAATAAGATTTTTTAGTTATTCATTAAAGGTTAATTGCAAAAAAAATCATGAATTTTACTCTTATTGCAAATTAATCCTCACTTTTGAAAAATTGCAAAAAAAAATCACCACATTTAAGTATTGTTGCAAAAAAAACTATTTTTAGTCACAAATTAGGTTTTTTTTTCAACCATACTTAAAGGTGGTAATTTCTTTTGCAATTTCTCAAAAGTGATGATTAATTTGCAATAGAAGTAAAGTTCGTGGTTTTTTTTGCAATTAACCCATCATTTAATAGTATATAACATTATTTTTTTAAAATCATGTGTGTTTATACCTTAATTCGTTTGTAGCTTAATTTTATATTTCCTCTGTCCAATAGAAAATATCATTTTTTTCGTTTTAGTCGTCCGCCCCAAAAGATCTCATTTATTTTTTTAGACGTTTTATTTTTTTTAAATATATGATCTCCACAAATCTCACTAATACAATTAAATTATGGGACCTACGCACTCCATTAATACAACTTCCCACTAAATATTAAATAATAATATTCCTTTCATGCAAAAAGAAAATGATTCCCTTATTGGCGGACGAAAGGAATAGCTTGATTACACTCCCTCCGTCCTGGGCAAAGGGTTGTCTTTACTTTTTGCACATAAAAAGGAGTAATATTATTTAGGGATAATTCCTAAAGAATTCATCATCTTATTGGGGGTTTTCAAATCTATTACGATATTTTATTTTTGTCAATTTATTACACAATCTATTTAATATTTGCAATTCTATCACAACCTTTTATTTTTGTCAATTAAATACATGATCTATTTAATATTTTCAATTCTATCACAATTTTTATTTTTTCAATTTGATACACCACTTATTTTATATTTTCAATTCAATTAATTATTATTATTATTATTATTATTATTATTATTATTATTTAACAAATGGAGGCAACAGTACTGAAATAAACACCTCCAAAATTAAATTGAAGAAAATAAGAAATATTAGAAAGATAAAATTTCATGGGAGAACTATTAATTATCTTAAACAATTATTAATTATATATTTGATTAAAAATCTAAATTAAAAATTACGGTAAAAGGAGAAAAAAATTATTTCAAGATCACAAAATTTCAGAAATAAAAATAAATTAGAGAAAAACGACTGATTTTTATCAAATTCTAAAGCATATAAACTGATCAACTTCATTATTATCATAAAATCCAAAAGGAATGAAAGATTAAAAAGAAGTATAATATTACGTGAATGATGATCCAAAGAATTCAGTCATATTGTCTGCAAAATAATTAATAATAATAATAATAAGTAATTAATTGAATTGAAAATATAAAATAAGTGGTGTATCAAATTGAAAAAATAAAAGTTGTGATAAAATTGAAAATATTAAATAGATCGTGTATTGAATTGATAAAAATAAAAGGTTATGATATAATTGAAAATATTAAATAGATGTATTAAATTGATAAAAATAAAAGGTCGTGATAGATTTGAAAACCTCCAATAAGGTGGTGAATTTTTTAGAAATTAACCCTATTATATAATGTGTAGTGGGTAGTTGCATTAGAGGGATTGTAGGTCACATATCTTAATTGTATTAGTGGATGTGTTTAGGTCTAATGTGTGTAAAAAAGAAAAGAAGACTTTTTGGTGGGACGCTCAAAATGATAAAAAAAAATACTCTTTGGGTGGAACGGAGGGAGTATGTGATCGTGAAATTTTTTTTATGTAAATTATGTGTTTGTATCTTTTGTAGCTTAATTTTACAGCTTAATTTTATGTAATGTGAATTTTTTAACTTTGCGAATGAATTCTGACAACACTTTTATTGGGCTCTACCTTGATTGATTAGGTAAGTAATTTGAATTTATAATTTTAAAAACATAACTCTCCCGATTAATTATATAGATGGTTTTTTTATTAACATAGATTGCATGTTATATTGAACATAAACATTCCTTATATTTAGAGAATAAAAATATTAAAATATGAATTATTATGTAGTCTTAAACATATCAAGTTCTAAAGAATGGAATATATCTCTTTTTTAAGTTTAAAAAATTAGTGTTTCAAGTTTTAAATTCTAGACCATTCATATTATTCTAATTTATTAATTCACGCGTAAGTACTATTTTATATATTTTCAACTAAAAATATAATTTTAATTCTAAAGTGAAATATTTTCAATTCAATATCTAAAATACTGATAAATTATTAATTCGAAGCCTAAAAATTTTTTTTCAATTAACTACCCGAAAAATATAAACTATATATCAATTCAACGCATGAAATCATAACATTAATAATTGAGTTATTACTCCTTCCTTTTACCAAAAAAGAAAATGCACACTTTGTATTTGAATGGATCAAAATAGAAAAACGCGTACGTTTTAGTGGGACAGAGGAAATATTAAAATTTCCAGATAATTAAAATGTTATTAAAAGACATATTACTTTTATGTAGTTTAATGTTGTTGTAATTTTATTTCGACAAAGTCGACTGTGAGACGTTACGTACGTGAGATGGTTTGTGAGACGTGTTAAAGTATATCTATTATATAAATAAAGTATGTTTAATAGTTATTAAAATATGTTTTCTAAATTATGTTTAATTATGCATTAAAGTATGATTTTAGCGTGTTATAATATAATTCATTATTGATATACTTTAACTACAAATAAACATACTTCATCTATACAATAAGCATACTTTAGTGATGGGTCGACCCATCTCACAATATCCCTTTTCACAAGAGAGTGTCTATTTTATTTCTTAAAAGATTTATGATTTTCAATCTCTAAATTTAGAGGTCGTTTGCTTGCCATGATTAAGGTAGGATTGATGCAATATACCTCGTAATACCAAGTTTATCTTGATGTATTAATAATATTTGGTCAAAGGTATTAAAATCTCTCTATATTAATAATATCATTCATTTTGTATTGTGTATCTCACCTCAATAGGTGGGATGCACAATACCACCTTTTAATACCTAGGTATTAAATGTAATTTTACCATTATACCATTATCCAATAATAATAATAATTATAGTAATAATAATAATTAATAATTATAATAAATAATATTAATAATAATAATTAATAATATATATTGATAATAATAATTAATTAATAATAAGTGATAATAAATAATGTTAATATAATAATAATAATAATTAATAATTAAAAGTATTAATAATAATTATTAATAAATAAAAATAATTATTAATAAATAATAATAACATTATTGGGAGGATTACTACTAGGTACACAAAAAAACCCTAAATTACTATGAGATACAAACATACAAAAGTATTACTACTAGGTACAAAAATATATAGTGATATTCCAATATTACCCCTATTAATGTGCTGCACATAAATATTGTGTGCAGCAAAAGTTCATGTGCAGCAAAGTGTGTGCAGCAAAAAAAGTGTGTGCAGGAAAAAAAAAGTGTGTGCAGCAAAAAAATGTGGTGGTCCGGCGGCGGCGGTCCGGCAGCTTTTCCGGCTGCGGCAGTTTTTCCGGCGACCAGTTTTTTTTTTCTTTTTTTTTTTGGACGAACAGTTTTTCCGGTGATCGGCTGCCGGAGCTCCGGCGGCGGCGGCGCGGCAGCTTTCCGGCGACCAGTTTTTTTTTTTTTTTTTTTTTCTCTGACGAACTGATTTTCCGGCGACCGGCCGCCGGAGCTTCGCCGGCGGCGGCGGCGGTCCGACAGCGGCAGCGGTGGTCCGGTGGTGGGTGGAGGTTGGGGTTAGTGTTTTAAAGGTATATGGGTTTAGGGGTATATTTGGTATTTTACTTTAATATTTTGTATTAAATAATAATTATTTTAAATCAATGTATCTAGTAGTAATTAGGGGTACAAAGTGTGTACCTATCAGTAATTATTTCACATTAAAAATAATTATTAATAATATTATTATTAATAATACATAATAATAATAATATTAATAATAATAATTATAAATAATAAAAATAATTAAAAATTATAATTAATAATATTAATAATAATAATTAATATAATAATTAATTAATAATAAGTGATAATAAATAATATTAATATAATAATAATAATTAATAATTAAAAGTATTAATATTAATTATTAATAAATAATAATAACATTAAAATAATAATTAATAATATTATTATTAACAATACATAATAATAATAGTAATGATAATAATTATAAATAATAATAATTAATAATTATAATAAATAATATTAATAATTATTATTATAAATTATAATAATAATTAATAATTATAATAAATAATATTAATAATAATAATTAATAATATATATTGATAATTAAAATTAATAATTAATAATAAAAATAATACTTTATAATAATAATAATAGTAATAATAATTATAAATAATAATAATAATTAATAATTATAATAAATAATATTAATAATAATAATTAATAATATATATTGATAATAATAATTAATATAATAATTAATTAATAATAAGTGATAATAAATAACATTAATATAATAATAATTAATAATTAAAAGTATTAATAATTATTATTAATAAATAATAATTATTATTAATAAATAATAATAACATTAAAAATAATAATTAATAATATTACTATTTATAATACATAGTAATAATAATAGTAATAATTATTATTATAAATAATAATTATAATAAATTATAATAATAATAATTAATAATTATAATAAATAATATTAATAATAATAATTAATAATATATATTGATAATTAAAATTAATAATTAATAATAAAAATAATACTTTATTATAATAATAATAATAATAATAATAATAATAATAATAACAACAACAACAACAAAAACAATAAGGGTAAATATGTCATTTTACTTATTATCACATTTGTTAATACTCAATAACAAACATAAAATAACTAATACCTAGTTATCAACAATCCCATTTTTTCATCATACCAAATAACAATACAATTAATCACAAGTCAAACAAATTCCATTATACACAATACCTTTATATCTCATACTCACAAGCAAACGACCTCTTATAATTTTATATTTTTCATATTCTTAATCGACAGAAAGAATTTTTTAGGTATTGAATTAATAATTAACTTATACTCCCTCCATCCGAACTTCAATTCGGAGCCTAAAAATTTATTTTCAATTAACTACCCGAAAAATATAAACTATATCAATTCAACGCATGAAATCATAACATTAATAATTATTACTTCCTCCGGCTCGTTAAAACATGAGTGTTTACTTTTTGTACGTAAATTAAGAGATATAATATTTTAATGTATTATGAGGTGAGAGAAATAATAATTTAATGTAAAGTGGATAGGTGCATTAGTGTGATATGTGGGCCCAAAGAGAGATAAATAATTAATTTGTGTGGGGCCCTCACATACTTTATTTTTAAGATTAATGTCATTCATTTTTTAACACAAATAACATACTTTATTATTTACTGTATTTATTATTAAAAAATATCATACTACCCCAAAAAATAAATTAAAAGTGACTTTTCTTAAACTCCGTATGTACAATAAACATAAAGATGAATTTTGGACGAAGAGAGTAGTATTGGCCTTTATTGAATAAAATTGTTTTAAATTTTAATAGTACATTAAATTTTCTTAAATTATTTATATAATCTCAATTAAAAGAAAAATATTTAAAAATAATATTAAATTATTTTAAAAATCTTAATAATAGTTTATATATTTTTATATTTATCTTAATCAAAGAAAGAAAAAAGAAATTAACTTTGTAACAACAAATTTTGTATTTATAATACAAATAAATACAAATTGAATTACAAAGATAATCCAGATGGATTGAACTTGATAATTAAAGAAACAATCTCTATCTATCCTCTGATTATTCTCTCGAACCAATTTGGACTTTGACTTGACTTGTGTGTGCGCTGACTGTGTATGTTGAGTCGGATCTTCAGTTGAAGCTTGTTCGAACTCGAGTTAGGGGTTTTGTAATGTTTCTCCAGAGGTGTCGAGCCTTTGTTTGGATTAAATGTGTTTGCTGTGAAAAACATTCGATCTGGGGGGCTTAGCACCTTTATCCCGGGTCGTATGCTGTTCTTAACTCGAAGAACACTAAAGAACTCAACGTGCTTGCTATGAGAAACACTCGATCTGGGGGGCTTAGCACCTTAATCCCGGGTTGTATGCCGTTTTTGCCTTGAAGAACACTTGAAGAACTTAGTGTATGAAGAACACTCGATCTGGGGGGCTTAGCACCTTAATCTCGGGTCGTATACCATTCTTGCCTTAAAGATCTTGAGGAGCGTTGCTCGTGTTTCAATCTCTTCAGAGCGTTGTCGTCTTCGGATGCTTCAGTGTGTGTTTCAAATGAAAATAGGAGACCCCTTTATATAGGTGAGAGATGAAGACTCCCTCATTAATGCCTTGCATTCTGATTGGTCCACTCTATTTGGGCCACATCCTGCGGGCTTGGGCCTCCACTTATTTGGGCTGTAATCAGGCCTATTTTATTTTGGCCTCCATTTGACTTGGGCTTGCTTGACTTGGGTCAGGCCTCATTTAATTTGTTGGGCTCAAATTATTTATTAATTTACTTTAGGAATTAATTTATTTAAATTCCAAAATAAATTAATATTTAATTAATAAAATCCACGTGTCGCCATTTAATTAGACCATAAATTTTAACTGCTTACAAACTTGTTTACGAAAAAGTGAGTATACTTTTTAATTATATTATATTATTTAATTTTTGGAGATAATTTGATTTTTTTACTTGTATAAAATATGTTATGAATATATTTTAAAAAATTTTAATATAGTAATTTTGAAATTGAAGTATTTTTTAGGTTTTGAAATGGGATATTATTATTATTTATATGAATAGTTTTAAAGAAAAAATGTTAAATGATTATCTTCTCTAACACAAACTAAAAAAATTAAAGGTATTATTGGAGAGAGGGAGTATCAAATTACTTTAACACGCATGTCAAATATTGTGTAGTTGCTGAAAATGGTACTCGGAATAATTGATAGTCTGAAAATTACCAATTGTAATTGTTGGTGGTGTTCGGAGATAGGGATAAGGATGAGTTGTGTCAAGCCAAATATAGAAATATTGAAGCTTATTTGAAATAATTATATTATTTAAAGTTTAAACTTATTTAATATAAGTAATCTAGTCAAACTTTATTTGAATGTAATTCAAATTAAGCTCCAGTGGGGGTTTTCGTTTTATCAGACACAAAAATTCAAACTTATTTGATATTTTTGACCAATTGAATTCTAAAGAATTTTAAAATGATCTAGAGTAAGAACCCTATATAAAGATGGATAGGGATATCATAAAGTGAGTTTTTTTTTTATCAAGAAAAAATATATATTATATAAAAAAGGTATAAGGCATACCCAATTTACAGTCAGGGCCGGCCCTGACATTTCAGGGGCCCTTGGCGAACTAAAAAAGTGGGGCCCTATAATCTACTTCCTCAGTCTCATGCACGTTAAAAATTACGTTTTCCATTTTAGTTATCCAAGTTAAGATTTACGTTTATTTTTTTATCAAGTTGTGCCCACACAAAATAATTAATTATTTCACGTAGGTCCACACACAATATAAATACTACTCCTACTACCCACTTGATATTAAATATTATTTTTTATCACTTTACTACACATTAAAATATAATATCTCTTAATCTACTGCAAAAAGTAAACGTAAATATTAACGCGAGATTGAGGGAGTATTTATCTTTTTAGTTGTGTGCACTTTCCATCACATGTAACGGTTATTCCCATCTTTATTTCGTCCTTCATACTCAAAAAAATAAATATGACTAATGCGATAACCTCAAAACTACATTTAATATAATAATTGACATTCATTTTATATTAACATACATAGTATATATTACAATTTATTCATTTTATCTAAACATATTAGACTATTTTAGAGAAAGTTTTTTTTTTTTTAAAAGCAATTACTAAAATCAATTTTTAAGTCATGAAAAAATAAGTGTGAACACTCGTTCATCACATGAGAACTATTAATATATAAAATCTTTAAATTATATTTCCCGTGTCAATATTTACTCCACACTTTTCATTTTCATTCATTCTAAAAGCTGTGCACATTTTCAAATAACAATTCACACAATACCATATTATTATAAAATTACCACTTTTATTTTACCTTAAATAACTATACATATTTTTCTTATTAAATTAATTAAACACCCATCATTTACCCTACTTTATAGATACACTTAAAAATAAAAAAATAATAAAAATTCTTAATCTCTACGCACAAAAACACCTAATTATATTTAAAATATAATTTATTTTATTAATACATTTGATAAAAATATATAAAATAATTAGTAAATATATATATGTATATATTTTTTTTTTGTGGGGCCCATCAAAATTGGGGGCCCCTAGCCGTCGCCCCTCGCGACATACCCCAGGGCCGGCCCTGTTTACAGTATCTTCCAAATATACATTCACAAGAAGATATTAAAATAGAGAAGCTAATTCTCTTGGATCATCCATCCAAAGTTTGAAATCAACTCTTCTTCCTTTTTTATTTGTCTTCCAAACAATTCAACTCCAAACTCTTGCCTTCACTTCCGTCAATAGTTTCTCAAGCTTTCACTCTCCGCCATTAAATACGATATCATTTCTCGTCATCCAAATTAACCAAACACAAACCCAAATGTTCAAGAAGACATACGACTCATTTTTATGTTGAGCTAGGCCACAAAACTGCACCAAATGATCTTGGATACTTATGGGAAGCACGGCTACTAAACCCATCCACTTAAGACATTCATGCCATACCTGGTTAGTGACATTGCATTATATCATGGTATGATTAACTGACTCCTCCTCAAGCCCACATAAAATGCATTTGTTGATCACATTTGGTGGAAGACTGCTCCTTTTTTCCAGTTCCAAGAGAGTGGGGATTTTACGATGCAATACTTTCCAAGAATGAGCAACAATTTTTTTTTTGGGGGGAGGGGGGGCATTATAATTCCATAAGAGTTTAAACACATGTTTGTTTATACCTGGTTCCACTCGACTTCTATTAGCAAGCAATTGGTATCCTTCTTTGGCTGAGTATTCTCCATTGGAGTTTGTTGTCCATTCCCACCAATCATTTTCATTGTTTAGGTTTCGTCTGCATTGAAGAAGACTTTCAAGTTCAACCACAGAATCATGCTCCCATCCTCTCAATGATCTTCTCCATCCAGTCGTCCACCTCCAATCATTGTCACTCAATTTGCCCATTTCAGCAATCGAAAGTCCTTTCCCCAGGCGCAACCCAAACAATCTAGAAAATTGACTTTTCAAATGAGTGATTCCCAACCACACATCACTCCAGAAATTTATGTTTTTACCATCTTCAACTCTTCTTTTTACATATTTAACAAACCACCTCCCATTCTGATCGGATAGACTTTTAACTACATCACCCCACCATCCACACTGATTTCTAACTGGGAGCAATCCAAAAAGCCCTTCTTTTTCACTTCAAATCCTCTTCTTTCACAAACCACTTGTCACCATAGTCCGTCATTGTCATTAAGTGCTCTCCATGCCCATTTGGCAAGGAAGGCTTTATTAAACAATTCTAAGTCACGAACTCCCAGTCCACCAGTATCTTTTGGAAGTGTGATTTTATCCCAACTAACCCATGCAATTTTCCTTGAAGGTGAGTTTCCGCCCCAAAGAAAATTACGCTGAATGGCAACCATTTTCTTGATTACACCAGTAGGAGCTTTGAAAACTGACAAGGCATAGAGCGAAATTGCGGAGAGAACCGAATTGAGTAGAGTGATTCTACCTCCAAAAGATAGCTTTAGATGATTCCATTTAGCAAGCCTCTTACTGATCTTTTCCAACACATATGACTAATCATTTATTCTTTTATGGGCGGCTCTAGTCATGAGCCTAAGGTAGCGAAAGGGAAGACAACCTACTTTCGCGTTGAGCACCTCCGCCATATCTGTGATGACACTATGATCAGCTCCAATTCCATATATCTGACACTTTTCTGGATTAATTTTAAGACCAGACACTAACTCCAGCAACATTAAAAATCTCTTGAGAAATAATGTGTTCTCCAAACAGGCTTTACCAATGAAAATAGTATCATCTGCAAATTGTAGATGTGAGATTTTCAGCCCATTAGACCCCACTGCTAGCGGAAAGAATAGACCCTTATCAACTGCTCTATTCATCATCATTCCGATGCAATCCATAGCAATAATAAAAAGAAAAGGTGAGATGGGATCACCTTGCCTGATTCCTCTTTCCATTTCAAAATTTTCAGAAGGGCTGCCATTGACGAGAACTGAGATATGGGCTGATGTGATACACTCCTTTATCCAGCTTCTCCACTTAGCACAAAACCCAAACAATTCCAATATATTTAATAGAAAACCCCAATCGATCGAGTCATATGCCTTTTCAAAATCGATCTTATAACAAAAGCCTTTTCTCCTTCTTTGTTTTGCATCCTCAATCGATTCATTCAATGTAATTATGCTATCAACAATGTGCCTCCCGCCCACGTAGGCACTCTGCTCCTTTGATATTATAGAGTCAACCACTTTCTTCAGACGATTCGCCAGAATTTTAGATAATATTTTGTATGGCCCTCCTATCAGCGAAATAGGTCTGAATGCCTTCAAGTCACTAGCCTCCTCCTTCTTCCATATTAGTGTTATGAAGGTGTGATTGAGGCCTTTAGTGATTTTTCCATTTTTGTGGAAATCATTCAAGAACATCATAATATCACTTTTACAAACATCCCAGCATTCCTTGAAAATTACTAGATTAACACCATCAGGCCCCAGACTTTTCGATCCATCACAATTCTTTAGAACTCTCCAGACTTCTTCTTCAGAGAATGACATAGTGAGAAAAGAATTATCAACCTCTTAAACTTTCTTCATTACTGATAGCCCCTTCAAGTCTGATATCACATCTTTTTTAGGTAAAGATTTAGGATAGTTTTTAGTATTACCCGTGAAAGGAAAGGGAGGTTCTACCAAAAATCTCGATGAGAGAAAAATAAGTTGATAAGAAGATGCTACTCAGATGGGAAAATAGGACTTTATTAAATAAACATTGTATATTCTAGAAAAGGTACTAAAGAAATGTTCATATAGAATGGATAACAAACTAACACTTCTCGCATGAGAAATATAACCCTTCTTCATGGATGATGGAGCGGGTTAATGGACATAACGTAAGTTAATTTTCTACCTTTGTAAAATTTTAAAAATAAAAATCTCAAATTTAAACATTGTTACAAAATATTTTATTTGAAAATCATTAATTATAAATTGTCTTAGTAAACTTTTCGGGTAATCTATGTCAGAGACAAATGTGTTTTGTTGTTTAATTTGATTATTTTTAAGTTGAATAATTTATGTGTGATAATTGACTTATTATTCGAGAACAATTACGTAGAAATTGTGTTGGTAAAATTAAATTTACTCACTCTCTTGTAACAGTGAAAATAAAATAATAGAGATTTTGGGTATGTAATATGTGAGTGTTTCATGAACAAAAAAATAAATAGTCAATTATCAAAGAAATCGTTGAAGGATATGCTAGTCCAACTCGATTTTCCAAAGATAGGTGGTTGGACATAAAACGAAATTTGAAACTCTTAAACAAGATTAAGAATATAAGCACAAAGGCTTGGTTAACCGAGTTCACACAATATAAGATCAAATTATAAAGATGTACAATAGCATAATTGTCTACCAAATATTGTTAATGTTTAGTAAAACTACTGTCAACACAACTTTAGATAAACATGCACAATTAGGAAATAGAGTTCACTTTTTCTATTCTTCATGTACAAATGGTGTACCCCACCATTAGGGGCCCCATCGCCCCTGCCCTGGTCTATTCTTCATGTACATTAATGCGGTGGGTGGAGGAAAAAAAATGGCCAAGCCAAATACCACCAAAATCTTCATATATTTATTCAAAGATTAAATTAAAATGCAAACATATTATAAAAACACCCACAACACTTCATATAGAGAATAACCCACTAATTGAACATATATGCCTTAATTAAATGAAAATCTTTTTTTTTAAATAAATTTTGAAATATTTAAGCTGAAGTATTAAGTCTAAATTTTTAAATCATACGCTAAAATTCAAATTATTAGTCGGCATTACCATGAGTCTTTTCAAAGTTTTTTTTTTTTTAATTTCAATGATAAAAAAAAAGAAAAAAAAAAGTGAGTATTGCTGCAAGAAAAATGGACAGGGATATTGGTAAAGAGAGTATTTTCATAGGACAGGTCTTACTTGAGATCGTCTCACGTAAGACTATTTTATACTTCTATTTTTTAAATTAGATATCACTTTCGCTATAAAATACTTTTGCTATAAAATTTAATTTTTTTTATTTATACTATAAATTATTTATAAAATAGCATTATTTCTTTTTATTAACTGAGTATTACTTTTTATTATAAAAGTTGTCACTTTTTTACAGTTTTACATAAGCCATGAGACACGGTTCATACAAGTTTTGCCATTTTCATATGATATATATATTCTTTTAAGTCAACATATTCCTAAAAAGAAAAGTTGCACTTCTTGAGGGGGCATAACCGGTATTTCAAATATTTTGGGTTGGGGGAGTTTGGTTTGAGGTGTCTTCAATAATTGGGGAGGGGTGTGCAGTGCGGCAGTGACAAATGGCAATTAGTGTACGAATTTACCAAACACGCAACTTTAAATAGCTTTAATTTACAACGTGTATAGTTTTTTTTTTTCCAAATTAGGACTATAATCAATTTAGTAATTTTTGTGCATCTATAATTATATTATTGACATGGAGTAGAAGAAACTTCAAGAAAATTTATAAATGAAATGATATCGATGCACACGGGTGAAGGGTGCACCATACGTGTATAACTTTTTATTCTATATTATATAAATATTTCTTAATAATTATATATTTTTCATATTCAGTTTTCATTAAAAAAACTAGCATCTATACATATATAACTTTTTATTCAATAGTGTATACATTTTTTAATAATTGTAGTATATTTTTTTACACTCAATTTTTCATTAAAAAAACTAACAAAAAATTCACTAACAAAATGTATATATATTTGTTCATAATTATATATTTTTTTCATAATTATATATATTTTTGTTCATAATTATATACATTTCAAAAAATGTGTGTATCATATCTTGGGGTGTAGAAGCACAGTAATATTAGCCTTTATAAATATTTACAGAGATCCTATTACAATAGCTTTTACAGTTAAAAATTATTTTATTTGTCTCAATTTTAGCCTTACATTTTCTGTTTTGATTGTTCTAACTTAACTTTATACTTTCATTAAAAAAAAAAAAGACATTTACTCCTTCAATTCTGAACAAAGATTCACTTGATATTTAGATTTGTACTAAATTAAAATTTACGTTTATTTTTATTGAGATTCATACAAAATAATTAATATTTCTATTTTGGGACCCATATATAAAATACTAACACAACTATCCATTATATATTATACTCCCTCCCTCTCGAGTTAAGTTTTATATTTTTTTTATTTTGGTTTGTCCGAAGTTAAGGTTTACATTTATTTTTGTCTAATTGTGCCCACACAAAACAATTAATTATTCCATGTAGGGGTCACATACAACACTAATACAACTACCCACTTTACATAAATATTATTTTTTTCGCATCACTAAATATTAAAATATTATACTCTCTTCCTCCCACGTTAAGTTTTACGTTTTTTATTTTGGGTTGTCCCAAGTTAAGGTTTACATTTCTTTTTTGTCATATTGGCACCACACAAAATAATTAATTATTTCATGTAGGGCCACACACAACACTAATATAACTACCCACTTTACATTAAATATTACTATTTCTCTCACCTCACTACATATTAAAATATTATATCTCTTAATCTCAACCAGGTGGGCTAGCCCCACCTGGCCATTGGACTCCACACAAAAGTGAATGACCCAGGTTCGATTCCTATTGGGAACGAATAAGAGAGGAGTTATAAGGAGGCTTGGAGAATAAGGGTGTATGGGTGCTTGGTGAACTAACTACTAACTATACTAACAACTAACTTTGTCCGATCAAAAAAATGTATATCTCTTAATCTCCGTGCAAAAAGTAAACATTTGACGTTTACTCGTGATGTTGTATCTCTTAATTTACGTGCAAAAAGCAAACATAAACATAATTAACTCGGGACAAAGTGAGTATTTATTTAACTTACTATATATTAATATATTATATCTCTTAATTTACGTACAAAAAGTAAATATATATCTTTACTCGATGGAGGGAGTATTCCTTTAGGCTGTGTTTGGGTGCAACTTCAAATCAATAAATTTATGAATTCAAATTTTTAAATCAATTGATTCAAATAATGAATTTGATTTTAATATTTTTTTAATTATTTTGGATGGATTTTAAAATCCTTACTCAAACAGTATCATTTGAAATCCTTGTGTTATGTAATTGATATATTAATGTATGAAAATATAAAATTAATAAATTAATTAATAATTAATAATTTTTTTTAAAATTTGAACTCCTACCTCCCAACCAACCCCCAATCACTCACCCACTCTCCCCCCTCCCCTAAAAAAAATAATAATAATTTTTTTATAAAATTTTAGATTTTAATATTTAATATAATAAAATTTTCATTATTTTTATTTATCATAAATAAAATTTTATTTTAAAAATTAAAAAATAGTAATTGTTAAATTAAGAATTTGAAAAACCTTTCATAAATTCATAATTCATACAAACAATTTAATTCAAATGAATTGATTTAAAATCCATGTAATTTAAAATCTACTCATTTTTAAATTCATTGGATTTGAAATAACTCAATCCAAACATCTTGGTGATGTTTGGTTGGGGGTTATGTGGGATTTGAAAATTATGAATAAAGTGTTCTATGCTTGTTTTGGGTTTTGAGTATGGTAAGTTTTAACTTTATGTCAGATCAATATATTAATTTATTTAAAAAAGTTAAATACTCCATCCGTTCGGCCGAAAGGTCCACATTTTGCCATTTTGACAGTCCGCACCAAAGGTCCACATTTTCCTTTTTAAACACATGGGACCCACACACATCACTAATACAATAAATTTATGGGGCTCATACACTCCACTAATACAACTACCAATTACACCTTAAATAATAATACTCCTTAATCCGCGTGCAAAAAGTAAATGTCCACCTTTGTGGCGGACGAAGGGAGTAAGAGAGAAGAGATTAAGAGATAAAGTGTATTAATTGAGGAGAGAGAATGTAGTAGGTATATATATGGGTGGTTTTTAAAATTTGGATATGTGTTTTGAAAATCAAAACCTGAATTTGAAAACCGTAAACGAACATTGCATTAGGCTTTAACACATTTTAATTTCAAAATTGTCATTACCTTTTTAAGGCATAAATTTATTATTTATTTATTACCAAAAATATCTAACCATATTCAAAAGTAAATTAAAAAATAATTTTTATTAACATTTATGCAAACAGTAAATTGTGAACTCGAATTACTTTAACTTTGTAACTCGTGTATAGTGGATGACTTTTCTTTTATCTATTTAGGACTCCAACCGATTTATTTTCTATATAGTGCTTGTGTATTATTTTTTATGTTGCTAGTTATATTATTGACACGTTAAAATTGAAGGAGGGTACAATGAGTGCGTTATAAACAAGGAGACATTTAGAAAATATATCTATTTTAATTATTACATATAATAACAGAGTGCAAAATACATCTATTTAGCAACACTTATTACAATTATACTAGTATTAAAATTAACATTAAGCACTAAATTTAGAGATTAAATCTTAAAGGATGTATATAAATAACAATTAACCTCAAGGACGTTGCATGGAATCATCCATTAATTAAATAGTTCCATCAGATTTATTGTTATATATAATTAATTGACAATGTGTCAATAGTGAACAACTAATTAATCCATCAAAGTAATTTTTTTAACCACAAATTAAGAATAATAAGATACATTTATTCAATGAAATATTAATAAATACTTGAAAAGCTAGTTAAATTTTCTACCTTTATGAATTATTCTCCATTCTATCCTTCTTATTACATTAACCTCGAATGTGAAGTGGCACGCAATATAACCATTTGAAGGGGTCAATTAATTTTGACAACCCATTTTTGATTATCTTCGACATCACCTTTCTGAATTCCCACAAGTCTTGAATACAGTTTGTGTGATACAAGCTGAGTGTTCATCTTGTAATCAACCCTGTATAAACGAGGAATCATTAATCTTGTCTGTAGATCACTGCACTTGCAAGAATTCCATTTTATGTTTTAATAAGAAATTAAACTGTGCCCCTACAACTTAACTAACTAGTCATTTTCGCTCTCGTTGTTCAGCTGCTTGAGCTATGCCCTGAAATCATTAATGAAACGAGGATGCCAAAGCCAAGTGGATTGCTGTTGCTTACCTGTTACCCTTATAAGTAATACTTCCAACAGGAGCAACACCAACTGCAGTTCCAGTGCAGAATACCTCATCGGCATGAATTAATTCTTCGATTGGAATACATCGCTCCTCTACCTGCTCCAACGTCGATAGACACTACTGTAAAGCTCATTTCTTACAATAAGCAGAGGTAATGAAGCTTCATGACTAGATATAAAGCATTCACTTCTCACACGAGTTGCACTATTTGCACTCTTTCATCATAGTATTTGGATGAACTTTTCATAAACTAACATCAATAATATACTGAGATTTTTAATTATTTTTTTTTGTAATCTAGTGTTGTTTACCGCAGAAGGTCAGCCACAGTTACCTGATAACCCAAATCCCGAGCAATATCCATGATGCTTTTACGAGTGATTCCTAAAAGAATCTTACCATTGGCTTCAGGAGTTGAAAGGACATTGCCCTGTAGAGTTCATGAAACAATGGGCCATATCAAGAATCACCATTATAACCTTAAAACTCTCATCTAAATATATATTTTCATGTAGGTGTGACGATTCGGGCAAATGGGCTAGAGTTCATATATATATATATATATATATATATATATATATATATATATATATATATATATATATATTAAGTTTCAGATAGATTGGATTTCAAATGTTATGTAAAGTATAAGACAACCATGCATCTTTTCAGATAAAACTAGTAGAATGTGTTCAAATGTGTTAATGTTGTGTGAATTAGTGTTTCTCTAAGTGGCTTCACATGGGCTTAGATCAAATTCTGGTTCTTCTTGTTATACAATTTAACAATATTATAAGTTCAAAGATCTTAAATAACTCATAGAACTTTGTGTTTACATGACTTTCATACCTTCAGCATGAAGACATTACAGGTTGAAGCCTCTTCAACGTTAGTTTTGGTCACAGAATCCAAGTACAAGATTTCGGAGAACCCTCTACTCTTTGCTCTAGCTAGAGGTTTAAGAACCTAAGATTAAAAATCAGTCTGATGATTACTTCTTTAAGGAAAAAAGGAAGTTGGGAAGAATTTGGATGATCAAATGTGTGACCAAATATACAGAGCAGATTAAGATCAACCGGATAGAGAAAATCATATGAATTTTCATTCAGGACTTTCATCGAACAGGTGTTAGACAGAGAATTACCGGCGCGTAATTGGAGATGCATTTGACTCCTCCAGTACCGCCACGAGTTGACCGATGGTACTCATCTTCAACGTACAAGTGGATTGCCATGTCTTCCTGCAATAACATTTCTTACAACAAATTAATGTCTGTATAATATTAATATACGTACATGGTTTAACTTCTTCAATAAAATGGTTGGAAATTTTAGATGAATGAAAAAATGTGAAAAAAAAGTATCTCAAGACAAGAGGTGCAGTGACTGGGGTAAAACTGTTTTATAAAAGAATTCTCTGAGTAGGATGGAAAATGATAATGGAATAATTGTATTTTTATCCTATAATTTATAATGCATTTCGCTATTGTGTGTGGTTCATGGAGTATCTTTAGAGTGAGGTTGTTTTGCCCCGAGACACCGTGCCCCTTTGCAATTTAAACCCCTAAAAATATATAGGGTTATATAGAATATGAAAGGGGAGGTTGTGTTCCATGGGGACAAGGCGTGTCCCGCACGTTTTTGCCTTTTATTTATGTGGTTCATGTCAAATTTTACCAATTTTATCTCCCTCCCATCTCTTTTCTCCCCGTAATGAATATTCTCTTTCACATTCACTTTTTATATATTAATTTGATATAAAATTAATTACAAAACTTAAAACAAACCTAGATTATCATTATAATTTATGTTTATAAAGCCCACATAAATGTCAAACAAACATTCCCCAAAAGAAAAGTATGAACTAACCCCTAAGAGCAGAAATTAGATTGTTTTTCATCTTACATATTATTCGTATAATAATTAATGGAGTAATACATAACATAAATCACGGAATATAATTATCACACATTTTTCTTGGGAAGTTTTATATGAGATCATCTTACGACTATTTTACATTTTTAAAATAATTATCACTTTTGCTATGTAATATTATCTATTAAATGTTATCAATTTTCATTTATACTAATAATTATTCATGAAATAGCATTATCACTTTTAATTAAGTAAGTAACAATTTTCATTAAAAAAATTATCACTTTTTGTCCATCTCACGTAAACCTGTATCGATCTCACACAAGTTTTTGCCTTTTTCTTGAGTATGATAAATCACGGAATTTTTCTTTAAATTATATTCTCTTCATCTCACACTTATTTTCAATATTTTCTATTTTCATCTTTCCGATACATATTTTCACCATCCAAAAAAAAAGAAAATAGTAGATCAATCGATAATCTCAAAAAATTATTAAAATTACAAAAATATCACTATCACCTAATACATATAATATACTTTATAATTTATTTATTTCCTAAAATTATCATAATACTCTTAAAAAAATCAATAGAGTTTGTTAAAAAAAATAATTTTTCTTTAACTTACATATCTACCGTTTGAAGATAATTACGGGAGGAAGGGTGTATATGATTCTCACATGACAATTAGCACTATAATCAGACAATTCATCTTAAAAAGATTATAGCTCTTTTTATCAATTAAAATCTCTTCATAAAAATTTGGTCAATTTATTATATTACTCCATATTGAAAGCTAACAAAAATTGAAAAAGGAAATCAACCTTAAAATAGTTTGCAACAGGAGAAGCATACACTAAAAAAGTGTACTCAGGGGCAGGTGCCAAACCCAGAACAGGTCCACTTCCTATGAGCAAAGGCCTAACATATAAAGACCCTTTTCCAGGGGGAGGAATCTGTTGCAGATCAACACACAGAATTTTGGAATTAATTAAATAGGTTGGATTGGATTAATTGATTAGGACACAAAAGGATTGTAACTAACTCACCCATCTGGTGTTGGCAATAACAGTTTGTTTGACAGCATCCACAAACTGTTCAGGAGAAGGTGAAGGCATACAAAGCCTGTCAGCTCCCATCTGCATCCGAATCGCATTCTCGTGCGGTCGGAAAACGCACACACTGCCGTCTTCTCTTCTATAAGCCTTTATACCTTCAATAACTCCCTGTTCTCACAATCATCGTAGTTGTGAGAACAGGACAGATCATACTTGTTAGAACAAAATGGTTTGAATAAATAATGTACACCACCACAAGGGGCCCACTACCCCTGAAGACTTATGTCCCCGGTTGAACAAGATGTTCAAGGATATAATATTCAATACTAAAGGATATAAAATTTGATTTGAGCACAAAGAACTAGTTTAATACCTGGCCATAGTTTAAGACTCCAGCAGAAGGGGTCAACTGGAGGCTCCCTAAAGGACAAATATTGCCATGTCTGAACACCTCCTCGTCTTCCCCACACTTCATCACGTACATATAATCCGTCTCCTTAAAACCGAACCCCAAATTGTCCCAATCAATGCCACCAGCGTATTCATCCTTCGCCACGTGATCGCTACGAGGTGATGATTCGCAGGCCTCTTGTGCGGACAGTGTTCCAAAATAACCACACCCAGTTACCTATGTTAATTATGTCACACTTAATTCATTCAACTAACATATATGATCAACATACATGCATGGATTCTTTCATTAGGAGATTGTAAAAGATTATGAATACAAAAGTAGTGCTATACTAACCTGCTTTGGTGAAGAAGAACACACCCGAATTTGGCCATACAACTTTCTGCAAATCATTTCGCTGGCTAGCTTGATGATCAGAGATTAAGTTGTACTTCTATTCCTTCTAATTCGTGGATTTATACACATATATGTGGAATTTATGAAACTGAAAAAGGCTATTATATAATTAATTAGTGAACAGAAATGACAATAATAACATATAGAGTAATGTTTTTATATAATATACACTAGTTTGTAAACAGTATTTACGTACTCCTTCCATATCTTAAAAGATTGCATCCCTCCCGGCATTAATATAAAGAAAAATAATAATTTTTAGGTGTATTATAATATTTTATTTTAATAAATAAATACTCCCTCAGTCTCATTGAAAGGTGTCCGTTTGTTTTTTGCACGTAAATTAAAAGATATAATATTTTAATATGTATATCGAGGTGAAAAAATGATATTTAAATATAAAATGAGTTGGTGTATTAGTGAGATGGTAGGTCAAAGAGAGAAGTAATTAATTACGTACTCATGTAACATGGAGTAGCGTGTAAACAGTATTCACCAACCATGGTTTTATATAATATACTCTAATTAATTAGCTTGTAAACAATATTTACCTAACTAGTTAACCACGTACTTAGCTAGTCACTAGTGAATTTATTATATGATGGATTAGGCAATAATAATTTGAAATATATATATATATATATATATATATATATATATATATATATATATATATTATCTCTAAATTGAGAGGTATGTATAAAAATATTGCTATTAAATATTAATAATGACGTGCATGTGTTTAAACTGAGTTTACGGTATAAATTTTATAGTTCATTTTCTAATCCTATTATACCTTATATTTAGTTAGAATTTAAATTAATGTGGGCCAATAAATTAGAGAGTATTAATTGATGGGAGAATAAAGATGAAAACAGATAAAGAAGAAAAAATATCAAATGAAGGAATATGTAAGTAGGTGGGTGAGGAAAGAATTAATAAAATTTGATGGTTTATATATAAAGAAATTTTATTAAACGAAATAATAAACCAAAAATAAACATAATCTTAGACTTTTGTTCTTTTTGTTTTTAAACTCAAGTTTTGATTTTTAAAATCCATACTTGGGGTTATAAAAATCACCGTTAGATATACTTAATCCTATTTATGTTTAACTCAACCCACTTTCTATACATTATTCTTACACAGCTATTATTTTTTCTTTCTTTCTCTTTTCTCTTTTTTTTCATTAATTTATTTTCTCACATCAATTAATATTTTTTTACACATATCATTACTCACTTTTTATACACTGATTTGACATAAAATTAAAAATTATACAACCATAAACAACATAAATTATTAACATATACTCCCTCTGTCCCATTTCAATCTTTACATATTTCTAATTTGAGCGTCTCATTTAAATATTTACATTTTCCTTTTTGGTAGGTGAGACCCACACAAATTAACTTTTTCTCTCTCCATAACCCCACACTTCACACTAATACACCTACTCACTTTGCATTAAAATATTATTTCTCTCACCTTACTACACATTAAAATATTACATTTCTTAATCTACATGCAAAAAGCAAACGTAAAGTTTGAAACAGGACGGAGAGAGGGAGTATGATTTTCAAATCCTACCTAAACTTAAAACAAATTCACCTTAAAGTTTAATACTAATTAATTTATTAATATAATTATAATTTCATTCTTTATCTTAATATAATATTATAGTTTATGGTTTCTTGTCTACTTTACATTTAAATTTAGAATTTATACTTTATGATATAATGTTAATTCTTATATATATAGTTGTTTTTCTAGTTCGCTATTAATCTATTACATGTCGTGGTACTTTTATTTATATAATAATATATACATACACGATTATTGTAAAATATATAATAAAAAGAAGCTGCAACAAACTCAAACGTGGTACTTTTTTTTTTTAAATTATATTAGGTGACGCTCTTAAAATCAACTAATAAATGTGATATTTTTTGCACTCTGTAAGTCATTAATGTATTAAGGCGTTCAAATAGAACAACAAAAAATAATTATGACTACATTTATTTAACGACCACACCCACCATAAAAGATTAATTTAAATATAATTAATTGCGCCGCCCATATGCTTTGAACTTTTGTGTACGATTGACTGGATACATAAAATACGGCATGTTTTTTAGGGTGACACGAGATAGACTTGTCAAAATGGATTCAGCCGTGTGATCAATCTCTCAGATTTTTTTATCTTCTGTGCTAATTTGATGTGATATTTCTTGTGATATATGATAAGGATAGAAACTATACATTAAGTCAACCAGTAAATCCTAAGATAAATGATTAGATTTCTCACTGTTAGGTTTTAAGTCTTCACTCACAATCAAGAAGCTACAACTCTATCTAACAGTTGATATTGTGTGTGATGAGTTGTGATTCGCAAAGTAAAAATGAAAACAAGGGATTTACGTGGTTCGGTTCATGAATGAACCTACGTCCACGGGAGGAGCTGAAGCTTCTTATTGAACAAAAGAACTACAGAGAGAATGAAGGCTATCCAACTAACATGTACACAACTAAAGATAGAACAGAAAACGATGGATGAATTCCCTCTTCCAAACTGATCAGCTAGGTGGCTTTATAGAGTAGGTGAGCTGTCAAAAAACTCTTCTTGATAACTGCTAATCCCATCAGCTTCTAGTCTAATATCCAATGGATAGAAACAACCCTTTAACCGGTTATAACAACCACAACTGATCCAAGAAAGAAGCCCCACATCAGCATCAAACAAATAAGCAGACTTATCCTTATTCAACTGCCATTTTAGTTGCAGCTGATCTTTTCACCAAATGACCAGCGTATCCTTCCATGATTCAAGTTAGAAACCACATGAACCCGACGTACAATCCATACATACCACACATCAGCTTATTGGATAAAGTATTTCTTGCATACACCTCACAAATCTCCACCTAAAGACTTATATCCAATAAAATCAAACCCTCAACTCCTCCACTCCACTGTCTTTTAATGAGTGCAGCACCCTCAACACTATTCTTTAACGAGTATAGCAAAACTCCATTTTCTGATTTAAAGACCAGCAACCTTACCACTGTTCTTAAGGGAACAGCAACCTATTGACATGATTTAGAACACACCAAGACTTCTACATAGCTTATGTATTGAACTAGGTAGAAACTTAGCAATATAATTGATCAAACTCTTAAAATTGGTTGCACAATGTAATTGAACTAGGTAGAAACTCCGCCGGCCGGTCACCGGACCGCCGCACTTTTTTGCTGCACACAATTTTTTTACTACATACACTTTTTTTTACTGCACATAACTTTTGCTACACACGAACTTTTGCTGCACACAAACATTTATGTGCAACACATCGTAAGGGTAATATTGAAATATCCTATATATTTATGTAATTAGTAGTAATATTTTGTATATTTGTATCTCATAGTAATTAAGGAGATTCCAATGTATCTAGTAGAAAATATTCCTTGTTTTAATTGATGTGAGAGAAACAATGAAAGAAGATTTATTAAAAAAATGAAAAAATGTTAATTCCGAAAAGATAATGTATGATAAACGGCTGGGATAAGATTAATATGGTATATATGACACGACCCACCTTACATAACTTATAATTCAAATACTAATTAACATAAACATCAACATCATAAAAACCTGCACTCATATTTTTTTTTTCACATAATATATTTATTAACCAAACCGCCACACCAGTTCAACATACGTAGCTGGTTTCTGAAAACACTTCAGACCACACAAACTTGTAACAATACTTATTATATTACATAACAAAACATCAGCGGAAACAAAATAAATCCACGGCCTAGCCCAACAGGTCATCATCTATGTACATCCGCTCACAACCCTGTAGGAGCTCCACAGCTTGCACCACACCACATACTCAAACATCATCAGGCTCACCTACAATGCATAAACTAGTGAGACAAAAATCTCAGTAAGTAGAAATCATGCATGTCAGTGCATGAAAATGCATTTATTTTCTAATCTTTCTAATTGGTCTCTTTTATTCTGAAAATTGTTCACGTTGCGGGATCCCCACGACACACTTATAATATGCACTCCAAATGAGCTCAATAGACACACTTAGTGTCGGATCGATTTCGATCCCTGAATAAAGTGCCGAGAATGATTTTTCCGAACCCTGGGAAAGTGGTGGGGATGATTTTTCCGAACCCCTAATAAAGTGTCGGGAACGATTTTTCCGAACCCTGACAGAGATGCATATATAGTGGCCGCACACACCATTAGTATCTTATTAATTTTGGGGGAATCATTTTCCATGATTATGCATGGTATGCAACCAGAGCAATTAAATATGCATCATAAACCATTTACGACATCATAATCAACATTTAATCACATCATAAACCATTTACGACATCATAATCAACATTTAATCATAATAAAGCAACAACATAACTTCAATTCACACAGATCCACTTCTGGAATAACAACTTCACCCCAGTCACATAGATCCATTTATAAAATAACAACTTCACCTTGAATCACACGGATCCCTTTTTAGAAGTACAACCTCATCTCGAATCACACAGATCTTGTAAACAATATCTTCTCAGATCATACAGATCTATTTTCAACAGTTTTCGATCACACAGATTTATATAGGACAATGATATTATCTCAAATCACATAGATCTACAACTTGTATCACAAATTAATCCCAAATAATTCATAACGTAATTAAACTAATCACAAATAATTCATAACATAAGATTATCACAAATTAATCACAAATAATTCACAAACAGCATGTTTATGCATTGTAGTTGGACTTCTACTTACCTGAACTCCGAAAATAATAACAATATAGACCCGTGAAAGACTGTCACTAACTCCTTCCCGTTCCGGCACGCACGTTCCGGCACGCTCCCTCTTCTCTCCCTTTCTTCCTCTCTCTCTCTCCCTTTTCTTCTCTCTCTCTTCTTTTTCTCTCTTATTGTAAAATGATCGCTGCCTTCTGAACTAAAGGGGGTATACCCCTATTTATACTAATAAGGTTGTGGTGTTAATCACCGACCCCAGACTTCATTTACTATATTTAGTAAACTATATATCATTATTATACTTATTACTATGAAATACCATATATTATAATAATTATTATTACTAAGCTAAGCATGCAACTTGCAATGTACTTACGTGGGTTTCTTCCAACCATGTGATTTATAGGTTGCCAATTATCGCCACGTACGATAAATGTAATAATAATAATAATTATTATTATTTATTATTATCCATTCTTGATATACGTGCAATACTTAATAACTAAGATATGATACATTTACAAATTAATACACATACGTGTATATTTTCTTACCACTATTATTATTACAAGAACTCGTGTAATACTTAATAATTAAGAAAAATGTATTTATACACATAAAATAATTTAATTATATAGCCAAATAATTGCACGTAAATATTTATGCACACATATATTCAAATACTGTCATCATTTTTACCACGAATGTCTCAAATAAAATATAAAAATAAATAAAATGTAGAAACAATTGTCACATTATAATCACATAATTACCACATAATTGTCACATAATTATAAAATGCACATAGCACAAATTAAATTATATTGACACATGAGTAGTGAGAAGCTCTGGGTATCACATCCTCCCCTCCTTATAAAAATTTCGTCCTCGAAATTTACTTACCTGAACAGTTCTGGATACTTAGCCATCATCTCGTCTTCTCTTTCCCAAGTAGCCTCCTCCACTAATTGGTTCCTCCATAACACTTTAACTAACTGTATCTCTTTATTTCTGAGCTTCTTCACTTCTCTCCGCAAGATCTCAACTGGTATTTCTTCATAACTCAAATCTTCTTTCAACTCAACTGGTTCCTGCCTGAGAACATGAGATGGATTTAGAACATACTTCCTCAGCACAGACACATGAAACACGTCATGTACTCTAGACATCGATGCTGGTAACTCCAATTTATAGGCAACGCTGCCAATTCTCTCAATGATAGTGAATGGACCAACGTATCTTGGACTGAGTTTCCCTTTCTTTCCAAACCGCATTATCCCCTTCATTGGAGATACTTTTAAGAATACCTGATCACCCACTTCAAATTCTAATTCTCTTCTTCGTTTGTCTGCATAACTTTTATGTCGATCCTGAGTAATTTTCATCTTCTCTCTAATACGAGTAACAGCTTCTGACATTTCACGAATCAAGTCTGGACCCAAAAGTTTCCTCTCTCCAACTTCATCCCAATGTACTGGAGATCTACACTTCCTCCCGTACAATGCTTCATATGGAGCCATCCCGATAGTAGACTGATAACTGTTATTGTACGAGAATTCTATCAAAGGCAAAAATTTACTCCACTGACCTTGAAAATCCAACACACACGCTCTGAGCATATCCTCTAAAATTTGTATCGTACGCTCCGATTGACCATCAGTTTGTGGATGGAATGCTGTGCTGAAAGATAACTGTGTCCCCAATGCCTTATGCAGACTCTTCCAGAAAGCAGACAAGAACCTCGTATCTCTGTCTGACACAATGGTAAGTGGTACTCCATGGAGTCTGACAATCTCTTGTATATACAGCTGTGCATAGCGATCCATGGAATACGTAGAGCAAATAGGAAGAAAATGAGCTGACTTAGTAAGTCGATCCACGATAACCCAAATGGCATCGTGACTTTTCACTGTCTTCGGTAGCTCGATAACAAAATCCATAGTGATATTCTCCCACTTCCACTCTGGGATAAATAAAGGCTGTAAAGTTCCTGCTGGTCTTTGATGCTCGGCCTTGACTTGCTGACAAGTCAAACATTGCTCCACATATTGAGCGACATCTCTCTTCATCCCTGGCCACCAATAATGTGACTTTAAATCTCTATACATCTTCGTAGATCCCGGATGTACAGAGTATGGTGTTGAATGAGCTTCTGTCATCACTTCCTTCCGAATATCGTCCACTTCAGGTAGACATAATCGACCTCTATAACGAATCACACCATCTTCTCTTAATTGGAAGTCAGAAGACTTTTCAGAGCTGATACCATTCTTTATCTTGTCAAACAACTTATCCTCCTGTTGGCCCTGTCGAATCTTATCCATCAAGGTTGGTCGAAGTGTCAAAGCTGTCATCCTTGCTTCCAACGATCCTTCCTGAATGATCTCCACACCCATTCTTTGCAAGTCAAGCAACTATGGTTTCTGATTTATGGTCATAGCAACTACACTCTGTATTGCCTTTCGGCTCAATGCATCAGCAACGACATTGGTTTTACCCGGATGATAATTGATAACACAGTCGTAATCCTTCACCAATTCCAACCATCTTCTTTGCCTCATATTCAACTCTTTCTGAGTGAAGAAGTACTTCAAACTCTTATGATCAGTATAGATCTCACAACGTTCCCCATACAGATAATGCCTCCAAATCTTGAGTGCAAACACTACTGCAGCCAACTCTAAATCATGGGTAGGGTAGTTCTTCTCGTACTCCCTTAACTGTCTTGATGCATATGCTATCACTTTCCCATTCTGCATCAATACACACCCAAGACCATTCTTCGAAGCATCACTGTAAACCTTGAAGTTTCCTGTCTCCATAGGAATAGTTAAGATAGGTGCTGATGTCAACCGTCTCTTCAATTCTTGGAAGCTTTGTTCACATGCCTCCGTCCATGTGAACTTCACATTCTTCCTGGTCAACTGTGTTAATGGTGAAGCAATCTTAGAAAATCCTTCAACAAACCTTCGATAATATCCTGCAAATCCAAGAAAGCTACGAACCTCAGTGGGATTTGAGGGTTGTGGCCAATCATAGATTGCGTTAACTTTGCTTGGATCCACTGAAATTCCTTCTCCTGATACCACGTGTCCCAAGAAAACAACTTGGTCTAACCAAAACTCACACTTCTTGAATTTCGCATACCATTGCTTCCCCTTCAGAATCTCTAACACCTTTCTCAAGTGCAGAGCATGATCCTCCTTGTTCTTAGAGTAAATCAGAATGTCATCGATAAACACAATCACATACTTATCGAGAAATTCTTGAAATACTCTATTCATCAAATCCATAAATGCTGCGGGAGCATTCGTCAAACCGAATGGCATCACAAAGAATTCATAGTGCCCGTACCTCGTACTGAATGCAGTCTTCGGAATATCCTCCTTCTTAATCTTTAACTGATGATACCCCGACCGCAAATCAATCTTCGAAAAGATAGCTGCACCTTGTAGTTGATCGAACAAATCATCAATGCGAGGCAATGGATACTTATTCTTGATGGTAACTTTGTTGAGATCCCGATAATCGATGCACATCCTCAATGTGCCATCCTTCTTTCGAACGAAAAGAACTGGTGCTCCCCAAGGTGAGAAACTAGGTTGGATGAATCCTTTATCTAGCAACTCTTGCAACTGAATCTTCAATTCCTTCAATTCAGCTGGTGCCATCCTGTATGGCGCTTTAGATATAGGAGCTGTTCCTGGTTGTAGCTCAATAACAAACTCAATTTCCCGGTCTGGGGGTAGACCTGGAAGATTATCTGGAAACACCTCCGGGTATTCCCGAACTACTGGTACATCACCGATGATTGGACACTGTTGTCCCTCAATATTCATCACACTCACCAGATACCCCTCACAACCACTTTCCAGCAATCGATGTGCTTTTGCTGCTGATATCACAGGAAATCTGAAGTTCTTCTTAATCCCAACAAAAGTGAACGGTTCTCCTCCCACTGGCTTAAAAGTGATACTCTTTTTCTGACAATCTATTGTAGCACCGTACTTTGACAGCCAATCCATACCCAAAATAATATCATAATCATTCATACTTAATACAATCAAGTCAGCGAGGAGTTGTTTTCCTTCAATGGGAATAACACAACCTCGAAGAAGTTGATTGGTATGCTTTGATTCACCAGAAGGTATCATTACCTCATAATTAGCTTCTATTAAGTTAAATGTTCCACCCAACTTCCTCACATACTCAGTGGATACAAATGAATGTGTTGCTCCAGAATCAAATAACACACATGTAGAAGTGTCAAAAATAGAAAACTTACCCGTGACAACTGCGGGATTCACATCTGCCTCCTCCCACGTCAAAGTATACACCCTGGCTGGAGCTCTTCCCTGTTGTCCTTGCCTCCCTTGCTTAGGACATGTAGTACTCACATGCCCTTTTTCTCCGCATGTATAACACGTTCTCGGAGGAATACGACACTCCCCACCATGTGGCTTAACACAATTAGGACATATAGGTAGTGGCGGCGCTAGTGGTATTTTACCCTGATCGAACTTGGGACACTTGTTTGGTTCTCCTTGTCCTCGCCCCTGATCTACCGAAACATTTAATTTCGGCCTCTGAAATGGCATTGGCCTCCTATCAACTCTCCCAAACTGCTGCACGGGTTTCTGCTGAAATTGACGTCTGATAGCCTGTGCTTGACTGATCCTCATCTCCGCTTGCTCGGCAATTTGAGCCTTTTCTGCAACTTGTGAATATGTTGCTCCATGCAGTCCCGCCATACTCACATCTCTGTAAAGTTCAGGCCTTAAACCTTCCACAAATTTCTCCACTTTCAATGCCTCCGTACTTACCATGTGTTCAGCAAACCTCGACAACTGCTCAAACTTACGAAGGTAGTCTGTAACGGACATACCTCCTTGTTTCAATTGGATGAACTCATTCATCTTCATCGCCCTCACTGGTGCTGTAAAGTACTTGTTTCTGAAAAGCTCTTTGAACCTTTCCCAGGTCATAGCTGTGACGTCCTCGATACTTTTAATAGTATCCCACCAGTGGCCTGCACTTCCTCGTAGCATGAAAGAAGCACATAGCACTCTGTCCCCGTCTGGAATTCTACTGTACTGAAACATATTTTCCACCGTACGTAACCAATCCTCTGCATCTGTGGGGTCTGCTGCATCCTCAAATATTAGAGGGCTCAGCTTCCGAAACCTTTCACAGACCATTTCCACACGTTCCACCTGACGTCGATCTTGGTCAACATTAGCCTCTGGCTGTCCACCCACATCTCTCTGCTGAATCAGCTGTTGTATTTGTTGGGACTGGCGTTCTACCAATTCCATCAGTCGAGTAATCACCCCATCACGATTTTCTTCAGTAGGTCCTGCCTGCTCAGCAGTCCTATCCCCTTCAGAACTTTCACCTGTAGCCCTTACCATTTTGTCTACTAACTAAGAGTCCTACACCACATAGCCAATATAATTTATAAAACACATAACAACACAGAATGAAAGTAACACTTACATGCAAGGCTGGGCTCCCAAGGAGTGAGCTAATGTACATAGACAGTCTGCAGAACCCAAACCGCGCTCTGATACCACTCTGACACGACCCACCTTACATAACTTATAATTCAAATACTAATTAACATAAACATCATCATCACAAAAACCTGCACTCATTTTTTTTTTTCACATAATATATTTATTAACCAAACCGCCACACCAGTTCAACATACGTAGCTGGTTTCTGAAAACACTTCAGACCACACAAACTTGTAACAATACTTATTATATTACATAACAAAACATCAGCGGAAATAAAATAAATCCACGGCCTAGCCCAACAGGTCATCATCTATGTACATCCGCTCACAACCCTGTAGGAGCTCCACAGCTTGCACCACACCACATACTCAAACATCATCAGGCTCACCTACAATGCATAAACTAGTGAGACAAAAATCTCAGTAAGTAGAAATCATGCATGTCAGTGCATGAAAATGCATTTATTTTCTAATCTTTCTAATTGGTCTCTTTTATTCTGAAAATTGTTCACGTTGCGGGATCCCCACGACACACTTATAATATGCCCCCCAAATGAGCTCAATAGACACACTTAGTGTCGGATCGATTCCGATCCCTGAATAAAGTGCCGAGAACGATTTTTCCGAACCCTGGCAAAGTGGTGGGGACGATTTTTCCGAACCCCTAATAAAGTGTCGGGAACGATTTTTCCGAACCCTGACAGAGATGCATATATAGTGGCCGCACACACCATTAGTATCTTATTAATTTTGGGGGAATCATTTTCCATGATTATGCATGGTATGTAACCAGAGCAATTAAATATGCATCATAAACCATTTACGACATCATAATCAACATTTAATCACATCATAAATCATTTACAACATCATAATCAACATTTAATCATAATAAAGCAACAACATAACTTCAATTCACACAGATCCACTTCTGGAATAACAACTTCACCCCCGTCACATAGATCCATTTATAAAATAACAACTTCACCTTGGATCACACGGATCCCTTTTTAGAAGTACAACCTCATCTCGAATCACACAAATCTTGTAAACAATATCTTCTCAGATCATACAGATCTATTTTCAACAGTTTTCGATCACACAGATTTATATAGGACAATGATATTATCTCAAATCACATAGATCTACAACTTGTATCACAAATTAATCCCAAATAATTCATAACGTAATTAAACTAATCACAAATAATTCATAACATAAGATTATCACAAATTAATCACAAATAATTCACAAACAGCATGTTTATGCATTGTAGTAGGACTTCTACTTACCTGAACTCCGACAATAATAACAATATAGACCCGTGAAAGACTGTCACTAACTCCTTCCCGTTCCGGCATGCACGTTCCGGCACGCTCCCTCTTCTCTCCCTTTCTTCCTCTCTCTCTCTCCCTTTTCTTCTCTCTCTCTTCTTTTTCTCTCTTATTGTAAAATGATAGCTGCCTTCTGAACTAAAGGGGGTATACCCCTATTTATACTAATAAGGTTGTGGTGTTAATCACCGACCCCAGACTTCATTTACTATATTTAGTAAACTATATATCATTATTATACTTATTACTATGAAATACCATATATTATAATAATTATTATTACTAAGCTAAGCATGCAACTTGCAATGTACTTACGTGGGTTTCTTCCAACCATGTGATTTATAGGTTGCCAATTATCGCCACGTACGATAAATGTAATAATAATAATAATTATTATTATTTATTATTATCCATTCTTGATATATGTGCAATACTTAATAACTAAGATATGATACATTTACAAATTAATACACATACGTTTACATTTTCTTACCACTATTATTATTACAAGAACTCGTGTAATACTTAATAATTAAGAAAAATGTATTTATACACATAAAATAATTTAATTATATAGCCAAATAATTGCACGTAAATATTTATGCACACATATATTCAAATACTGTCACCATTTTTACCACGAATGTCTCAAATAAAATATAAAAATAAATAAAATGTAGAAACAATTGTCACATTATAATCACATAATTACCACATAATTGTCACATAATTATAAAATGCACATAGCACAAATTAAATTATATTGACACATGAGTAGTGAGAAGCTCTGGGTATCACAATATATATATATATATATATATATATAATTTATTAAACCTAAACATAAAATAATAAACTTAAAAAAATTATACTACTATATTACACCAATTTATCGTTTATTTTATTCTTATAATTTAATTATTATTCATTTTAAAGATAAAATTATAATTAATGTTAATTAATTAATATTCTATAATAATAAAATATTTGGAGGGGAACGGAGACGGATAAAAGATAATAACATCATTATCACTTTTACTATAAAATGTTATCACTTTCGGTATAAAATGTTATCATTTAGGCTAAAACTTGCGTGATCCGGGATACCGTGCCACCAAATCTTATGATTTTCTAAAGTTATACCCTTTAGTATTAAATGATGTACCCTTTAGTATAAGAACATATACCCTTGATTTTTTGGAAAAAAATTTTTTTAATTTTTTTAATCAAATATTTATACTTCATATTTCAGTATACCTTTTCAATAAAAAAAATTATACCCTTATTAATTAAAGTAATTACTCTTTAGAATAAAATGTTGTACCATTACACATCTCGTGCATCCGGAGACACAAAAGACCAACTCATATATTTATACTACTATGGTAAAAACTCATGTGCCCCCGGGGACACACTGTGTCCCCATGTGAACACAAGAGTTTTAATACTAAAATTCTTGTGTTCACATGGGGTGTTCACATGGGGAAACGGTGTGTTCCCAGGGGCACAAGAGTCTCACTCTTATACTATAAATTGTTTATGAAATAGTTTACATGCACCATTATCATTTATCAATTGATTACGTTTTCATTAATAATGTTACTACCTCCGTTCCAAAGAAAAGTTCACGGTTACTGTAGATGCGAAGTTTAAGAAAAAGTTACTTTTTGCTTTACTTTTAGGGGTAGTTTGGTATTTATAGGTAATAGATAAATTATAAAGTAAGCTATTTGAGTTGTAAAGATGTGACAATTTTGAAATTAAAGTGTGTCGTGAGGTTATTGATTTGTGTGTATTTCCTTATTTGGGGGGTGAACTTATTTACGGGACGAACAAAAATAGAAATTGTGAATTTATTTATGTGACGAAAGGAGTATCACTTTTTATCTGTCTCACGGTCTCACACAAGACTTGTCCTAAATAATTTTATTTGAGACGATCTCAAACTCTTCTTTTTTTTAACTTTATGTAAATTAAGTAAAAAAGCAATTTTTGTAGACTAAGTCTCTTGTGAGACGGTAATTACGTGACACAGGTTGTGAGATGGGTCAACCCGTTGTTAAAGTATGCTTGTTATATAGGCAAAGTATGTTAATTTGTAGTTAAAAATGTCTTTTAAATGTATGATGAATAATGAATTAAAGTATATTTTTAAAGTGTTATAGTATGATTCACTATAAATATACTTTAATTACTAATAAGCATATTTTACCTATATAATAACTATACTTTAACAACGGGTCAACTCGTCTCACTATCCATCTCATATAAACCTGTTTCACAAGAGAGTCCCTTAATATTTTATGCAACCGATACATATTTTTTTAATAAGCGTTTTTACACACTTCAATTAAAATCCTCAAGTGTAAGAATGTCAATTGTAGCGGCAAGCAACCAAGCTAAATTATCGATTCCAATGAGACAGTCAATTATTTATTTTACTCTAAATTACTATCTAATCAGAATTAAGTAACCAATTTTCAAAGTTTGAGTTTAATTATCTAAAGTACTGTAATTTTAAATAACTGAATTAATTAAAAACAAGAGAAATAAATTCAAATTTTAAATCAAGAGATAAGAAATAGTTCTAAGGGATCAGGTATAGATCAATTAATTTGGGTTTCTAGACTTTCAATTGTTCATTCATGCAACGTTAATGAAAATACACCACTTAATCCTGTTAACCCACCAAATATGATCCGATTTTAAGCTGACAGTATATTCTGATTTATTCTCCAAGGTACGTGAATATTACCAAGCCTCATTCCTAGATACTAATCAAAGCAAAAAATAATACCTCCGGATGGTAAGTTCGACTAACAAGATATTCTCTGAAACTATTACAAGGTTTTGTCCACTTCCTACTTGAATTTTTAATTGCATTGTTCCACTAAAAAATCAAAAATCCGATTTACTAATTCATGGAATTAAAGTGTTTATAGCGGAACTACTTCAATCCCTAACAGATAGAGAATACTAATCATGAACGCACACAAGCTAACACAATAAATCAAGCATTATAGCGGATGTCATGAAATTATTATGAAGACATTAAGAAGCAGAAAAACAAAGTCTGATTAAATTAAATAAATTCAGAATATCAACTGCATAAAATCTCAATTTTTGTCTAGGTTCCCAAATCAATTAAATCAAATCATAAAACCCAAGAACTGTATAAGAAATTAGCCGATGAGGTTACAATCAACACTCATGGCTAAGCAAATCATATCACAAATCAAGATAAAAGAAAGGGAAATATGAGAAACACGAAACCCTAGCGTAAGTGTAGTTTGACGTTGCGTCTTCGTCTCTCTGATCCTCCAATCTCCCTCAATTAGCACATGTAACCCCCTTCAATATGGATGAATGATGAAAATCAGATATGAATCCGATGTGTGAAGTATTTGGGCGTGAATTCACGATGGGAATGAATGTGTTCTTCTCTCTTTGTGTCTTGTGTTTCCCCTTTATATCTTGGACAATTTACAGGGCTTTCTCGCATTGAAATTCGGCCAAATCATGATCTGGAAGCCACAAATATACTGCAGAATCGAATAGGCAGCGATTGGGCACAAGAACACGTCGCTCGACACCCAGCTCGGCTCAAGCTGGGTCTAGATGCTGCCGAGTGGCATCCCAGCTGCATCAGGCTGCCGAGCGGCTCCCGAGCTGAAGACTGCATTGTGCGATCTCACCGTTTCGAGCATAACTTCCTCATACGACTCCGATTTGAGTAATTTTTGCGCCAAAATAATCCTCTCTTCCGTGACTTTTCAACGATATATCATATGATCAATTTGGAATACTACACAAACACAGAAAAATTATGCACTGTGGACGTGTGTTTTTCAGCATTCCTTCACACTTTCACTCTTCATTCCAACTTTGAACTTTTGATCATATTTTACCCTTCAAAACTCAACAAAACACCTTAGTAGCATCTTAACTATGTAAGATATGAAAACCATGCAATTCTACACAAAATCATGGCCACATTCTATCAAAAATGGTGTAATGTGAGACCCAAAATACGTGAAATTTCACTCTCAACAATTTTAAGGAATAAAATCAATAATACTCACTTTCAAATAAACTATATTTTTTCTACACACTCGTATAAAAACATATTTTTCTACCCACCACTACTATAAAAAAGGCTTTAATTATCAGAGGATTTCTGATACTAAAACCTAAATAATTGACGCTAATAATCCTTAATATCAAAAATTTTGTCTGTCACTGTTCCGATACTTATACGGGTGTTACAAAAGACATAGTATTAGAACAAAATTATTTGATACCAAAAATAGAAGCTCTAGTATCAGAAATTCTATTGTATCAATTTTTTGCATCAGCAGCAATTGATACTAATCATGATACATTAGTATCGAAAATTGATACTAATGATAGTGTCAATTGTATTTCTGATTCTAAAATGAATATACTATTAGGATTAAAATAAAAATAAAAATCTGTATCACCAAAACCTACTCATGCATATATATATATATATATATATATATATATATATATATATATATATATATATATACACAAAAATCTTATAATTACTTTCAATATTACAAATTAATAGATAGAAGATAACAACGCACATTATATTCATTAATAATGGAAAAAGTGTGTAAAAAAGAACAATCACAAAGCAAATTCTGATGTTCATAAAGTATAATAAAAAAACTTAAATAAGTTTTTCATTCCTGTTGATGAAATATCTTGAAAAATCATATACCATCACACCAAGAAACAGAATTTGATGGTAAGCAGATGGATTTTATAAACACTTCAAGCTTTAAGTGATGACTTCACAGCACAACCACTTATGATTACTATGAAGCTTTCTTGGTTTAGTGACTTTGGCGCCAGATAAACCACGTAAGATGGTGATAAAGATATCATGGATGAGCCCCTGGAATAAGGTGAAAAATATAATGATAGTGATATGGAGTAGCGTGCGACTAAGAGCTGGGTTTTATTTATTTTATCGCTTTTATATTATTATTCTAATTAGTGGGCATAAGAGAATTATGGGCTTAGCGTTTAGTATTTAAAGAGTTTATTAGAGTTTACGTACTTTTTATCAAAGTATTATTGAATTGAGGAGCTTGGAGGCTTTTGGACAAACGGTGTTTGCCATTTGATTGGGCAAACGGTGTTTTTGTTTGATTGTTTATTTTCTTAATATTTTTTGTTCCTAATAATTTGGTTCGGCCTGCCGGATCTCTTGCCCAAGATGACGAACACACGAAGTGAACAAATGATTGAAGATTTGGAAGTGAATCAGAAAGAGATTAAGGAGCATTTGAAGAAGTTAACGGACGATCAGGCGATCATGAGCCAACAATTAATAGAAATTGCTAAGACTCTATCTCTCATATCCACGTCAATCAAGGCGACTCTACCAGGGCAAGGTGCAGTGATGATTCCGCAGATGGCAGAAGACAGAACTTTCGCTAGTAGAGGATCAGGGTTTTTGCATCCCGATGAACATAGGGCACCAACTCCACCAACACTGCCTCCTTTGATGGCTCGGATCCCATTGGCTGGCTCACGAGGGCAAATCAACAATTTGAACTTCATCAAACAGCCCCGAAGGTGAAGATTTCTGCTGCAATGGTGGCCATGGAAGACATAGCTTTATATTGGTTTTCATGGATCCGTTCTAGGAGGCCAAATCTATCATGGCCGCAAGCCCTAACAATTCGTTTTGATTCTCATTTCAAGGGAAGTTCTTATGAATGTTTGGCGGATGTAAAACAAACGGGAGTGATGGATGATTATATCACAGTGTTTGTGCAATTGGTAAGTCAAGTTCTGGACTAAGCAACGAACATTATTTAGGGTACTTTATGAAGGGGCTAGTTGATACAGTTTGTAGTTCCCTTCGTCTCCTACGACTGGTGGACCTAGAAATGGCAATGTAGTTAGCAAGAGACATTGAGGAGGATCTGGCTGTCCAAGCGAGAGGAAGAACATCAAGCCCAAGCAGCAATCTGTCCTTCAATGCAAACCCTCGTAATCGAACTCCAACGGGGATAGGAACAGGTCAGGTTTCCAATTTCAATAGTCAAGCTTCAATTGCTAGCTTTGCAGCCCCGCAGCGACACAACAAAAGCCAAGGCGGACAGCCCTTCATGTCTGGGCAATCCACAGCCTCGTTTCGGTTTGCCCGTTTGTCACCATAAGAACTCGCTGACCTGCGAGCTAAAGAGCTTTGTTTCCGCTGCAAAAAGTCGTATAGTCCTAGGCATGAGTGCACCATGAAACAGTTAAGTGTACTGTTAGCGGAGGAGGATGAGACTATTGACCTTAACCAAATTGAGTCTATAGAGATCCCTCACAAGAAGGATACGGAAAGAAGAATGTCGGTGACAAATATAAAGGAAGAGTTGGCCCTTTCGATGTTGTTGGAAAAAATATTTTAAAATATAAAAGAAAGATAGTGGGTGGCATGAGTTGATGGATTTGTAGAAGTGGGAGCAGGTTGATTGATAATGTTGATGGTGGGACGAGTAGTTATAGAATAAAGTGGATTGAATAGATGATGATTAATATAGGTGGGGTGAGGTGATGTGAGGATTGTATTCCTCACACCCCCACAATTACATGACACAACTCTCTTATTTATAATGGTAGTGAGTCGGTGTATTACAGACTCCAGAGAATTCTACTTATTGTCCATAATCAATTTACCAAATTTGACTTTTCTTCCTAATGCTTGCTTATTGGTTAAGCAAATGTGTCTAGATTTTTCTAGTTTGTGCATCAATAATTTATCACTCCCCCTTGATGCACATTTGGATGATCCGAGCTTTTCTCGTAGTATCTCGAACCTTGATCTTGGTAGAGCTTTTGTATTGTTGGCTATTTGAGCCCTTTTTTTTTTTAAATTTCACCAAGTCTCTGTTGCTCAATTTCTTGATCTTTCACCAGGTCTCTGTTGCTCAGTTTCTTCATGTTTCACCAGGTCTCTGTTGCCCAGTTTCTTCATGTTTTACCAGGTCTCTGTTGCCCAGTTTCTTCATGTTTCACTAGGTCTCTGTTGCCCAGTTTCTTCATCTTTCACCAGGTCTCTGTTGCCTAGTTTCTTCATGTTTCACCAGGTCTCTATTGCCCAGTTTCTTCATCTTCCACCAGGTCTCTGTTGCTCAGTTTCTTCATGTTTCACCAGGTCTCTATTGCCCAGTTTCTTCATCTTCCACCAAGTCTCTGTTGCCCAGTTTCTTCATGTTTCACCAGGTCTCTGTTGCCTAGTTTCTTCATGTTTCACCAGGTCTCTATTGCCCAGTTTCTTCATCTTCCACCAGGTCTCTGTTGCCCAGTTTCTTCATCTTGTTGTTGCACCCACTTGTCATACTTCTCTTTTAGTATATCTCAGGCTTCTTTGGATGTCTTTGCTCCACTGATCCTGGAAAATAGTGATTCTGCCAGAGCCACCTGTTGTATGTAGATCGCTAAGTTGTCCTTCTCCTCTTTTTGTTTAGTTTTCTTTGTCTATATTAGACAAAGATGTTTTGTCCGTTAGGACATGTTTTTGTTTAGTTTCCTTTATCTGTATTAGACAAAGATATTGTGACCGTTGGGACATCGTATCCTTTATCAACGGTCTCTTCATTTTGATGGCTCAAACGCTGTAGCCTTTGTCTGTTCCCAAATGACCTTGAGACATGAAGTATGTCTTCATTTTGATGGCTCAACACTGTAGCCTATGTCTGTGAAGGTTGGGATCCGATTTCATAGGTATTGGATAGAGAGGACATTTTTGGAAGCTTTTGGAATGGTTTGGATAGTAGTTTGCGGAAGCTTATTTTAACGCCCAGTTATTAATCCAACCGGGCTCTGATACCATATTGGATTTTTATAAAAAAAGAATAGAATGATAATGGGAGTAGACATAGGATAGATAAGTGGGGCGGTGATTTGAGGCATCCCATTTTGTAGATGGGAGTTTAATTAGTTACTCCTCACACACACATTACAATGTATGATATAATGACCTATTTATAGGGGTTAATACTTAGTTACTAAGTATTCTTAGTTACTAAGTAATCTTTTATCTTAATTACTAAGTATTCTTAGTTATTAAGTAATCTTTTATCTTAATTACTAAGTATTCTTAGTTACTAAGTAATCTTTTATCTTAATTACTAAGTAATCTGTTATCTTAATTACTAAGTAATCTGTTATCTTAGTTACCAAGGGAGTGACAAGGTACGAAATCTAAAACTACAAACTCTTAGGATAGATTTCGTAAATATTGAAAATGCTTTTCAGTCTAAATTAAAAATACGGTCTCAGAATTCTAAAATTAGGGAGAGAAAAACTGGTGAAAATTATAAAAAAGAAAAATATCCCCCATGTGAAGTTTGTAAAAAGACCAATCATCTTGAAAAAGATTGTTGGTATCGAGGCAAACCACAATGCAAAAGTTGTGGAAGATTTGGACATCTGAAGAAAAATTGTCGCTCCAAGAAAGATCACCAGGCCAACTACTCTGAAGAAAAAGAAGATGGAGATAATCTCTTCTATGCGAACCATGTCGCATCAGAAGTAAAAAATGATACGTGGTACGTAGATAGTGGGTGCAGCAACCACATGACAGGAGACGAGAAGATCTTTCAGAATGTTGACAAGAATATCAAATCACAAGTAAAGTTAGGCAACAGAGACCTGGTGAAACATGAAGAAACTGGGCAACAGAGACCCGGTAAAACATGAAGAAACTAGACAACAGAGACCCGGTAAAACATAATGAAACTGGGCAACAGAGACCTGGTGAAAGTTGAAGAAAAAGGCAAATAGCCGACAACACAAAAGCTCTACCAAGATCAAGATTCGAGACACTACGAGAAAAGCTCGGATTATCCAAATACGCATCAAGGGGGAGTGATAAAATATTGATGCGTATCTATCAGAAGAGTCTAGAGATGAATTCTTAATAGTTAAGAAAAGGTTGATATTACCAAAATTAATTAATATAACTTAATTACGAAGGAATGTGATAAAGTAGAAGAAATAGACTAGTCAAAGCGGTGAGTCCACCGACCTTGTTACCTATAAATAGATAGGTTGTATTATGTAATTGAGTGTGTGTGAGGAATACAATTAAACTCCCATTTACAAAATGGGTTGCTGTCCATCACCTCACATCACCTACATGTTTCCATATCACTCTCCATTATCCTGCCTTTTACATTAATAACACGTCCCACCATCAACTACTCCTATCACTATCACTATATAATCTCAACCCTCTCTCCTCCATGATCCATCTTGCACAATAAACACAAGCCACCTACTCTTACTATCTTTATTATTTTTTTTATATTTTTCCAACAGATGTACTCTATGGAGAGTATCACCGATCCGCGCACCATGCGTTTGATAGGCATACTCCAAGGGTGTACAGTAACTATTCTAATTGATAGTGGGGCGAGTCATAATTTTATTTCTAGTTCACTTATGACACTTTTGGGTTTAAGACTTGATGGTACCAGCCGGCATGAAGTGCAGCTAGGGGATGGCCAACGTCAAGAATTAGAAGGCATTTGCCATGGTTTGGTATTGACTATGATGGATTGCACCGTAGTGGCAAATTGCTAAGTGTTTCCGCTTGGTGAAGTGGATATAGTTTTAGGAGTGGCATGGCTGGCAACTCTAGGAGAGGTCAAAATGAATTGGGAGAATATGACGATGATAATTGATTCCAATGGGACCCAAGTGATGTTGAAGGGTGACCCGACCTTAAGCCAAAGTCTTATTGGTTTTTCGGACTTGATCAAAACTCGGGGATGCAGTGTTTTCTTATTCCAACCTTGGGGACAAGGTTGTTTTTAAGGGGGAAGGAATTGATATGGAGCAGCGTGCGACTTGGGGCTGGGTTTTATTTATTTTATCGCTATTCTATTATTATTCTAATTAGTGGGCCTAAGATAATTATGGGCTTAGGGTTTAGTATTTAAAGAGTTGATTAGGGTTTAGGTACTTTTTATCAAACTATTATTGAATTGAGGTGCCTGGAGACTTTTGGGCTAACGGTGTTTTTCGTTTGATTGGGCAAATAGTGTTTCCATTTGATTGTTTATTTTCTTACTGTTTTTTTCCTAACAGATATAGTTGATCATTTCATCAGCTTTTACAAAAAGAAATGGAAGTCATCCATATTGTCATTGAGGATCCACAGTTAGAAATGAAAATCAACATATTGACATACTACGGTGTTGAAGCAAAATAAGGGGGGAAATTAATAAATGATACAAATCAAATGCTTTATATTAAGACTCTAGCAATTAAATATAAAGAGCCAACTATTTTCTAAATCATAATCAAGAATAAACTAGTGAAGTGAGAATTCGACCAGGTTAGTAATAAGGCAATTACCTTATGCTCTGGCTGAAGCTTGTTTGTACTTGGTATTGTAGAGGTCTTCATTCATTGATAAGCTGGTATCTATGACAAAATCAATCTCAAACTGTGCAGCTAAACAAAAATAAAAATGCCACAAAATATTACAATACCCAGAGATTTCCATTGTTAATATTAAGAAGTTCAACTGCCAATCATTACCTGCATCACAATATATGGATATCAAGTTTGGCCCTTCCTGATGAATGGATCAAACATTACAACAACAAAGGTGTGCGGTTGGTTAAACTGCAGAAGCAAAGATTATTAACCATTAAAAATCTGCTCTTATAATAGTCCAAAACAACCAAAAGAGTATATACCATGGGATTTCCAAGGAATGTATGCAAGTAAAATCAGACAGAAGTGAAAAGTAGGCAAAAAGAGAATCAAAGAACCTTAGACAGCCAGAAAACACGAACAACACTGTTGTACAGAATTTTAAAGTCATTAGCTTGTCCTTGGAGACACAAAAATGAGAGATGAAGTTCAACGTTATATCGCCCCCTGAAAGAAATATCTATATCTGACATCCCATACCAGAAAGAAAAACTGACATAATTATTTGTATAACTAGCTCTGCAAACTTACCTAGGAGTGAGTATGGCAATTCCATCAAAAGTAACAACAACATTTTCAACTCATGCCCCCACATCTGCCATTGAAACAATTTTTTCTCATAACACCTAGACATAAATTACGTTATCAACACACAAAAATGATACCAGCATATTGTTATGTGGAAAAGAAATACCTGAGCGGAAAGTAAATTTTCATCCATTACAAATTGAGGTTTGAATTGGGAATATGAAAGCTTATTTCCATTAATGAATCTTTCTGCAGAAAAAGCACAAACTAAGAAAAAAGAATCAGAGGAAAGGAAAAAAACACACATATAAAAGATGCAAATAATTAGTGTTAGTTTTTCTTTCTGGTACAAAAGATGCAAATCAACACCACAAATTCTAAAATGAGTAAAAAACATACAGGACAATACCTCATTGGCACCAGTTGTGTCGTTTACATGAAATTCCAACATTGATATAATTTTTTTTTCTTTTTGAAGTTGAGTCTGTGCCACATCCGCTAGAGATATCTCAAATGATTTCTTGGCACCCTCAAAAAAAGTAAGTGTATTACCTGAAAATCATGAAATCATCTTAAGGAAACATATGATGGAAAAAGTAATTGCTTTTTAATATCACAGTAGCAGAACAAGATTAGAAGTTGACCAACTGATGTTTCAAAAGCAAACGTTAGCACACCTCCAGCCTTGATCATGGAGTATTCACTAACTCAACCTCACTAATTCAACAAGATTTTATATTCAGGGTCATAAGATCATAAATTTATTTGACCCCTCTCACTACCAATAATTGATTTTTGTTTTAACATGAGTAATCAACAATTTCGTCTATTTGGATGTAATATAAGGTACTTTACATATGACATATTTTCAAATTGATCTGAAGTTAAAATTTCATGTTTGGTTCTAGGTAGAGAAGTGCATAGTACCATCAAAATTCAAAGAGAGAAATACCTGATACGCAGCAATGGGGAAAGATGAGTTATCCCTTAGAAGCCCTGATTATGTCCAAGTAAGGCAGGGCTGGTTTCACCTAATTAATCGACAAGAATATCATCAATTGGTGAAATCAATTAGACATAAGATAATATTCCCCCTAACATCATCACATCAGATTATAATATATAGGAGTGTCAAATGCTGCTGTTTGATTTAAGACTAATTATATTATAAATTATTTGCTTTCCTTATAGTACAGTACCTTGTAAACACCCCCAAATCTGCCTTGACCCAACTTGTTGCTATCAGAGAACTTATTTTTTGCGGCTTTGATGGTGCTAAATTCGTATTAGACATATCCAATGGTGTTTAAAGCTTCATGACATGAAAATCAGCATTTGAATGAAGATGTGTAGCAGGTAGTCAACAAAATGAAATAATTCAATCGAGAAGACAATTAGATTTTGATTTTCAATGAATTTGTAATGAAGAACAGATTGCAGTCGCTCATTGAGAGAAAAACAGGAGTTCGCTGCCGTAAAACGCTTGATAAAACATTCTATTGCTTTGCGGCAAGTTGTTAGGCATTGGCAAACTCTAGGAAAGAACTCATTCTAAAGAAATGAAAACATGTGCAAAGCAGTCTGAAGAATCCATAAAAGCTAGCCTGAAGAATCCTTCAGGCGTTCCATAAAATTGAAACTTCAGCAAAAAAATGAAAGATCATACAGAAACGTTGAGTTTGTGCATATTTTGCGGAATACTATACCTGAATAATTGAGTCCAAATTCCTGAGAACTAAATTTTGCCCGTAGAAGAATCGAAGAAGCGATGGAAATGTTGAGGCAAATGAGTGTGAACCAAGGTGTAAATCAAGGAGCTAACATGGTTGAAGGGCTACAAAGTGATGTCTTGTGTATACATTTTGAGGGGAAGGGTACCCTTGATGCATTGTGTGACTTGGGAGCAAGCGTCAACGTGATGTCTCATGCCACGTTCAAAGCCCTTGAAATTGAAGAGTTAAAGCCTACTACTATACATCTTGAAGTAGTAAATGGAGAAGTTGTGAAGCCACTAGGAATTGTTGAAGACGTGGAGGTGAAAGTGAAGGGGCTAGCTTTTTCGGTCGACTTCATGGTATTGGAAGTGAAGGCGGACCCTCAAATTCCACTTATTTTGGGAAGGTCATTCCTAGCTACTGGGAGAGCAAAAATTGATGTTGGTAGAGAAGAGCTTTTATTGAACTCAAAAGGAAAAAGTGTTACATTCTTGTGTAATAAGAAAAAAAGAACTAAGTCTCATTTGAAGCCTCCGGATGATCTTATGGATCATGATTCTCTTCTCCAAACAATTTTAAATTCATTTCTTCATGATTATATGAAAATGTCAAATTCTAACTTATCTTCTTTTAATGTTAATAGGATGAAAGCATCGGAGCTTGATTGGAAGCTTGACAAATGAGAAAGAGGAAGTCCACTAGATTCACTTCTTGATGATGATTTGATGCTTGTAAGCAAGAATGGTAAAGTGGAGCTAGTGGATAAGAAGAAGGCAAAGCAAATATTTAAAGTGAGGATGCGAGGAGATAGTGTGGTGGACCATCCTTTGGTCCAATGATCGCGAAATTTCGTCCGGCTTGAAGACGTTAAACTTAGCGCTAAATGGGAGGCAACCCATTCTTTTTATCTTTTGATGCTTGTTTTGTTGTTTGGTCTTGTAGGTGGATTGTACTTGTGAGAAAAAGCATAGTGAAGAAAAGAGAAGTGCTCCATGGATTCGAATAGGCATATCGTATCACTTGTTGCAAACTTAATTCTCGATTCTTGTCTCGAGTTAAGTTTGGGGGGCTAGTGCGTGGTGGACATTGCTAAATTCGTTGTATGCGTTTACTTCTCCACAAGAGTTAATGAAAATCTCTCTTTCTCCCTACTTCTTCTATATTCTTTTCTACTCCTTTATGATTCTTATATTCTTGTTATTCTTATAAAATAGTTTACAACACATTATCAGCACGCTCTAACCAATTGAGCAAATTGATTTAACAATCGAGGGAGAGCGAGGGGATAATCCCTAGAAAAGAATCGTGCCTTTTCCGCGAGGTATTTTCTTATTGACATAAATTAATCATATAATATGAGAGTATCGAAAGTTTAGAAATCAATATATGATGGTTGAATTTTTTTTATTTTATATGAATATTGGAAATTATTTCTTTCTAATTTTTCATAAGGGATTCGTAATTCCCTTTAATCTGATACTTGTACATAATTTAATAATCAAATATTGTGGTGTATTTAATTATGTTTTGATCAAATTCAAGATATGAAAATCATGTCAGTAATTCTTAATAATTATTCATTCTTATTTAATACAAAATTTGCATTAAATTTTGTAATCTAAAAATTTGCATTAAATTTTAATTATTACTCACAATATATGATGGTTGGCCTTGATTTGATATTCTTGACATAATTTTGAAATACTCATAAAGCAAATTTATACCAGTCATAACAAGAGTAACAAAGGTGAGAAATTGATTGCTGAACTCGGGATGATGTTTCATATACCATTTTATTGTTTTGACATTAATAAAGAAAGATATCAGTAACCATTCTCAAGTAGGAAACACACGATTCCATAAAAAGAGATAAGATATTTCATTTGGTATATTATTATGATTCCCCATTTTCAGCAGAAATAGATGTTTAATCACTAATAGGAGGAATTCTGCTGATAATACTCCATCTAAGTTTCATTACCCTTTTAGAATATTTTTTGTACCTGGGCAATATTTCACTCATTCACAATGTTCTAATGTCTTTCAAACATACAAGTTCCTCGTCTTCACATAAAAAGGGAAAACTCAATTTTGTAACCGATTCTGATTATTTATGATTTTATCTCATTCCCATGAAGCCAGATAAAAAGTTAATAGAAGATGTAATTGGTAACTCCTATTTCAATCTAGCTTTAGCCGTTTATATTATCTTTTATGATTTAAGTAAAATTATTATTTTAAAATTTGAATGTACTCTGCCCAGAAGGTCAAAGCATTGATATTTTCTTCGACATCATTTGAACAATGACCAAATCGAAAAAAAAAAGATCTCTTTAGCTTATGGCAATCCCTAAAGGATCCCTTTGCACACTTGGATAATTATCCTTCAAGCTAAATGTGACTAATGGAATCTATGATTTCAATATTTTTAATCCGTAATAGAATAAAATTCAACTTTACACCGTATTGTCTAAATTCTGTAAGCAGTATATTACATAATCAAAATCAATTGATTAAAAACCACTATTTCCACCTCCAGGCTAGCAACCTTGTACTCCAGCAGCAGTACAAAGCGAAAGATTATGCTTAACATTCAAGAGCTTATTTATGCATTACTTGTAAGAGAAAAGGATGACAAATTTTTAATGAAAAATCTTGTGCTTGAAGCACATGATTCATTCCAGAAAAATTATACTTGATGTGGAAAGGGCAGAGAAAGAATAAGAAATAGTTATGATGGAAAAGTAAATTTACATTGGCTTCCTCGTAGTGATTAAAAAAATTAATTGATTTTATTAAGGTTCTTGTCAAAGTAGTTGGCTCACAATGTGATAAATTAATTTTAATATTATACTAGTTGATTCAAAACTTGTGCTTGAAGCACATGGTATATTCCTAAAGGATTGTATTAATTATATTTGGCATAGAAGGGCGAGGAAGAGTAAGAATTAATTATAGTTGAAAAATAATTCACATTGACCTTCTCGTATATCGAGACGAAATCAAATATTTAACCAAGCACTCGAATAGAAGCAAATTTGTTACACATATCAATGTGTGATCTTGTAAATAACACACAACAAATAACTTGGTTATGGAATATCAAAATATAAGAAAAAATATTTGTGGAATAATAATGGTGTAAATAAAAATATTTATTTGCCTGAAGCAAATAAAAATATTGACATAGTCAATGATGACAAATTTAGGACCTAAGCTTGAAGATTAAGGAGATCAGGTATGAGTTCAACATTTAAGATTTTCTTAAAAATGCTAGACAATTTAGCTATATTTCTCTGCATAAAAAAAATGTTAAAACATGATTTCTTTTCTGTGACATTATTATTTTGTTTTTATATGCTATTAAATAATTTGTTTTATCATACACATTTTATAAGTTTAATATTTGGAATTGATATTTATATTGTTGTGATATTGATTTTTTTAAACCCAACATTTTTAAAATATAGCATGAGTAATTGGGTAATTTTGGACAAACGGATGAGCCAGATAAATTAAATTCTTTTAGTCATGAGATGTGAAATGACACTTGTGAAGTTTGTGTGGAAAATTTATGGTATGATATTTACATACTCAAGTTGGAATTATTGCTCCTAATATGTTTAAGATATTCAAGTGAAAAAATTGGTCAATTTTTTTCGTGACATGACTAAAATATTTTAGTGATGTATCCACTGAATAAATACATTTTTATTCAAAGTGCACTGATACAAATGAAATTTCATGTGAAGAGCTCAGATATTGAATATTTGATTTAGCCAATTAGAATTGATATCAACTGATAATATTAAAAAAATAGAATATTCAATGTCTTATGTTTACACGCAGTGAATAATTTATTCCAATAATTAAATATTTGGGAAACTTGGAATAACTAAACACAAATTCTGGCTCCTGCTTATCATAATAATACCCCATTTATAACTAGTGCTGCTCAATTATGGCCAGAAGCCTCTAACATTTCCCATCTGCAAATTTTAAATTGTACAATTAATATTTTATATCACCACTATAGCGTACTTTAATGGGCATTCTAATTATAATTATCCGTCAATTTTTATAAAGCCAAAAGTAGGGGATCAATATATATGTTAGTACGCCAACTGCACATTTAATGAAGATCATTTCGCGGCATTAGGGTAAGATTTAAGCTCAATATTTATGTGAATGCCGAAAATTTTATTATTTTGCACTAGATTAACTGAACTAGAAGTTTAAAAGATTATTAATTTTCAATAACAAATAAACTGTCAAACTATCATGATAAAGTGACAAAGTTCCCTATATTTGTAAACAATACACCATTGGAAGTGGAGTTCTCCAGAGACATAATATTTTAAACAATTATTATTTCAATGCTAGAAGCGTGAAAGACTTTATGATTTGAAAATTAAATATCCACGAAAATTAATTTTAAGAATAAATAGTCATTTCCGAAATTATCTAAAAAGTTTGTTTTGATAATGAAAACTCTTTTCTATAGATTTGTCCAGAAGACAAATAGCCAGTAATTTCGCGCGTGCATCAAAATAACTAAAATATTGGGTATGCGAAATGGCTAGATTCAAACGTATTGGGAAATGACGAGGATCTAGTTATATAAATATAGAAATCATTATAAAGTTGGGAGAAGAATATAAATTGAAGTTGAAAGTTGTCGACAACACATTGCCTCTTCGATTGATTTTACTGTCTTAAATAATAATTTGGATCCAGAACTTATAATTGATATCAAAGTGTCAAAAGCACAAATATTTGGTAAGACAGAATAAAGCATTGAGGTCGAGCTTAACTCATCAAATATTTATTTGAATGTTATCTGAAATGATATAAATAATTGTCCCAAAAGGACCTATATATTAATGATAAAGTGGTGGTCAGTTAAAGCTCAAAGAGTTTTTGCAGAGACCAGTATATAAATGCTCTCTCATTATACGTTATGTTTCGCTATTTAATTTATATGACAGTTTCAATATATTTAGATATGCAGTAAATACATAACATACATGAAAATCCACGAACGATTAAATCTTCTCAATTGGATGAGAATAAAATATCATAACATATAAGTTATAACTATAATATTGGTCATTGCAAGACTTAGAAACATTTAATGTAGATGCACTACATTTGAATTTGCTATTCTTTCTTGAAGAAAGAACAAGAATTGTGCGTATATGTATGTTTTAAGTTAGGAATGTATAAGAAATTTATATAAGCTAACTCATGCCAAGATGACGGATTTCTCATAATGAAAGAATTTGGATAAATCAAAAAGTTGTCTCAACCTGTAGATTGAGAATATTTTAAAGTTTAAACACCAGTTAATCTTTTTTATGTTTGTTTCAGATGAATTTTAGATATATCTATTCATATTGTATGTCAATTGTCATTTTTATCCCTTGAAGTGGAAAACTAATGTCTATATACTTGAAGTATATAATAAGGATATTTTGGGCTAGAAGTCCCTCCATTAAGTGCTTTTAAAGCACATGTTTTCTCATAATTGTATCAGGCCTAATATGCACTTATGATGAACTTACTAGCAAGATATTATAACTCTCTGATAAAGAGAAGTTACATAAAATTAGACGTATCCTCAAGTATCTCGTAGATACATAAATATATTGGTTTATTTATAAGGAACCAATGTGACATTGGCATATTGATTTGAATGTTAATTAAATAATTCCCATAATATTGAAGTTTCAAACTGGTGTAATAAGATTGTTGATATAATAAATATATAGCTCACGGGGCATGATGAAAGACTAATTTTCTCATTCTTTTATAAGGCAATAAATTATGTGTTGCATAAATGAGCAATTAATATATTATGCGAGACATGATAAATTTATTTTATATGCTCCAAAGAAGCAGTGAATATTACAAATAACATTTGCTCATGTAAAAATCTAAAATATTTATCATTGTTTTATTTACTCCCAAATTATATTTTAGTATGTGCTTGTAGTATTGTATTATTTAGACCTAGAAGATTGTCATCTTCAGGGGGAGAAATAATTTTAAGTAAATTCTGAAATTTTGATCTTGAAGATCAGTAGTTATATTTCAAAATACCGCTATCTTGATGGGAGCAGTAATTTCTAAATAATCCAGAAGATTAGGTCTTGATGATCAATAGTTGTACTCTTTTCCTTAACTAAGTTTTTTCCATGGGTTTTCTTAGACTAAGGTTTTTTAATGAGGCAACTAAAGCAACACATGAAAATTGTAAGACATGTACTCTTTTTTCCTTAACTAAGTCTTTTCCCTAAGAAGTTTTCTTAGTTGAAGCTTTTTAATGAGACTGGAAAGTTAAATGTCTTGGGGGAGAAACAACTTGTAAATAATCCTGAAGATTGGGTCCTGAAGATCAAGCTGTACTTTTTTCTTTAAATCCACGAGATTTCCTTAGTTGAAGGTTTTTAATAAGGCAGCTATTGTGAATAAGACATGTACTCTTTTTCTCAACTAGTTTTTCCCACGAGGTGTTCTAGCGAGGTTTTTAATGAGGCGTGTATATGATATTGTAACATCGTAATGTCCAAGGGGAGTGTTGTGAAATATTTTATATGGACATTACTCCTTTTATTATTAGAATATGAAGAGAGTTTATTTACAATTGTACTCTTTCTCTTCTCTATATTAAAAGAGAGAACATTAGGGTTTTGTACACTTACAGATACAACGCCGTTAATAAAAATCTCTCTTTCTTCCTACTTCTTCTGTATTTTTTTCTTCTCCTTTATGATTCTTATATTCTTGTTATTCTTATAAAATAGTTTACAACAGCTTTAAGCTCTTGTAGTGTCAGACAAATTGGATACTAATAACAAAATTTTTATCAATAAAAAAATTTCAATATAAAAATTAAATTTGCATAAAAAATAATTGATATTAAAAATACAATAGTATCATCAATATAATATTGACAGTAAATATATAAATGTAGCATCAAAATGTATATTTGTTACCAATAACTAGATTTAGTATCAGAATATTACTTTGATACTAAATTTTCTTATGTTATAAAGCATATTTTTAGTAGTGCACTTTTATGAATTGTATCCAAAATACCCTTAATTCAATTGGATTTCAACTAATGATAGAAGAAGAAAAAAATGAAAAAATGGAATGAATATAAAAAAAGAAAAAAAAGTCAAATATACATAAAATGGGTTGAATAGAGATTGAGTAGGCTGAAAAAAAAAACTTGGACCGAGTAGACAATAATGATAGGCTAAATAAACAAATAAAAGCCAAATAGAAAAAAATGGGTCGAATAGAGATGCATTGTATTCTCGTTGACAGGTTTTAAAATCAAAAAAAATATAGGTCGAATAGAGTAAAACTTTTGGGTTGAATAGACAAAAAAATGGATCGAATAGAGATCATTAAAAACTAAAAAAAATACACAAATAGAGTAAAAAAAATTTGGACGAATACACAAAAATATAGATCGAATAGACAAAAAAGTGGGCCGAATAGAGATCATTAAAAATCCAAAAAATAAATCGAATAGAGTAAAAAATTTTGGAACGTATACACAAAAATATAGATCAAGTAGACAAAAAAATGGGCTGAATAGAGATCATTAAAAACCCAAAAAACATAGACCGAATAGAGTAAAAAATCTTGGGATGAATATACAAAAATTAGGTCGAATAGAAAAAAAAAACTTGATTGAATAGAGATTTATAATTTTCTAAAAAAATAATAATAAAACAAAAAATATATGAGTTGAATAAAAAAATTTGAATCTAATAAATAAAATTTGGATCAACAATAAATAAGTGAATTTTTGGATGAATAATACAAAGTGGGTAGAAAAATGAAAGGAAAAATGTAAGTTATTTTGAAAGTGGATATTTTGACACATCTTCACTCTATTTTACCCACAAGACGCTATCTTTATCGTTGGGTATGTTTGTTGGCTAAAATTTGCATGTACCCGGGGATACCATGCCCCCAATTCTTAGGATTTTCAAGAATTGTACATTTTAGTATTAAATGATATAATATCTTTTAGTATAAGAACGATATCCTTAATTTTCTGAGAAAAAAATTAATATTTTTAATCAAACATTTATACTATTCATATTTCTATCAACCTTATCAATAAAAAAATATACTCTCATTAATTAAAGTATATACCTTTTAAAATAAAATGTTATACTCTTATACATCTTGTATATCAAGAGATACAAAAAACCAATTCATTTTTATTTTAGTTTATGTGGAACTTTTTAAAGGATATCATACCCTCGGAACTAACACATGAGCCCAAAAATATTTAAATTATAGTAATATTTTTAATTAAGATAACTTAAATATTTTTAAAAAAAATATGTTTTTAAACATATTCCAATATTGTTAAATACCTCATCCATTCCATTATAAAAATGAAACTCCTCTTTCCCAGCCCATATACCCCAAATTTTAGATTTTTCCAGTTTACTACCAAATATCTTTACATTTGTCATTTGTGTCATCTTGTATACATAATCCCTCTGTTCCAAACCTTTGTCAATCACACCATACCTAGTAAAACAAATCAAACAAACTCAGAAAAGTTATATAACATCGCAATGAAAATTACAAATCAAGAAAATCGGATAAGTAGGGATGTAAGCGAATCAAACTGTTCGTGAACTATTCGACTATCAATTTGATAAAGTGTTCGTTCAAGCTCGCTCGTTAACCTTAATGAGTCAAACCAAGCTTGAATTTTGAGCTCGAATAATCTATCAAACCAAACTCAAGGCTAAGGGTGTTCGGCTCAAAAACTCGCGAACATATTTGTTTCTGGCTCGCAAACGCGTTCGTATATTTTATAATTAATTTTTAGTATTATATATTATTATTTATTTATTAATATTCAATAATTTATTTTTTATATTAAACGACAAAAATATGATAATAACTTAAGTGATTATTTAAATATTTAAATATTTTTTTAACGTTTATTTTTATAGTATTTTGTTAGTTTGTTTATTTAATATATATTGTATATTGTGAATAACATTAGATGTTTATAAGCGAAATGTTCTTTTAATATCTACGAACAAAAATATTTAAATGTTCATGAAAAAATGTTCATGAACAAGTTATTTTATGTGTTCGTGAATATGTTCGCAAATCTTAACGAACAGTTTGAGTTCAAGCTCAAGTCAATTTTTTTTCTTGACGAGTTCGAGCTCGAGCTCAATAATTCCTGAACAAATGATACTCAAGTCTAGTAATATTCGACTCGCCTTGATTCGATTATATCTCTACAGATAATAACATCCCTTCATTCTCCTCCACGATAAAATCCACCATCAATAGATTGCAATGTAAATAAATCCGATGATTTCAAGCCTTATAGACAGAAAACAATTCATGGTGAAATTAATAACAAGCTTCACAAGCATGGAGAAAACCTGTAGCGACAATAAAAAAAGGCTTGGGTGTCTGAGTGCATTGTGCCTTCGAATCCCACGTTTTTTTTAAGTCGTACTCATTAATATTAAATGTTACTTTATATACTTTCTCCTTCTTATGCTATCCTTCACACCTTTATTATTCGTTCGTCCCATATCATCCTTCACATCTCATAAAAGAAAATATCATTTTATCCAACAATCTCAAAATTACTTTAATTTCAAATTTGTCACTTCTTTTATTCACACATACTATTACTTTACATTTTTTTATTTCTAAAATATATTACAATAGCCTCTAATGTCAACAAAAATACTACAATACCCTTTAAAGTCAACAAATTTGGTAAATAAAACAATTTTTCTTAAACGTACAGAAAACGGACGGAGGGTATATATCCTTTAAAACAAAGCAAAAGCTCCTGCGCCCCCGGGGACACGTTCGTGCACCCATGAGAACACAACTCTCCCCTTTCATATTCTATTTTAACATGTGTATTGCTATAGTTTAAATTGCAAAGGGGCAAGGTGTCCCCAGGGGCACAAGAACTCTGTCCCGACATAAGAAGTGCGTTTCTTTTTTGCACGTAGATTAAGGGATATAATATTTAATTTTTTTTGCACGTAAATTAAGAGACATAATATTTAATGGGTTGTTGAGGAGAAAGAAATTGAGTAATATTAGTGTGTTGTGCGTGTTCCATGGAGATATATTAATTGTTTTGTCTGGATCTCATTTACTAAAAAGAAAAGAGAGGGACTAGGGTACAACCCTAGTAATTAAATTATATCCTAAACAACAAGAGTAAAATTACAATTATACCCTAAATCCTAGGGATAAATTATACCCTAAACCACAAGGGTAAAATTATAATTATACCCTAAACCCTAAATCCTAGGGATAAATTATACCATAAACCATAAGGATAAAATTACAATTATACCCTAAATCGTAGGGATAAATTAAACTCTAAACCACAAAGGTAAAATTATAATTATATCCCTAAAATTAAATAAATAATAAAAAAATAATAACAGCAACCGTTTAAAAAAAAAAAAGAAGAATAACACACAAAAAAAAGGAGGAAAACACACCCTGAAGATGAAGGTTGTATCGGGTTGTACCAATTGGAGGTTGTACACGAGTCTTTGTCAAAAGGAAAAAACATATCTTGTATTGATACGAAAATAGCAAAAGGCAATCGTTGTTGTTTGACGGGTGCATAGTGCATACCTTTGTAAATCTTGTGTGCGGAGATCTTAAAAATAAATAAATAAATTGCATCGAATAAAAAGCTGTGATTTCGAGAACAATGATCTAATGTTCTTCAATTGGACTTCGACTTCATCCAACAGCTGTGGGTACCATAAAAAATGAGGGTAGGACCTGGTAGTTTATACCATCAACAGATTTGAGTTGAGAATTAGGGTTTACCGAATTCCATGGACATAACAAAAGGGGGGAAATTGAATTTCATTTTGTATCATAAATAAAAGTGGCACTCAAAATACTTACAAAATTAAACACACAATTAACAGTCATAAATTCTTTAATCGGAAAGCAATTAAAAAGGCACACCAATTATTATAAAGAAGTGGATTAAAATCCAGTTACAGAATACACATCACATGATAATTCAAGAAGAGACATTAGATTTAACCGCGGCGGCGCCGGTGGTGGCAGGTGGAATGCTGACGCCGGGCCAGGGCTTGCAGAGGCAGTGTTGACCGGCGGGAATCCGTCCGTACACCACCGACACGTGGCGGCCGCACCCCTGCCAACTCGTTTTTCCGCAGCTCGAACACTTTGCTTCGTTGCGCATCTTCAATTGATTTTCTTCTGACATTAAATAAAACGCTAATAGCGTGCTTTTATAACACGCTTTTCAACGGAATACTTTTGGCCAACTTGGATTTGTTGTATTTTTTAATTTTAATCCACATAGGTGAATACGATGCTTCAATACACTGTCTACTAGGAAACTACTACGTGTTTATAGCTGTATTTTTCAAAAAAAAAAAAATCGTTAGATTTTTTATCATAAAAATAATATTATTAATCGAATATGAAAAGGGTAAGAAAATTACCCAACATATTTTGTGTAAAGTAAAAGAAAATAACAAATCAATAGAGTTCTAGAAATTCAATCCATCCCAGTAAATCATTTGTTCAAAAAATAGTTAGAAAATAAAAGTAGGTAAACGTCCAATCTTCATATATATTAGTAAACTTGCTGTATGTTTTCCAAATGAGTTGGTCTTGCGTGTCTCCGAGAACACACCGTGCGCCTTTAGAATTTAGTATTATGGGTAAGGGTACATTATTTTATTCTAAATGGTATACACTTAAATCAATAATGGTACACCATTTTGTTTTAAATGGTATACACTTTTCATTAATATTTTTTATTTTTCTTCAAAAAATAAAGGGTACACATCTTTATACTAAAGGGTATACAATTTAACATGAAATTCTAAAGGCGTACGGAGTGTGTCCCCATGCACCCGGGGACACACCACCAACTTCATATACGTGATTTAAGTTCTTCCATTAAATCAACTTTCTCCATTTTAATATTCTTGAAAATAATTGAATTTATTGTCTTTCATTTAGCCACACCAAGCATTCTCAAACACAAGCCAAAGAACTAGTTTCCTTATGAGTTAAGCAAGAATGAACAACATATAATGCATGATAAATTCGACGTTTAAAAACTCATTATCTCGTCTTTAATTGAAACATTGACTTAAGAACTCGTTTTCTTATGAGTTAAGTAATAATAAGCAACATAAAATACATGATAGATTCGACGTTTAAAGACTCATTATCTCATCTTTAATTGAAACATTGACTAATGAAATCGTTTCCTTATGAGTTAATAAGTAATAAAGAACAACATATAATGCATGATAAATTCGACATTTAAAGACTCATTATATCGTCTTTAATTGAAACATTGACTTAAGAACTCGTTTCATGTCTTACCTTTCCTCCCTCTAATAAGACTGCTAAAATGAAGCAAATTAGTAGAGGGATTCGAAGATAAGACAGTCTTTACTCCGACCCAACTAGTGCACTTCATACAAAGGCGAAAAATATATGACTTACCGTTTCTGAGATTTCCTTGCAAAAAGTATAAGTGACATTAGCATTCTGTGCTATAATCCCTCTACTTTGTAACTATAGGAAGACGATCCAACAAAACTCTACATGCATGAACTCGAACCTTAGGCAAAGTAACTTTATTCCAAATAAGAGTTAAATCTTTTTCATTCCATTGTACCCCAATCTTTTGTATTCATATTTTCTCATATGCTCCTTTTGTAGTGTATTTGATAGGGATGCCAATTTAGACCCGACCCGCGGGTACCCGACCTGGCCCGTACGTTTTGGGGCGGCCCGAACCTAGCCCATAGCAAAAATGGGGCGGCACGGCTCGGACCCGCAAATATACGGGGCAGTTCAGAGTCTTGGTTTAGTCCCGGACCTGCCCCGCCCGCCCCGAACACAATAAATGTATAAATTATTTTATATTTTATACATATAATTATATTAATAATATATATATATATATGTATATATATATAATTATATTAAATTATGTATTATATATATTATTTGGAAGTTAGAATAAATTATTTTATTGTGTATCTTATTTTTATTACAATTATTTTAAATTTTATACATATAAATTATTTATAACTATATGTTATATATATATATAATTATATTAAATTATAATTATATTTTATGTTTTTAAATTATTTATTGTGTATTAATATGCTTACAATTTATTTATTTTTATTTTTTAAATTTTATGGATGTTGTTTATATGTGAGTGTATGTTAAATTAATGTTCATGTGATTGATGATGGTTGATTTAAACAAAAAAAAATTAAAAAAAAAATTGGGTTGGGCGGACCCACCCCGTATGGGTCTGGGAATGGGTCTGCAATCTAGGACCATACGAGTAACGGGGCGGGCCTTTAAAAAATTGGCTGATCCGGGTTGCTAACTACTCATCTCAAACACAGCTCGTTGACATCCCTAGTATTTAACTTTTGTTCCTCTTCGCCATTGCCATTTGTCTTCAATATCCTTCTTCGGGGTAAAACAATGAATTAGTGATCATCAAGCATGTGTTGCTCCCTCTCACGTAGTTCTCCACATCTATTGCCACATTCCATCAAATCACTCTCCCATCTCCCACACACTAAAGTGTTTGTGTAAACTAAGACGAAAGAGTCTATTAAATCTGGATTTAAGTTGAATTCCATCCCATAGATCATCCCAAAAAAAGTTTTTATTTTTCCATTCCCTAACACCCTTGTTAAATTTGGAAAAAACCAACATGTTTGATCATCACACGTAGCTTTGAGAATTTCACCCCACCACTCTGATGTTTTGTGTCTCTTCTCCCTTGGGTTATTACCTGATCCAATCCCCCTTGTTTTCCTCCAACTCGACCACAATACATGAGTCCAAAGTCTATCCCTCTCAACATAAAACCTCCAAGCCCATTTACCTAATAAGGCTATGTTAAAAGATTCTAAATTTTTAATCCCAAGACCCCCACAAGCTTTAGGATAACACATAATTTGTCATTTAACTCAAGAAACTTTATTTATGTTTTGTCCACCACCCCAAAAGAACGATCATTGCAATTTAGCAATCTCATTCAACACCACTCTAGGAGCACGATAAATAAAAAACACATAGGTCGAAATTGAGGAAAGTACTGAATTAATGAGAGTAAGTCTTCCCCAATTGAGATTTACAAACGTTTCCATATCTTTAACTTATTTTTCATTAGTAATTAAATAAATTTGGAATTTATAGGTATGAAAAAAGAATTACATTCATATTTTAAAATTTAGTCAATCACAATACCATTTTGAATGATCGAGAATTGTTATGGAGAACTTTGGAAGTCGATTTGATCTAATTTTCATTAATGAAAAATTTTTCATCTCATAAAATTCTTCCATTCCTTTTTTTTTCATTTGTCACTCCTACAACTTCACACCCACCCTAAAAGGAATGGCTCAATCAACATAATTACTTTTAGGTTGTGTTTGGATTGAGTCATTTCAAATCCAAATGATTTGAAAATCAATGGATTTACAATTACTTAGATTTCAAATCCATTCATTGTAATCTCCTCATTTGGATAAATTATGGATTTATGAAAGAATTTATAAATCAATTGATTTCAAATCCATTGTTTGGCCAAAAAAAAAAAATTAATTATTTGAGTTTAAGAGTTTCATTCATAATTAATAATTAATAATATAATATAATTGCATTTTATCATTGTAAATACAAATATATTAAATATATCAACTTTTAATTATGTGCCACTTATTTTTTAAAAAAGAGATACACAACATCAAATATAATAACATGCGATAGAGAATGATATGATTTTGCATGAAAAAACTAACTTATCATAAAAAAAATATTAAACAACTATAATAATCTATTATCTTGATATTCCTCGAACATCTCGTGAGCAAGATTATCCCGAAATACAGTCCATTCAGTTGTAGTTCTAACAACTCTTATTTGCTCCTCATCATCAGAATCATCAGAATCACTTTGATCAGCTAAATCTCGATCAACCTCGACCAACAAAGGATCATTGGGCATTTCACAACGTACAAAATTATGCAAAATGCAACATGCATTGATGATTCTTATTGGAGTCTTTACATCGTAAAAGCTTGCAGTCCTCAATATAACCCATCTTTTCTTTAACAAATCAAAAGTTCTTTCAATTGCATTTCTTGCAGAAGAGTGTTGAAGATTAAATAACTCTTTATAATTCTTGGGAGTATTTTCTCTCCTCTCATTTAAATGGTAACGAGTCCCTCTATATGGGGCAAGAAAACCCTCACCATTTGTGTAGCCAGCATCTACAAGATAATATTGGTCTACAAAAGAAACACAATACAAAGATCAAATAATGACATTAAATTAAAATAATTAATTCAACATACCTTTTGAAACTTTTAACCCATTAGGTCTCTGTAAAGCATCACGTAGTACTCTTGCATCTGAAGCTGATCCTTCCCAACCTGGTAGTGCATATAGAATTTTCAAGTTAGCATTACATGCCCCCAACATATTAGTACTTATTTCTATATCTAGAACTGTCACTTGCTGGAACAGTAAGATCAATAAATGTTCCATCCAATGGTCCAACTACATCCTACACAATATTACCATAACCGTTAATGTGAAAATATGAAATAAGTATTTAATATAAGCTACGATGAAATATTACCGGAAATCAGCTCCACCTATCAACATCTCTTTGATTATATATTTCATCGCTTTGTTGCTTGAGATAAAGCATTCCGAGTTTCAATACTGCATGTAGCACAATATGAAATTGCCTACTTATAGTTTCACTGGACCGAACAAATGTGATTGTGATCGTACTATTTTTTTGGTCATGTCCAAGGATATGCAAAAGATTGCCACAATTTCTTGTAGTGTCACATTCTTTGAAGCAACTAAACCACCTTCATTGCTTAGTAAATCACACAATTTATTAAATGTAAGCACATTTACTCGTAGTTGCTTGTAACATGTAGTATCATGGCTTAAAGACTTCATCCGAAGTTCCCTTTCATAAGCTCTATCATGATGACTTGTCCGAAGCTCTTTCATTAGATATCTATCATTGTACCAAGAACCAATAATGCTAATTAAGAAGCACAATAACGAAATAATTATTACAGCCTCTTCTTCATCATTTTCCTTATCTTCTCTCAGGCGTTTTCGACTAACATTATCCATCAATGTTGGTGGGGGAAATATGATGAATATTCTACAAAAACTGATATATCAGCAAGTAAACCCTGTAAACATAGTTTTCTTTATCAAAATTCATGGCCTCAAATACTTCATCAATCATTGAATAAAATTAAAATAAGAAAAGAAAGAGGGTCATATAGAATAAAAATAATAATAAGCTAATGACTAATTCCTGATTATAAGAAAGAATAAAAGATCCTGTATGAGTTGTTAAAGGGAAATGAAACAGTGACATTAAAAAATAGTATTTCCTATTTAAGCATAGAAACGTGTTTTAAAGTGATGGACATATGTGTGTGTCATTTTCTCTCTCTTGATTTTAAAGAACAATAGGGATGTTAGAATCTTTTAACCACAATGTTGTGAAAAGGTTGCTAAATTAATTCCTTTTCAAAATTTTCCTGAAAATTGAGCTAAATGACCCTAGCTTTTTAAGAAAAAAACAAAACAGGTTGCTGATTTTGGGGGGTCAAGAGGCAAGAATTGTTAGAGGTTTAATGGAGGGGTTAAAAGATGGTATTTTGGGCATTGAATGGGAACTTCCAAAAGAGAAAAAAAGCAAGATTGATGCTGATGAATGGAAATAGTTTTAACAGCAAATAATATAAGAATTATGGTGGAAGCTCTGCTAGAATTTCCAAAATCCATAGTTTTAGAAGTTCTGCATCCTAACATCAGCAAATGAATCAAAACCCAACTCTTCTTTCTAATTTCACCCTTCCTCTCTCCACTCTCTCTCTCTCTCTCTCTCCTTTAGATATATACAGGTCTGTGTATGTATAGATTTTAATTGATAGGCAATGAGTCAATTATGGATTACAAAAGCATCCTGACTATACAACTAAGTTTGTTGCTACCCTTCATTAACACTTCTTCTTATTTAAAACTGTCATGCCAATTTTCTGCATTGCTTTATATGTACTCCCTCTCAACCCACCATACCACCCATGCTTATCTTTAAATTTTACTTCTTATCAATCTTATCTTTATATCTAATATATATAAATCTACTACTTTAACAAATCTTTATATTTCATCGTTACTATTTATACTATAGTTTTTGTTAAACTGACAATTAACAACAACACTACAGATCAAGAAACCATACATCTAAGCATAACAACTCAAGTGAAAGACAAATTGTCCAGCAATGGCCTTTGTTTTCAAATAATATCCTAACTGGATGTGTAGTCCAAAAGGAACCGATGAATTTTTTAAAAATTTATGTGCTCAAAGTTTCCAAGCCACCTAAATTGAAAGAACAGAGAGATTATGCCCAGGAAAAAAAGAATCCAAATCCAAAAATTCAAAGCGCTTCACAAATCAATATCAGTCTAAGATTCAAGAAATTTCAAAAAATAAGAAGTCACCCATAATTTCTTATGAAAATATAAGCAGAAGGACCTCTCAATAACCATATGCCTAAACATGGTGAGCAAAGTTAGAAATTCACCTGAAATTTTTGGTCACTTGAAACCCACCACTCGCCTACCAATTTTTTTGCCACCTAAAAATTCATAAATTAGGAGACGAGAGATTGAGTTTCTTCGATTAGTAGAAGTATATTGAGTTTCTTCGATTAGTAAAAGTTAGGTGCAGACATGGTTTGGCTGGATGAGAGGTGAGATAGAGAGTGGGAAAACATTCTTACCGCCGTGAGATGTTGAACGTTCCGCCGCGACAGAGATGAGAGCGAGAGAGCTGAGGAGAGAGATCGGAATTTTCGATACAGAGTCGCGACAGAGATGACAGCTGAGGAAAGTTCAAATGTTCATATCAGAGCGAGAGATCTCGGATGAGAGACGAGGAAGGATTTCAAATTACTAGGTTAGGGTATGGATTTGAAATCATAGAAAAATAGGCTGAAATTTTTTCATTTGAAATCCAGGATTTAAAATGAACGGATTCGAGAAAATAAATTTAAAATGAACGGATTTGAGAATTCAGGATTTGAAATCCCTTGATTTACCTTTCTATCCAAACATTAGTAGTGGATTTCAAATGCGAATTTATAAATCCATTGCAAAATCACCCGATCCAAACATAGCCTTAAAGAATAGTAATTTGATTTCAAATTTATCATTTAAACTTAACACATTATTTTTTTTATTTATTTGTAACTTAAAATTATCAAATTGCCTTAAAAAAATTGATAAAGTTGGTAAAAAAATCAACTCTCTTCTAAAGAACATCAAAATCAAACATGAAGGATGTTCTAGAAACGAGAGAGTAGACATTTGACAATATTTAGGGTGTTTCTTGTGTGATCCCCAGGTCATGGGTGACCACAGTCGCCAAGTAATATTACCCCACAATATTGAAATGACATAAATTCATATTTCTAGGCTATTATTCTCTCCCTCTCAAAGTTTACATTTGTATTTTTCAAGTGAGTTAAGGAATATAGTATTTTAGTAAGTAACGTGGTGAAAGATATAATATTTATACATAGTGGATAGTTGGAGTTAAAATCATTTTTCATCCCATAAAAATATGAAATTTTTTATTCTGTCCCAAAAAAGATATCATTTTCAATTTAGTCTCATAACTTTCTATATTGGCCAATTTTGGTCCCAAAATCACCGGAATTCAGCACGTGCGCCTCACGTGACCCCTCAATTTGGGGCTTTCCGGCGATTTGGGACCAAAATCGGCCAATATTTGGGAGTTACGGGACTAAATTGAAAATGATATCTTTTTGGGACAAAATCAAAAATATATATTATTATGGGACAAAAAGTGATTTTAACTCCATTTAATTTTTTATTTAAATTCTTAGCACAATTTATATATATATATATATATATATATATATATATATATATTATGACGACTTGATTTTTAGTTTAGGTCTTAAAATAAGACCCAATTTTATAAGTGTTTCAAATTAAGATATAAATTTAGTTTTTTTCTCAAATTAAGGCCTGATTTTTTATATTTGTTATTTTTTTATTATTTTAAGACTTACCATGAAATTTATATTTTCATTTCAAGTCATACAAAATAATTTAAAAATATTATTATACACCTTCAAATCAAATCATAAAATTAAATATGTTATTTTTATTAATATCTTATATTAATTTATAAAATATATTCAATTCGGAAAAAAAATAAAATTACGACAGGCCTTAATTTGAGAAAAAAATGTAAAATTAAGCCTTAAAATGAGACATTTCTTAAATGGAAACTAAAATTGAGACCTAACTTAAAAATTGGATCCTTATATGTAAATTTTCAAATATATATATATATATATATATATATATATATATATATATATATATATATATAAACTATTCTTTATCTAGATTTTTAGTATTTAAAAATTATTCATCTCATATAATATAATCTAAATAATAATATAATATAAAAATTATGTTCTCATAGTACAAAATTCATCTCTCATATTAATTTAAGTTTTAATCCCCAATTTCAATTTTGACATGGTCTCATAGGCAGTGGCGGACATACATGGGTGTTAGGGGGGCACTGGGCCCCCCTGAAAATTTTATAAATAGTAGTATAGATATAGATATGTTAATTATGTCCGTCTGTAGCGCTGTGATGAAGTACTCAGGTTGGTTATTAGCAGGTCCAGTGTTCAATTTTTCTCAATTACAGCATAATTTTTTTTCTCCCTTTTATCTCTTTTATTTATTTATCTCTTTTATTTATTTTAAGTGATACATTATTTACTTTTTAAAATTTTATTTCTTCTGTCATATTAAAAAAAGTTGATAAATAAATTAATTTTTTTTAAAAATAATACGGTATATTTGGGCCCCCTCAACAGAAATCCTGCCTCCGCCACTGCTCATAGGGTATATATCCTATATAATTTAATTTTATATATTAAAAAAATGATAAAACATCAAAGGTAATGGAATAAATAGAAGCTACTAATATTTTATAAAAAAAAAAATCGAAGGTAATATATTTTTAGGGTTCAACTATTAAATTAAAATCATTTTTCGTCCCATAACAATATGAAATTTTTTATTCTATCCCAAAAAATATATAATTTTCAATTTAGTCTGAAATCATCGGAAAGCCCCAAATTGAGGGGTCGCGTGAGGCGCAATTCCGATTATTTTGAGACCAAAATTGGTCAATATAGAAAGTTATGGGACTAAATTGAAAATTATATTTTTTTTGGGACAGAATCAAAATTTTCATATTGTTATAGGACGAAAAATAATTTTAACTCGGATAATTGTATTAGATTATTAGTGTTGTGCCTCATAGAGAGATTAATTACTATTTTATATAAGTTTCATTTACTACGAAGAAATGTAAATTTTATGAGCCCAAAATAAATATAGTAAGCGTTATGGTTGGACGAAAGGAACAATCAAAGTAATTTAAAATCTTTCGTTCTAATGGATCGAATTATTTATTGTTAAAATGTACTCTATGTTCATAAAATTCATCCTATAAAACTAATGCTCATCCATTCCATTTCAATATTTACGTTATTTTTTGGCATAGAAATTAAGGAATATAAGAATATTTTAATGTATAATGGGTTGACAGATATTATATTTTTATATAAAATAGGTAGTTGTATTAGCATAGTATGTGAGTCCATAAAAATATATTAATGGTTTTGTTTGGGACTCATCCAGTGGCGGACGCAGGAAATTTGTCCAGGGGGGCTCAAATTCCTTCCTCTTACAAAACGATTCATATTTACAGTTCCATATTATTTAAGAAAAATTATTTATTTAATAACTTTATTAACATTTTTTAGATATTTTAGTATTTTTACATAAATGCAAAGTGTGTTGAATGTATTAGATGAGATAGATAATTTTGAAATTTTAATCTTTTAAATATCGGATAAAAATATTATTTTTTCTTTACGAGTGTAAAAAATATTGTAATATAACAAAGAAGTGTAAATAATTTTGTAAGATAAAAATAATATCAAATACGACTCCAATGTATTTTTTGTCAAATAAACATGAGTAAGGTCAAATAAACATAAGCAAAATATTTTAAGTCAAATAAACCCATAAATAATAATATAATGATATTATATAAAAAAGAAAGATTAATAAATAATCAATTTAAAATAAAAGAAGTAGGAGCTTTGGGAATGGTCGAACTCCCGACCTCTCACTGCCTCATTCAGTAGGCAAACCATTAGACTACCTAGGTATATCACATTTAAATATTATATATATAGTAATTATTTTGAAAAGTTCAGGGGGGCCCAATGCCCCCCCTGGGCCCAATGTGTGTCCGCCCCTGGACTCATCTATCATAAAGAAAAATGTAAAGCAAATTAAAAATATGTAAAAATTAAAATGGGATTAAGAGAGTATAATTCTTAATAAATAAGCCATATCCTATAATCCTATTATTATTATATTACTATTATAATATATGAAGAAATATAATAAATATCATCACGCTGCACGCAAGTTTTGCCAAGTTGACATTTTATCTTTCAAAATTATACTATAATGTACTATTCCCTCCGTCCCATAGAAGTTGACACACTTTCTTTTTTGGCTTGTCACACTAAAGTGACACATTTTCTTTTTAATGCATGAGACCCACATAAAAACAATTAATATATTCTCATGGGTCATACATATTACCTCTAATACAACTACCCACTACACATTAAATATTATTTCTCTCACTTCACTTTACTTCACTTCACTTTACATTAAATTATTATATTCCTTAATCTCCGTGTCCAAAAAAAATTATATCAACTTTAATGGGACGGAGGGAGTATAAATTATGTGTTGAACAAGTTATTTTGGGTTGATTTTATAATTTCAACGCACTTTCTTGTCGTGATGTCTATGTGATAAATTAATAATTATATTGTGCACCCGGGTGCACCCTATGATAGGGTGCACCCGCTTTAAAAAACAAAAACAAATATAAACAAAAACATATACAATTATGAACAAAAATATATACAATTTAATTCTAAGTTTTTTTAAATGAAAAATTGAGTGGAAAAAAATATACAATTATTAAAAGACATGTATACACTATTGAATAAAAAATCATTTCTAAGTTTTTTTAAATGAAAAATTGAGTGGAAAAAAATATACAATTATTAAAAGACATGTATACACTATTGAATAAAAAATCATACACATATAAAATAATATACATACAAAATAGAATAAAAAGTTATACACATATGGGTACACCCTTGCACCCAATATCAACTCATTAATAACTATGTGATGTCAAAACAAATATTACAAATTAACATTATTTATTATTTTATTAAATCAACAAAAACTACGTAACCTAAATAATACTTTATTTCACGTAAAAAAAATGGTCAAATGGTAAATTTGAATCGGGCGAAGAAGTATATCAGATGTCATTATAAAAAGTACTACTAAAATAGAATTAGAGCCACATTTTATTTTATATTTAAATGTTGCCATAGAATTAGAGCCAAATTTATGATATAGGGCTTATTTTGTTATGATATTAGGATGCAGACAGATGATAGCCATTATTAGAACTCTGTTTCATGTAAATGCTTTCTATTTACAATTGACAACTTTAACTTAAACATTAGTAAATCCTAAAAATAAACCCTTAACCCTAAAAGTAAAGTAGGATATAAACCCCAGGATTCACATAACTATAATTATGTCGATTCACAAAACTGTTTAGTACATAGAAGGAAAAGAGAGAGAGAGATAACAAGTAACAAAAAAAATAATTGTGAAAACTCAAATTCAAAGAAAACAAGTTATACAACACACGTAAATAGATTAACAATCACTCACACAGATGGCAATTATTCCACGCAGGTCTAATTAGGATCTGGACAGCAATGCATCAAATTACGTTGATGCATAAATTATACCTTTACAGATACTTCACCATCCCACGACCCTCCACGCTGAGTTTTGTAGCCTGAAGTTGCTTACGCTTCGGGGCTTTCAGTTGTTGCAATTTCTTGTTCATCTTCAGGAGAGAGAGAAAAATAGCAACTTGAAATAAGGTTGAGAAAGATTAAAATAATGAGAAAAATCAGAGTACTGCAGCACTATGATGGTAATTGCAGAACTTTCCTAGGGGGAGATTATCAGAAGTTGAATGTTTAATTTCAACTTAAGCAAAATGGGCATCATATACACATAACCAGACAACAAATTAGCATATTTTAGACTTTTGGATGTGAGTAACACAGAGTTCAATGGATTATGACAAAGTATTGCACGGAACTATTCTACACTAATGTTACCGTGGAAGTATGTGGTTTAGGTACTATTTTAGTCCTAATCTTAAGGTAAAACTATATTTTCACCTCGTGGCCTGTAAAATTTTACCCTTGTTGTTTATGTACTATTTTATCCATAGGATCTAATCTTTACCCTAGAGTTTAATGTTAACTCCTAAAGCATAATTGTCATTTCAACTCATAATTAAGGAAGTTGTACGTGAATACCTTTGGATCCAAAAGCTCAAGTTAATTTAATCATGTACATTTGAAATGCTGCTATTTGACCATAGTAAGAGTTATGGATGCCAAAAAAAAATGATTCACATTTGATACCTATAAATCACATCAAGCTCCAACCTTTCTACAAAATAAGTTTTTCATCCAGGGTGCTTTAATAGAGAAGGGTTTACAAACCTTCATCCTTCGCTGATCTTGTACCGCCTGTTTAGCTCGTGCACGAACTGCTTCTGGGTCAATCTTGGATTGAGGACGCACCACAAAATCCATCGACATTGCTTCAGGCCTGGAGGCATGTTGCCTTGAAGATGACTGCCCAGGTTTCCGCTTCCTGCAGATTGACATTTTTTTTTTTTTAAATTAGGCACACGCTGTGTAAACAAATAGAATATGACCATTCAAAACACGTCACCCATACAAGGGACCAGCTGAAAGGATGCACATATCTTACCGTGAAATTCCAGCTAAATCCAGGTCATCATCCCGTGACGGTCTTTCTGATACATTACTCATTTCTCTATAGAAGATTAATAAGGAAAAAAAGTCACAGCATTTTGATTAACTCAACAAAATATATACTAAAATCTTCAGTCAAAGAGAAGAGAATAAGTACCTTCTAGGTGGAGGCCTCCTGTACATCCTTTCATCCTCATAGTTTTTCATGTCCTCAAACCGTGTGCTCTTATTGAAAATTGGCCGGCTCTGTAACAGCATTCAGAAAGTTGACATGATTTAAACTATTAACAGACTAAAATGCCCAGTATTTCAGCCTTATAGCCACAAAATAAAGTAATAGCGTAATAGAACATCAGGTTGCTTGATCATGATGATACCATCATACATCTATTTAAAAAATCTTCCCACCCATCCGCTCATAAACAAAAACAAAAATACAGAGGATGGAGAGGGGAGATCAAATTCTTGAATAAGTTATTATACCCATTTATCAACCAACTCTTTAGCAAGTTTTCGATTGGCTGTAGTCTCCTCATCAGACTTTGATAGAAACATAATGACCTGCCAAAGTACAATGTAGCACCAAGCTTAATCCTCAATCTAGTCAGCCACACTAATATTAATGCAGACAAAGGAAAATTGGTAAGAATATTTGGATAATCATCAATAAAATATAAGGAGAGGAAAATGGTAATAAGATTTCTATAAATATAAAAAAAATAAAAAAAAGTAAACAAAACAGAAGAGCACAAGATGATAAAAGTAAAACGATAGAGTTAAGGGAAAAGTAAAAAAAAATGAAATAAATAAAATTTTACTTTACATAAGAAAGAGGAGAGGGCAAAGAAAATAAATGGATTGAAGATTAGATAGGTGATGGTAAAAAAAAAAAAAACTTTGTTTTTTTGCCTTCACACACCTTAACTTACATGTCACACAATAGGTATATGGTATGAAAATCTTAATTTATGCTCATACTGACCTTCCCAAGGCCACTTTTCTTCAGTTGCTCTCTACGATCATATTGCTCTAAGTCAATTGGAAACTGCAGACAGAACAATCTATCAGTCTCCATTCATTGAAGTTCACTGATAACACAGATATTAAAAGATGGTTATTTTCTTACATCATTTAAGATCTTTAAAACAGCAGCGCGGACATTAATATTTGGTAGGCTTCCATCTGGGAGAGGCTCAAGCCAATTCTTTAGAAGAGTCAGGACTCCATGATCAAGAAACTCTGGCTGAAGTTGTTTTCTGTAAAATAAGCAATCCTTATTACTTGCAATTGAAATATTCTTATGAGCCAGACAAAGAAATCAAAGGATAAGTATCTAACTTTGATAGGACATCTGTTAGAAGATACAATTTCTTTAACTTAGTTATCGCAGGTTTCCCCTGCCTATTGAGGTCTGCATCAGCTTCTGCAGCCACCTCAAGCTCAGCCATGACTCCCTCAACTTGCAAAGCAATTTCAGCAGGACTTTTTTCACTCTTCTTCTTTTTCTTTCCAATCTTAAAGAGCTCATTGATTTCATCATCCTCTTCTCCTTCTTCTGCCTGGAAAAATTTTTTAAGCAGAACAAATAAGCAATTGAAACCAAAATAAAACAAATAGCTTCACTTAATACTTAATAGCCAATAAATTAGCATGATACCCTTTAATTGGTTCAAAGAATAGAGAACACAGAAGAGAAGGTTAGTGAGAAGAGACAGAAATGGAGAAGGGTGTTTAAGTAGCAAAAATAAAGATAGTAACAGTTAATATTATACCAAATTAAATTGAAACTATAGTTACAAATAGATGGAATCCGTCCTACTTTAATGGATTATATTTATGTAAATGAAATTAAGGTTTAAGTTAACAAATAGACAGAAAACACTGCTTTTTAATTACTAACCATTATGAAATATATTTGGGGATAGTAGCCAGCCCGATTCAGTAAATGAGAGGCAAGATCACAATAGCATAAAATAAATAAATAAGTATTAAGGTAATGCCAAATATTTAAGATCAATTCAGCAAAAATTAATAACATAAGCATGCATATCTTCGCAACCAAGCCAACTATAAACAAACGAATCGACCAACAATCAGAACATTAAAAAACTGAGCATGAATAAATTCAACTACAAACTTAACTAATGAAAAAATGTTTTCTAAGTAACACTCAATCATGGTATATAAAAGATATTGCCTCTTTTTCAGCTATACTTTCCATGTCACAACAACATAAGATTATCGTTAAGAAGTGTAACGACCAACACAATTTAAAGAGTTAAAACCATCAAACATAGGATAAATTTCATATTCAAAAGCAAACAAGAAAAGAAAAAATTTATAAAGTTTTTAGATTATATAAATCACAAAAGTTACAATATACAGAAAATCTTGTATGATCTCAATGTTGTACAAATAATGCATAATTCAAACAACATATAGTTCCAACCTGGGGAGCTCGACTTGGAGAATGATCATTGTCATCTCCATAACGGTCAGAAGGATCCACACCAGTATCATCAATGAAATTATCATCATCCACAGTCCTGACACCATCCTGGTCATCCTAAAAAGCGAAAGGCACTTCAATCAGCATTAGCCACTTATATTGAAAACATTTCACTTGAAAGCACTCTCGAGGCTCATAGCATACAAAATAACGAATTAAATAGTGAGCACAAAATTCCAAAGTCAGGATCAAAGTTTGCAAAATATGACCTTATCTGATAAAGATTGCAAATCAAAATCACCCAATATGATAAAAATCCAAATGCATGGAACAGTAATAAACACTAGCCACTGATGTATGAAAATATTTCACTTGAAGACACTTGAGACTCATATCATACAACATAGTAATAGGTAAATTAAAAGGCACAAAATTCAAGAAATAGATTAAAGGTTGAAAAATAACCTTTTCCAATATAGATTGCAAAATCAGATCATCGATATCCCCAAATAAGATGAAACTCCAAATATATATATACGCAGCCAAATGCTCATAAAATGCACTCAAGAACAAAAACATGTGGCATAAGTCTATATTGAAAACACATAAGTCATCATAACAGGAAGAAATGTGGAAAAAAAATATTTAGTAGCAGTATTAAACCTCAGAATTGCCACCCGCAATAGTGTCCCACATCTCCTTCATCTCAGGGTCAGCTTCATGATCCCTAATTCTCCCTCCACCGCCTTTCTTAACCCTAAACTTCTTCTCTACTTTCTCCCCCTTCCGCTTTTTCTCCAGATTTCTACTTTTCTCCCCTATCTCCCTCTTTCTCTTTCCACCATCCGAGTACTCTTCTCTCACCAATCCCACCTCATCATCATCCCTACCATGACCTCTACCAACATCACCAATATCATCATCTAAACCAAAATCTACTGGACCCGATTCTTTATCAGATGACTTTTTGATCAAACGCTTTCGGGGCTTCGCATTGGAATCATTGTACACTGGAGTTGGAGATCTGTCGCGGTGATCATAGACAGCGTCATCTTCATCATCCAGGAGATGTTGGTGGGGCTCATCACCATCAGATCGGATATCCTCATCGAAGTCCATCAATGGCTCGCCGTCCTCATCTCTATAGCTGAATTAAACACCCAAAATACCCACAAGTTATCATTTTGAACCCTAATTTAATAAATGAACTGAAAAAAAAACCCTAATTCAAACACGCACGCCCACATTAACAGGATAATAAGTAACAAACTGAAACCCCGAATTCAACATCGAAATAACCCTAATCCTGCGTTCACACAAAATTCAATAATTTTCAGTATCGATTGAATAATTTCAAAATGAAGGAAGATGAACTTACGGGTTGTCCTCATACCCCATGCTTGATTCAGAAGTTCAACCTCTGATGCAGTAAAGTTGGAATAAAATGCGTATGCGAATCAAACAAGCCGTGTATACAGCTTAATTTGGTGATTGATAAGAAACTTTTGCATAAATAGTAGTATGAATTAAAAAACTCATTCGACCAGATAACAGCAATTATTGCAGAGAAGGCTGAATAATCGTATCTGTAATTCTGTATGACAAATTAGATTACCTAATAAATTTAACTTAGAGAAAAATGACTGAAATCGGAGCTTATTACAGTGGACAAGCTGACGAAAGATTCGAGAAGGTGAAAACTTTAGTTACGATTTACGTTTCACTCTCTCTCTCGCAACTTAACTTTCTGGAATTTTAAAAAATCAATCTAATCTGCTACTTCCTCACACCAATATATTTGGTGCAAACTGCAAATAAAAATGGGATGACTCCACTTTTTTTCTTTTGAAAATATACATCGCGTTAATATTCACATTTGTTTCTAAGAAATACAAGCATTTTAACACTGTCGTTGCACGGAGATAGATTTTAAAAAAATAAAATTATATAAATATAGATTTTTATAATAATAAAATTATATATATATCGTGGACACATAAACACATGTAATTATGTATTTTCTCTGTCCCATCCCAAAAATTACATATTTTTAAATTGGGTGTTTCATTATAACAGTTACATTCTTTTTGTGTATGAGACAATTGGGTGTTTCATTATAACAGTTACATTCTTTTTGTGTATGAGACCCACACAATTAAATAATTAAAATATCTCAATAGGACTCATCCGCCATATTAATACAATCATTCACTATACATTAAAATATTATTTATCTCACCTCAATACATATTTAAATACTAAATTTCTTAATCCCCATGCAAAAAACAAATATGAGACGAAGGGAATACATATATATGAGGTTTTATGGTGTACCCCACTATTAGGGGCCCCCACCGCCCCTGCCCTGGGGATTGGTGGAGGAGGTAAATCGCAGGATGTGCCTCAAGTGGCTTATAGAGAGGGCTCACTATTTAACTTGTGCTGCAAGGGGTCAAATCCATACCAAAGACAGAAATCGAGAGGGCTCACTATTTAACTTGTGCTGCAAGGGGTCAAATCCATGCCAAAGACAGGAATCAAACCCCACCCTACAACTACCAAGCTCAGTTGGAAGGCATTTACTCCCTTCCCTCTACCGCTTGAGCTATGCCGCATATATATATGAGGTTTTATATTATGATGATGATGTATATATTTAGTTTAGTTCTTTATGTGTAATAAATTAAATAGTATTTAGTTGAATCGATGTTATACGACCCTTATACGTTTTTCATGTATAACAAATTAATGTAATTATAAAAAATCAACAATTTTAAAATTTTTATTAATATTTATATTTCATTACATAAGCATATGTTAACGTATGAACAATTTCAAATAATGGTCTTAATTACTTAATATTATTTTCAAATACAACCCAAATTTTTCCAATAATTAACTAAAATTGAAACAAATTTTAACATATTAATTGATATAAAAAAATAAGCATACAAAAATAATATTTTTAATTATAATTATTTTGTTGGACATAAAATTATTAGAATTAAAAAATGTGATAGTAAAACACCTAAATGTATTTATTTAAGGAAATAAGAATGAAATGATTGGTGAGAAATTGAGAAGAAGTGAGAAATTGAAGAGATTTTGACCCAAAATTTTGAGCGGGAAAAAGAAGTTGACTTTAGGTATTTTTACATATATAAATATATATATATATATATATATATATATATATATATATATATATATATATATATATAGAGAGAGAGAGAGAGAGATACTCCCACTATTTGAAATAAATTTCATCGTTGTTGACACCGAGTTTAAGAAAAATTATTTTTTGACTACTTTTATTAACTTTTAGAAGGTAATGTAGTATTTTTAGGTAATTAAATTATAAAACATGTTAGGTGTATTGGATGAGAATGGTAAATTTGTAATCAATATATGTACTATTAGAGTGAGGATTTATATGATATTTCCTTTTTTTTATGGTGAAGTATAATGAGAGATAAACGAAAATAGAAAGTACTAAGTTTAATATTGGAATGAAATAAGTATAACAATTAATATTAGCAAATAAAGGAACTATATTTTAGAGTCAAACTTGCAGCTCAAATCCTCAAATGGGACCCACCTATTTCATCTCCTGTTCCAACTACTAAATACTTGTCACATACTCATGTTCAATACTTAAATTATCTTATACAAGAGTTTATTAATCATTAATTAAGAAATAATTTTTTAATAAAAAAAAGAATTATCTTATACAAGGGTTTATTAATCATTAATTAGAAAATAATTTTTTAATAGAAAAAAGTATAAATATCATGCGAAATATTGTTCTGACATAGGAGTGTCTTTTATCATTGAGTTGGTCTCTTGTGTTCCGGATGTACAAGGTGTGTAAGGATATAATATTTTGTCCGGAAGGTGTACACTTTTAATTAATAAGGTGATGTTTGTTTTGGATTTAATTTGATTTAATAAACCAGTTAATAGTTTTATTCTATACTCCTTGTTATGCTTGTTTTAGGTTTATGTATGGTGTGTTTAAATTTTATGTCAAATCAAGTATTAATTAAGGTGAGAGAAATGATAAAAGTAAGAGAAAGAAAGGAAGAAAAAATATTATGTGGTGTATGTTTAAACTTTATGTCAAATCAAGTATTAATTGAGATGAGAGAAGTGATAAAAGTAAGAGAGAAAGGAAGAAAAAATATTAATTGAGGAGAAATAATGTATGGTAGGGGTGAGTAAGTGTTAATAGGGTTAGTAGATGTATATAGAGGAGATTTAATAAATACGTGGGGTATTAACCCAAATCAAACATCAATCAAGAGTATAATTTTTTCATTGAAATGATTAGTTGAAATATGAATAATATTTATTTGATTAAAAAATTTTTTTTAGCAAATTAAGGGTGCACATTTTTATATGAATAGTGTTAATGTTAAATGGTACATGTTTTTATATTAAATGATAATAACTTTTGAAAAATGCGAAATTTGGGGTACGATGCCCCAAAACACGCAAGTTTTAGTCTTTAAATAAGTACTCCCTCCGTCCGCCTTTAAGGGTGTCATTTGCTTTTTGCACGTGAATTAAGAAGTATTATTATTTAATGTGTAGTGGATAGTTGTATTAGTGTAGGTGTGGTCCAATTTTTTAGTTATATTAGTGGGTGTATGTGGATCTATATGTATAAAAAAGAAAATGTGACCCTTGAAGACGGACGCCCAAAATGGAAAAATGATACCCCTGAAAGCGGACGGATGGAGTAAATGTTAAAGTGTGAAATATTTGGTAGAATAAAAAAAGAGTGAGGCTCTTGTGCCCCGTACTCATTTGCAATTTAAACCCCTAGCAATACATAGATTTAAATAGAATAGGGAGGAGAATGGTTGTGTTTACATGGGACACCCTCCGAGGGCGGAAGAGCTTGTGCCTCCAAAAAAAAAATGAAGAAATAATAATAATAAAAGAGGTGTAAAATACTTCAGCTAGCCTAAAAGACCATTTACTCGCTCTTGCTATAGCCTTTATACACAAGTGTCACACAAGGCACCGGTTCTTCTTCATCCAACACCTATTCCGAACGACTCAACGATTAACCACGGATCCCTTGAATAATTACCTGGGCAATTGAATCGATTTGAGTGGCCGTGTATGAGCGTGATCAAAGAAAAGTGCAAGAAAGCTAAAGAGGAAAAATATGGAACTGAATAATGTTTTCTTCGTTATCCCCAATTACATCAGATTCGTTCTTCTTATATGGGCCCTAACTAACAATTAACTGCTGTTAATAGAGTTAGGCCAACTAACTACTAAATCGTGTTTTAAGAAGTACGTTTCTAAAAAATAGAAATACAAAATATACAAGTGCGTTTCTAAAAATAGAAATAGAAATACAAGATATATGACAATTGCCTCCCCTTGAAAACGTGGCTTGTCCTCAAGCCACCAGCTGTGGAAAACGAGTAGAAATCTCTTGGAAATCCTCCCACGTGGCTTCATCTTTAGGTAAATGTGCCCAGTGGAGCAAAACCTGTGAACGAGGTTTGTTGTTGCATTTAACAATCCTACGAGCCAAGATTGTAACAGGGTGCAACAAAACCTTGCCTTCATCATCAAAATGTGGTAATACAGCTGTAACTCTATCCGATGACTTGACACCCTTCTTAAGCAAACTCACATGGAATATTGGATGAATGCGAGATAGGGGCGGCAGCTGCAATTCGTAGGCGACAGGTCCCACACGTTTAAGAACTTGAAAGGGACCAGCATACCTTGGGCTTAGCTTCCAGAATTTGTGTAGCTGTAGCTAGTGTTGTTTATACGGTTTGAGCTTCAAGTATACCCAATCACCCACCTCGAACTCTCGAAAACTGCGCCCTTTATCCGCCTGTACTTTCATCCTATCTTGAGCTTTTTGTAGTACTCGCTTAAGGTGTATGCAAACGAAGAAGTAGCTACTTTCTTTAATTTGTTCTAATTTCTCTTATCTTGAAGGTGTATGCAAACGAGGTCAAAAGGGAATCAAATCGAACCAATTGATCTAGAGCTTGAAAACACTTTGAGGAGAAGGAGAAGAGAGAACAAAACCAAAAATAGTGATCTTATGGAGAATTTTCAAGAAGATAATCGCGTGGAGATAGAGCATGATGGGGAAGGAGGACACAATATGAACGTGCAAGACAACGCACATCAATTCAATGAGAATCCTCCTCAACAAGCCTATCAAAATCATGGAGCTATGAACAACCAAGCTTTTCTTCAACAAATGGTGCAATAAGTTCTAAGGCAACAAGGCTTTCAACAAGCTTATGCTCCTCCACAACAAGCTTATGTGCCACCACCTCCATCTTCGGTGCAACATGGAATGCAAAATGATCAAAGGGTGATCCGGGATTTCTTCATGCCGAGGACAATGCCACAAATGATGGGACCACCAATTCATGCCAACAACTTTGAATTTAAAATGGGCTTGATTTCATTGGTGAGAGAGCAACAATTTAGTGGAGCTCCGAATGAAGATCCTAATGCTCATCTAGCTCAATTCGTCGAGATTGCTAACACCGTGAAGATGAATGGGGTGAGTGAAGATTGTATCAAGATGAGGTTGTTTCCGTTTTCTTTGAGGGATAGAGCTCGAACATGGCTCTCCACTATTACACCGGGTACGTGCAACACTTGGGACGAGCTAGCACAAATGTTTTTGAACAAATACTTCCCACCTTCCAAGACGCTTCAAATGAAGAGCTTGATCACTCAATTCAAGCAAATGCCTCAAGAGAGTTTTTATGAAGCGTGGGAAAGATTTAAGGATATGCTACGCAAGTGTCCACAACATGGTTTCCCAGAGAATCAACAAGTTGGATTTTTCTATCAAGGACTTGTGAATGGGCAAAGAGTGCTTGTTGATGCTTCAGTGGGTAGATCCGTACTTGGAGTGACTCCGGAAAGGGCCATAAAAATTTTTGAAGAGATTGCTACAAATGTGTACCAATGGCCATCGGAGAGGGTAAGTGGATGCTATGGATTTGAAAGTTTTGATCAAGGGCAACACTCGAGTGTGAAGAGTGTGAATGTTGAAGCACAAGTGCCAAGCATGGAAAAGATAGTGGCGGAAGTCATTAAACAAATAAGCTTGAATCAAAGTGTGAACAATCAAGGAGCGAATATGATTGAGGGGCTACAAGTCGAGGAAGGTGTGCTACCTCCGAATGTTGTGAACGTGAACAATGGGCCAACTATATGCCACATGTTGAGGATGTGTCGTACATGCAAGGAATAAACTACCAAGGGAATTACCAAAATAATTTCCAAGGTAGTTTCAACCAAAGTCAAGAAAACTATCCACCAAGGAAAGGGGGCTTTAATGGTCAAAGTAGTGGAAGCTCATACCCACAACAACAAAGGCAAAGCAACTTCTCTTACTCTAATCCGAGCAATGCGGTTGCGTATCCTCCGGGATATCAACCGAGAGCTAAGGCACCGAACAATGAGGGAAGAGCATCAACCGATGAGCTACTTGAACAATTAATTGCATCAAACAGAGCTAGAGATGAAGCTAATGAAAGAAGATTCAAAGCTCTTGAGGAAAATAATGAAAGAAGATTAAAAGCTATTGAGGAAAATAGTGATAGAAGATGCAAAGCTTTGGAGTATAATGTTGGACAAATGGCAAGTTCATTGAGTGCTCAACAAAAAAAAAAGTTCCCGGCCACAACCGAAGTTAATCCAAAGGCTCAATGTTTGGTGGTTGATATGAAAGAGGAACGAAAGGTTGAAGAAGGGTTGGTGGAAAGCAAGGTTGTTGAAGAAATGAAAGAAGAGCAAAAGCCTAAATGGATACCTAAGTGGAAAAGGGTGCAAGAGGAAAAGAAAGTTGAGGAGAAGATCAAAGAAGAGGATTACAAACGTGACTATTGGGGTATTCCGATCACTCCATTCCCTATTTCATATCCACAAATGTTTGTAAAAGAGGAGAAGAAAAAGGAATTTGTGGAGTATGTCATGTCTCTCAAGAAGAAGTATGAAGAGAAAAAGAAAGAGGGGCAACCCAAAACGAGTGAGCCGATGCAAAAAGGGGGGCCTACAAAGGTTGGTGATCCGGGGAAGTTCATAATCCCTTGTGATTTTGAAGGAAAAAGCACCCTCGATCATTGTGTGACTTGGGGGCAAGTGTCAACGTGATGTCTCATGCCACGTTTAAAGACCTTGAAATTGGAGAGCTAAAACCAACAACAATCCGTCTTGAAGTAGTAAATGGCGAGGTTGTGAAGCCACTTGGGATTGTTGAAGATGTTGAGGTCAAAGTGAAGGGGTTAGCATTTCCAGTTGATTTCATGGTTTTGGAAGTGAAAGCGGACCCTAAAGTTCCACTTATTTTTGGAAGACCGTTTCTAGCCACTAGGAGAGCAAAGATTGATGTTGGTAGAGAGGAGTTATCCTTGAGCTCAAAAGGAAAAAGTGTCACATTATTGTGCAAGAAAGATAAAGGGATCAAGCCTCATCATACAAGGCCTCCGGATGATTTCGATGATCATGATTCTCTTCTCTTTGACAATTTAAATTCATTTCTTCATGATTATATGAAATTGTCAAATGCTAATTTGTCTTCTTGTGATGTTAATAGGATGAAAGCATCGGAGCTCGATTGGAAACTCGACAAAGGAGAAAGAGGAAGTCCACTAGAATCACTTCTCAATGACGATTTGATGCTTGTAAGCAAGAATGGTGAGGTTGAGCTAGTGGACAAGAAGAAGGCCAAGCTAATGTTCAAAGTGAGGATGCGAGGAGAAAGTGGGATGGACCATCATTTGGTCCAATGATCGTAAAATTCCGTCCGGCTTGAAGACGTTAAACTTAGCGTTAAATGGGAGGCAACCCATTCTTTTGTTATTTTGATGTTTTTTTTTGTTGATTTTGGTCTTGTAGGTGGATTGTGCTCGTGAGAAAAAGAATGTTGAAGAAAGGAGAAGAGCTTCATGGATTTGAGTAAAAATATCACCATTTGTTGCAAACTTAATTCTCGACTCTTGTATCGAGTCAAGTTTGGGGGAAAAGTGCATGGTGAACATAGCTTAAGTCGTGTGAATGCATTTACTTCTCCACAAAAAGATCATCAATGGAAACTACAAGGGTAAGTCCCACCACTTTTTGCAAACTTAATTCTCATCTCTTAGTTCGATTTAAGTTTGGGGGGAGAGCGCGTGGTGTGACTCACCACTTAAGTGTGTTTGATATGATGATATATTGATGATGATAGGTCTTCTTGTAATATTCACCCAATTTTAAAATTTTTCTCATGAGTTTTGGTTGGATTTTGGTATGATTGGTTGTGTTGAAGTGCATGTGAATCCATATTTTTAATGCAATTGTGGAGCTAACGGTGTTTGTTGAGTTTTTGAGCATGAATGAAGAGGTATTGGAAGCATGAATGGAGCTTGGAGCTAATGCTTTCTTTACCAAATGCCTATTGAGGGAGTACTCTACACCTTATTACTTCTAGTTACTTGATATATTTTGATGTGGATTGATGTGATTAGCATGCTACTTCATGTGTTATGTTTTTGGGATGTTTATTTTCATTATTTAGGATTTTCTTTTCAATAAAAGTTGGGATGATTGTGAGCTTACATTGTTATGGATGATTTGAATGTGTGCTTTATTGTTTAATGATGGTGATTGTTGTTTTTGCATGTTATGTGTTTTTATTTTGTTTCTTGTTTGTTGAGTCTTTATTTTATGTTTTGTGTGTTTTCTTATTTTTGTCTTGGTATGTTTGGTTGTTTGTTTTGGATGTTGTGAGTCATTTTTGAATATGAGTGGTGATATGTTGTGGTAGTAAGTGATGACAAGTTATGATTAAGAATCTCTACACTTTCGAATTGTGACATGTTTTACTTAACTTGTTCAATTTTGAGATGAATGTGGTGTAATAAGTTCCTAAGGTCCGAGCATAAGCTTGTGAGAATTTGAGCCTCAACCGTGCATACATGGTTTTTTTTCATGAGTGGATTGGTTGTGTTTGATAAGCTAGAACTTGCTCAAGGACTATAGGAACGAGCCCGATTTGTGGAGATTAGTGAAATGATCTAAGGCCATCCTTGTCATTTATAGTCATTGCCAAATATTTTCCTACCTTGAACGTCATCCCTAGTCAACCACTTTGAGCCTTACAGCCATTTTATTGTGAATTTAGCACATTACAAGCCTTGATTACCCATTTGAGCCTTATATAATTACCCTTTTGTGTGAGTGATTGAGGAGATGTAGTTTAGAAAGGTTTGATGAGAATTGTGCAAGAAAAGAAAGAAAATGGTAACAAGCAAGAAAAAGGATGAAAAAGAGCACAAACAAGAATGAACATACAACCTCAAAATAAGAAAATGAGCAAAGCAATAACAATATGCTCAAGTACTTAAAAGTTCAAAGAAGGAAGCATGCATTAAAAGAAGCTCAAAATCTAAGGAAAGTTTATGATTTGTGCTTGTGATTACCAAAGTTGAGAAAGGAAGAAAGAAAAGTGGAGAAGTTGAGGAAGTTGATCATCTCTTCGATTACTTACACTTGTTAGTCACTATTATCCATACTCTTCCTACCTTACCAAAGAGCCTATCATTACATCCCAATTAAAGACCTTTTTGATCATTAATTTAAACTTTGGTGGTTTGTGAATGTAGTCCACGAGCAAGCTTATAGCGAGTCGAGCCAATCGATTGATGAGTGTTGTTTTACCCTACTTTAAAGAGGTTGAGTGAAATTGATATCTATGTGAGGCTTGGACTAAAAAGGGACTATATTACACTATCATTCTCTTTAGATTGAACTTGTTAATTCTTCATGTCATGAATCTAATGTTGTAGGATGACTTAGCATAAATTGTGATTCTTATTAGTATTGATGTGTTGTTACTTATGTTCGTTTAGTCTTTTCCTAGGTGAAAATCACTCTCCTTAGTTTATCATTTTCGTTGTGCGGGGACGCACAACACTTTAAGTTTGGGGGTGTGATGAGTGATATTTTTACCTAGATTTTAGTGTCTTTTTATGTGAGTTTTCGTATTATTTTATCCGTATTTTATGTTCTATTTGGTTGTGTTTTGTATTTTTATGGAAATGTGTGTGAATGAGCTTAAACCTATAATTTTCACTTTTTATTTGATGCTAGATATGATAAGGAATACGTAGGAAAAAGCGGATCTCAATTCGGAGTTGAAACGAGGGAGAACGAGCCAAAACAGTGAAGAAATACAAGAGCCAGCACCAACACGGGCCGTGTAGCCAACACGGCCCTGTAAGCGATGGCCGTGCGGCGACACCTATTCATTCAACACGGGCACCTTAAGGCCGTGTCCAGTCGCACGAGTCGTATTGGCAGCAAGAGCCGTGTCATCAACACGGCCCTGTAAGAAAAGGCCGTGCGGGAGCATCAGTTTACACGACACGGCCACATTATGGCCGTGTGACAGAGCACGACTCGTGCTGCGTAAAATCCTGGAAAAAAAATCAGAATCCTTCTAGAAGCCTCCCAAGGGGTATAAATACCCAATACTTCAATATGTGAGAAAAGATCCGAAATTCCATCTTCCACACACACCTCACACACCATTTCTTCCATTTTCCACCATCATCTTCATCCATTCTTCATCCACCCATCTACCTTGATCCAACCATCAAATCCTCCATCCAAGTAGTAGAGAAGCAAGGAAGAGAGGTGAATTGCAAGGGGAAGAAGAAGATCACCATTGGAGACATCCAAGGGAGTTTTCATCTACACTTTGTATTGAAACCTATTGTTTATCATGTTTTGTAAGGAATTTAATGTCTATGTTAATTTTCTTATGGATATGAGAGGCTAATCTCCCTTGTGAGATTAGCAATATGAATTGTGTTGGATAATTTTTGGTATTTTGCAATTGAATGATTATGTTGATTGGGTTAATTGATTTTCTATCATTGATGCTTTAGATCTTGAGGTTTATGATTATTTATGTGTTTAATTGTTTTAAGCATGTGATTAGATTGAGAAGTCAATTGCATATTTAGGATAATTAAATGAATCATTTCATCAAACACTTCATATGCATTATAGATTGTGAAGAGATTGAGAAGTCCTTCATAGTTTAGAACCCTTTGATAGAACATATCATTTATTAGATTGAGAAGTCAATAGATTATGTGAAGGTACTCTCATTTCAAGCTTAGTACCTAGTTGGAATTGTTTGAGTGAGAACCAATCCAATTAATGTCATTCCATATCCCATTCATTCCGAGAGGGAGTTCAGGTGATCTTAGTGTTGGCCCTTAGCCTTTGTCCCATGACACATATGAATTCATTGCATGATACCTAGATTTTCCATGCTTTAAGTATTGCTAGTCTCATCTCTATCTACTTGGCTCATTCATTCATCTCCTATTCATCTATCCATTTATTTTATTGTCATTTTCATTTGATTAGCCATAGTTTAGTGGACATGACCAATTAAAGAAATTATCGAACCACAGGGAGAAAGGTACTAGGGTCTAAGCGATCTCGTGTTTGTCATAGTATTATAGAGATGAACGAGAAGGGGAGATAATCAAGAAATGATAATAAAATAAATGGATAGATGAATAGGAGATGAATGAATGAGCCAAGTAGATAGAGATGAGACTAGCAATACTTAAAGCATGGAAAATCTAGGTATCATGCAATGAATTCATATGTGTCATGGGACAAAGGCTAAGGGCCAACACTAAGATCACCTAAACTCCCTCTCGGAATGAATAGGATATGGAATGACCTTCATTGGATTGGTTCTCACTCAAACAATTCCAACTAGGTACTAAGCTTGAAATGAGAGTCCCTTCACATAATCTATTGACTTCTCAATCTAATAAATGATATGTTCTATCAAAGGGTTCTAAACTATGAAGGACTTCTCAATCTCTTCACAATCTATAATGCACATGAAGTGTTTGATGAAATGATTCACTTAATTATCCTAAATATGCAATTGACTTCTCAATCTAATCACATGCTTAAAACAATTAAACACACAAATAATCATAAACCTCAAGATCTAAAGCATCAATGATAGAAAATCAATTAACCCAATCAACATAATCATTCAATTGCAAAATACCAAAAATTATCCAACACAATTCATATTGCTAATCTCACAAGGGAGATTAGCCTCTCATATCCATAAGAAAATTAACATAGACATTAAATTCCTTACAAAACATGATAAACAATAGGTTTCAATACAAAGTGTAGATGAAAACTCCCTTGGATGTCTCCAATGGTGATCTTCTTCTTCCCCTTGCAATTCACCTCTCTTCCTTGCTTTTCTACTACTTGGATGGAGGATTTGATGGTTGGATCAAGGTAGATGGGTGGATGAAGAATGGATGAAGATGATGGTGGAAAATGGAAGAAATGGTGTGTGAGGTGTGTGTGGAAGATGGAATTTCGGATCTTTTCTCACATATTGAAGTATTGGGTATTTATACCCCTTGGGAGGCTTCTAGAAGGATTCTGATTTTTTTTCCAGGATTTTACGCAGCACGAGTCGTGCTCTGTCACACGGCCATAATGTGGCCGTGTCGTGTAAACTGATGCTCCCGCACGGCCTTTTCTTACAGGGCCGTGTTGATGACACGGCTCGTGCTGCCAACACGACTCGTGCGACTGGACACGGCCTTAAGGTGCCCGTGTTGAACGAATAGGTGTCGCCGCACGGCCATCGCTTACAGGGCCGTGTTGGCTACACGGCCCGTGTTGGTGCTGGCTCCTGTATTTCTTCACTGTTTTGGCTCGTTCTCCCTCGTTTCAACTCCGAATTGAGATCCGCTTTTTCCTACGTCTTCCTTATCATATCTAGCATCAAATAAAAAGTGAAAATTATAGGTTTAAGCTCATTCACATACATTTCCATAAAAATACAAAACACAACCAAATAGAACATAAAATACGGATAAAATAATACGAAAACTCACATAAAAAGACACTAAAATCTAGGTGAAAATATCACTCATCAGTGTAACTGGATATCTCTTTTCTCTCTGAGAGAAGCTTCCACACCAACAACTTGCGGTTGTAAATAGGTAGAGATAGCCAAAGGTGTGGGCTTGTAACCATACAAGGCTTCAAATGGAGATATGCTAATAGAGGTATGAAAGGAAGTGTTGTACCAGAATTCCGCCAATGGAAGACAACGAATCCACGTACGCGGGCTGTTGCTACACATGCACCTCAAATAAGTTTCCAGACATTGATTCACCCGCTCACTCTGCCCGTCGGTTTGAGGATGATAAGCAGTACTCAAGTGATGTTGCACACCTAAAAGTTTGAACATCTCCTTCCAAAAAAGACTAGTGAAGATTCTATCTCTATCAGAAGTAATACTACATGGTAAGCCATGTAATTTGTAAACAATGTCAATGAACAATTGAGCAATATGTGAAGCAGTATAAGGGTGGTGTAGTGCAACAAAATGTGCATATTTAGTGTATCTATCAACTATTACCCAAATCGAATCCTTACCATTTGATGTAGGCAACTGCTCAATGAAATCCATGGTGATGTGTTGCCAAGCCTGATTGGGAATAGGTAGAGGATGAAGAAGACCTGGTGACCTTGTGTGCTCATGTTTGCTTAATTGGCATTGATGACACTCGAGCACTCTTTGCTGAATAGCCATCCTCATACCTGGCCACCAAAATGTAGCCTTAATCCTCTTATAGGTGGCATTCACCCCTGAATGTCCTCCATAACCCGAGGCATGCATATATTCTATTATTTTCTCCCGTAACGTACCCGTAGAACCCACAAACAACATTCCTTTGTACTTCAACAGCCCATCATAGTATGAGAACAGAGACAAATTATAAGGAACAGCAACATTCTCTATTATGGCTTCTTGTGCTTCCAAATCTCTCTCATAACTACTCTGCAACTCAGACATCCAAGCAGGTTTGCACTCTGTAATTGTAAAACAAGTAGACTCTATATGATCTCTTCTAGACAAAGCATCAGCCACCTTGTTCTCTGCCCCTTTCTTATATTCAATTCGATAATCAAAGCCAAGCAACTTGGTCAAATACTTGTGTTGTAAAGGTGTAGAAATCTTCTGTTCAAGCAAGTATTTGAGGCTATGATGGTCAGTTCTAATAATAAATTAACCATTCAGCAAGTAAGATCTCCACTTTTCAATAGCTTGAATTATTGCAAGAAATTCCTTTTCATATACAGAAAGACCAAGATTTCTCTTAGCAAGGGCCTTGCTTAAGAAAGCAATAGGATGAGAATCTTGCATCAACACTGCCCCAATACCATCATAGCACACATCTGTCTCTAAAATGAATGGAACACCGAAATTTGGTAATTGTAAGACAGGTGCAGTAACCATGGCTCTCTTCAATTCCTCAAATGCACTTTCAGCTTTTTCTGTCCACACAAAGTTTCCCTTCTTGGTCATGTCTGTTAATGGTTTGGCAATGATCCCATAGTGCCTTATGAATTTTCTGTAATAGCCCGTTAGGCCCAAAAATCCTCTTAGTGACTTCACTGTTTTAGGCTTAGGCCATTCCTCCATAGCCTTTGTTTTTCCCGAATCTGCCGCCACCCCATTTTCACTGATAATATGGCCAAGATACTCAACTTGATTTTTGCCAAATGAACACTTAGAAGTTTTGGCAAACAACTGGTGTTTGGATAGTGTTTGAAGGACAGATTCAAGGTGATGTGTATGGCTATGCATATCAGGGTTGAAGATAAGTATATCATCAAAGAAAACCAACACAAACTTCCCCAAAAAAGGTTTAAACACATGATTCATCAAGGATTGGAAAGTGGCTGGAGCATTGGTTAAGCCGAATGGCATGACTTTAAACTCATACAACCCACTAGGAGTAACAAATTCTGTCTTATGTACATTTAGAGGATCCATTCTGATTTGGTGGTACCCAGCTCTCAAATCTATCTTGGAAAAAATAGTTGCTCCCCCTAGCTCATCTAAAAGATCATCAATTAATGGTATTGAAAAGTTATCTTTTACTGTCAAAGAGTTCAATTTCCTAAAATCCACACAAAATCTCCAGGTTCCATCTTTCTTTTTTACAAGCAAAACAGGAGATGAAAATGAACTTGTACTTGGCTGGATAACTCCACTGTCAAGCATTTCTTTTACTAATTTTTCAATTTCAATCCTCTGTAAATAAGGGTACCTGTAGGGTGGTATTTTAAATGGTTGGACACCTGATTTAAGTGGAATTTTATGATCATGAGACCTCTGTGGTGGCAACTCAGTGGGGGTTTCAAACACGTGCAGGTATTTGGAAATTAAGGGCTGCAATTCTAATGCGGGTTTGCTATCTTTCATAACTTGTTCAGCTGTAATCATACAAAGACAACCAAATACTAACCCTTTTCTTTTTCTGTAGTCTTTTTTAAATTGCTTTACACTTATCATTTTCAAGGTTATATCTTGTTTAATTCCCTGCAATGTTATCTCTTTCCCATTCTTTCTAAATTTTACTTGATGTTCATCAAAATTGAAAGTAACGGGACCTAATTGTCTAAGTAAATCTACTCCAATTACCATGTCACAACCCCCCAGGTTAAGAATCCTAATGGATGAGCTAAAGTTACACTTTCCCATCTCCCATTCTAACTTTGGGCACCTAGTGTTGCATTCTAACTTCCCACCATCAGCTACTGTAACCAACAAGGGATTTGTACATTCTAAAACACATCCTAGCCTTCTAGCAGTTGACTCATCTAAAAAAGTGTGGGTGCTTCCGGTATCAATTAATACTGTGATCTCATGCTTCCCTACCTTCCCCAAGAGTTTAATAGTATCTGGGGTGACCTGCCCTGCTAGAGCATGAACTGAAATATGATAATCTCCATTTTCCTCTTCTAACTCATGTAGAACAAGCTCGGTCTCTTCATCCTCACTTGGTTCATAGATTATTACAAAGAGTTTTTTACATTTATGGCCAATATGGTAGGTTTCATCACAATTAAAACACTGATTCTTCTTCCTCCTAGACTCTATTTCTTCTGGGGTTAGCTTTTTAAAGTTCTGTGGTTTACTGATTAATGTGCTTTCAGTGTTTTTAAACCCCTTACTTGGTTCATATCTATCTTTCTTCCACTTATTATCACCCATGCCACTAATGTTTTTATTAAAGTTTTTGGAACCCCTTCCGAGAGAGTTTATGAGCAGCTCTTGTTTCTTAGCAAGCTGAATGTTAGGCTCAAAGTTTTTGGATTAAACATTTCAACCATTCTACCTACTTCATCTTTCAGCCCACTTAGATAACTCTGAACAAAATATTCTTCATTCAAACTCTTATTAGAATTGGCCATGAAAGCTTTAAGTTCTTCAAATTTCAAAGTATATTCAGACACATCACTATCTTGCCTAAGTTTATTAAACTGAGCAACAAGGTTCTTGCCATCAACATTAGCAAATCTTTCTAAAACAAGACTGGTAAATTCTTCCCATCCTAATTCATTTCTACCCTCAATATATTCCAAGTACCACAAATCAGCATTTCCCTCCATGTACATAGCAGCATTTAGAATTTTATCATGATCATTCATGGGGTTGAACATGAAATATTTATTGCACTTACGAATCCACTGTCTGGGGTTTTCTCCAGAAAATTTTGGAAAATCAAGCTTTGGCATACAGTGTGGAAAATTAATGGGTTGAACTGGGTTACCTTGGCCATTTACAGTATGTATTGGAGTCGAACCAGATTCACCATCTTGCTTACTGCTCGAAGCCCTAGCTTCCTTTCCCTTCCCACCTCCAGACATTTGCATCTCCTTTCTGAATTCCTCAAACTATTGCTTCAATAAATCCATCATCGATCGACTGAAATCGATTTGCTGCTGTTTCATCTGAGAAAATTGAGCCTCCAAATTCTCTACCCGAACATCCATTCTCGTTCTTCTTGGCCGCATGCGCAGATCGAACAGCTCTGATTACCAAATATCACACAAGGCACCGGTTCTTCTTCATCCAACACCTATTTCGAACGACTCAACGATTAACCATGGATCCCTTGAACAATTACCTGGGCAATTGAATCGATTTGGGTAGCCGTGTGTGAGCGTGATCAAAGAAAAGTGCAAGAAAGCTAAAGAGGAAAAATATGGAACTGAATAATATTTTCTTCGTTATCCCCAATTACATCAGATTCGTTCTTCTTATATGGGCCCTAACTAACAATTAACTGCTGTTAATAGAGTTAGGCCAACTAACTACTAAATCGTGTTTTAAGAAGTACGTTTCTAAAAAATAGAAGAGTGTATATTAGGTGCACCTAGTTTCATGATTTTACAATTGTGTATTGGGTCAACCCATTTTCAAATGGGTCATATAAAACCTAAAACTAAGTGTAAAAATTTCATTCTAAATCTGCTCTCTCTCACTCGATCCAGCGTTATTCTCTCTCAATCCACGGCGATTCTCTCTCAGTCCACCGCCGTGTTCTGCAGATCGCCGCCAGGATTCATCGCGCCACTGTCGATTTCATCGCACCGACAGATTCTGCCGCTGCCTATTATTTTCGTCGCTGCCATATTCATTCCCTATGGTGTTTTCTGTTTTCTTCTTCGGTGTTGAAGTCAATCAAGGATTCAATCAGTTTCTCCTACTGTGAGGTGTGATTTCTTCTCTCTGTTACTTCTTGTAATTGTGCCTTCTCGCATTTTCTCCATTTTCCTTATTTTTTATTTGTATATTTTTTCATCGGATCTGAATTGTGCCTTCTTGTAATTTCTCACGTTTCAGGTTATATACAGTTGTGAATTGACTTTGTAAGTAAAACATATACAGTAGTTAGGTTTTGCTATGGGGGATGGATTGCATTATGGTCTGTTATTATTTTAATTGTATATGTTTTCTCTGTTAACTGTATATAGTATGGTCTGAATTGTACATAGGCAGGATAAGTATGATAGATTATTTTAATAGTATATATTTTCTTTGTTAATTGTACATAAATATGTTCTGAATTGTACGTGATCATGATGGTCATCTTGGTAGCATTGTGCATTGGATATGATAGATTTTTCTTTACTGTATATGTTTCTCCGTGAATTGTATATATGTATAATCTGAATTGTATATGGGCATGATTTGTATGGCAGATTATTTTAATTGTATATGTTTTCTCCGTTAATAGTATATATGTTTGTTTTGAATTGTATGTGGGCATGATGGGCATCTTGGTAGCATTGTGCATTTGGTGTGATGGATGTTTCTTTATTGTATATGTTTTATTCGTTAATTGTATATAGATATGGTTTGAATTGTACATGGGCATGATGAGTATGGTGGATTATTTTAATTGTATATGTTTTCTCCGTAAATTGTATATAGATATGTTCTGAATTATATGTGGTCATGATGAGCATCTTGATGCATCGTGCATTCGATGTGATGGATTTTTCTTTACAGTATATGATTTCTCCGTTAATTGTATATAGGTAAGGTTTGAATTGTACATGGGCATGAGTATAGTGGATCATTTTATTTGTATATATTTTTTCCATTAATTGTATAAAATCCTAAACCCCTAAAACCCTAAACCTTAAACCCTTAAACCCTAAATATCTTCTGAATTGTATATGGGCATGATGGTGTGACTGATTATTTTAATTGTATGTATTTTTCTCTATAATTGTATATAAATATGTTCTTAATTGTAAATGGGCATGATGAGTGTGTTGGTATGGTTGTGCATTCGAAGTGGTGGATTTTTCTTTAAAATTTTTCCGTTAATTGTATAGAAATAGTTTCTGAAATGTACATGGGTGTATAATCAGTTATGTTTATTAAATGCAGATCCTATTCATATTTTTTGCTCTAGTGAAGATGAGGAAAATAGAAAATATGAGAAAGTTACAAATTCACTAGTTGGATTACCAAGAGACACACTTGAGGAGATACACAAACTGTATTGCCGGTTAAAAATTAAATCTTGTGGAATACACTTTATTCTAGTCTTTTTAGTTGAATTTGACATGATTTTTTCTTATTCTTGAGTAAAGCAAGTGATGAAAATTTTATTGCAACAGGAGAATTCATGTGAAATTCTTTCTCCAATTCCAAATTGTCAAGTAACGGATGCAATAAGGATTTAATTTTATTGAAGAATCATCATAAAGCGCACAAAGTAGGTATTGGAGTGCCAAAGCAGGTGTTGGTGTAATTGGTGGAGGAGTTAGTTAGTAATGGAAAATTATGTATTGTATATGATTTTAGTAATAAATGTATCACCTTTTACCGTTAATTGTATTATTTTATTACAAAAAAAATTGTACTTAGTTATTTATGCACATTTGAATAATAAGTGTATTAGTTTTAATACATTAGCGTATTTTTTTAATGAATGTATTACTTTTAATTCAATAATATATTTTCACTATATAATTGCTTATCTAAAGTATTCACATACTTTCTGAAGTAATACCTCTGTAAATGGAAATTTGTATGAACTAATACCGTATACAATAATAAAAAACTTATACACTATGGTTCAAAATTATACAACATGAACCAACATCTGTACAATAATCAGAAATGTATATACTATATTTCAAAACACATACAATATGAATCGATATCGTATACAAATCAGAAACGTATTCACTACATTTTAAAATATATACAATATGAATCAATGTGGTATACAAATAAGAAACTTATAAAATCCAAAACTTATTTCCTCATCACCAACCACCGTTACAAGCAAGCTACTCCATTTTTTCCAAATTTTGTTGACAGTATCAAACTTCACACTTTTCCTATGTCATATAAGAATTTGAGGGCGGTGAGATTGTCCAAATAGAACCTATGCAACATAAAACAACAACATTAACACTTAGGCAGAAGCATATACAATTATTTTAAAATTTTATATTGTACGAACAAATATTCTATACAATAATTAGAAACCAATAATACACTGAAGCAGGAACCTATATACTTGATTTTCAAAACTTGTACAATATTAATTAATATTGACACTGAGGCAAACACATATACAGTATAAAATAACATAAACACCAGGGTAGAAACCTATATAGTTGACTTAAAAAACTTATACACTTGATTCTCAAAAGTTATACAGTATGAACAAATATAACTTTCCAACATAGATTAACACCTACAAATAATTGCACTTAGAGGAATAGCAGACGTAAACATAGAGAACATAATCAAGAAGCACCTACAAAAGGACCCCTAAGAAGATATATAAAGAAATGATGAAGTAGGAGTGACCTTGAACAGAATGATGAAGAATATGAACAAACATAGCCTTTATGTCAATTAATGATCTAAAATATTAGTTAATGAGAATAAAGGTTCATCATTAACAAGTATAAATCTAATGTTTGCCCAAAATGTAATAAAATCTCCTAGCGTTTGCATTCAAGCATAGTAAACACATTTATTCATGATGAGTACCAAAGATTATAGAGAATAAAGTCCCAAGAAAGAAGAAACAACATTGTTTGAAAAAACAAACATATTTTAATTACATTTCATTTTGAAATTCTCTCATTGTAAAATTAGAATTATTCATATTCTTTGAACATTAGTATTATCATGATACTTTTTCTTATGCAGCTGTCTTCCAATACTACAGAAATTAATATAAAAGATATTTCTTCCATTGTATTCTAACAAAATTAGAGAAATATAAAAAATATTTCTCATCATTGTATCAATAATATTTGGATATGCTAGAACAAAAAGCAGGCCCATCTTTATGATCATAAAAGGTGAGGAACAGTTGCAGTCGTTTAAAAGCAAGTCTCATTTTGTCTTAATTTTCTCAATTTATTGCTCAAGTCTCAAGTTATTGATCAGTGCAAGGGTTCATTAACAATACCTGTTTATGTAATCAAATAATCTACAACTAACTTACTAGAAGAATATATAGTTTACACCTGCACAATCAGCTTTACGAACAAATCATGAAAAAAGAGATGAAGCCTAGGAGATACAAACTTGAAGAAGAAATGTCAATGACATAATAACAGTAGTTAAAACTAACAGAATTTAATTCCTAAATTAGACACTTCAAACCCAAGGATCACCAAAAATCACACATTTGTCGTTAATCTAACTTTGAATCTTCAAAATAAACAACATTAACAACAAATAGAATCAAAAGGATGTAATCATACCTTTAAGAGGGGAAACATCGATTGATCAGAAATAGGGATGAAGGGTTTAGCCACATACGAGCACACTGGAGTGGAAAAAATATATATAAACACCGGGATAATCACCGACTGAAACAAAAACGTAAAAATTAAACAGAAAGTGAAACTCGAAAAAAAAAAGGAATAGACAAATATTTACCGCGGATAATCGAAGAACAGATGAGACGAAATACTTCCACCTCGATTCTACAGGAGATAGAGATGAAGAGAGAAATAGAGAGAGTGGGAGGAGGCTAGGGTTACCAGAGAGAAAGAAATGAAGAAGAATGAGAATGGCGTGAGCTAGGGTTTTAGAGAGAAAAATGGAAGAGGGACGAAGCGTGGGTTTGGTGACGGATCTGAAGAATGAAAATGGGTTAAAATTAGTATATATACCACGGATCATAAAAATGGATCAGATTCGGATGCAACCTTGCACCCAGTTGCACCCAATAAATTGCCAAAATAGAAATACAAAATATACAAGTGCGTTTCTAAAAATAGAAATAGAAATACAAGATATATGACAACAAGCTTAAGGTAAAAAAGAGCATTATGAGATTTAATTTGGTTGTAACGTGATTTTCTTCCAGCGCGTCAGCCGCACTCTCTCGCCGGCAGCACCGAACAGCACGAAGCTGCAGCGTTAATTCGTTGCCACCACCTCATCTTTCACACTCTCACTCTCTTCCAAGGATACACTTTCTCCATTTTCCTGTTCAATGTATGACCTAACAACAGGAACTCATGTATTCATAATTACCTGTTACTCAATACGCCCTAGATTCTTAATTTTGAAATTCTGCTTCTTATTAATATTTCATTTCGGAGAAATAGTAGTTTAGTTGTAATTTGATTAGGGGAAAATAAACTGGCGGATGTATCAATTGATGTGGCTTGGCAGTTTCTCATAATATCTATCGTTTTCTCTTATTGCTGGTTAATATGGTAATCAGAGGTGATGGCAGCTCTTTGATGGGGGCTCATTGTTTTATTCTTACAAAAAATATATCCATAATTTATGTATATGCTTTGACTTTGCGTTCTTGAAGACATCCAAGTTGTGTTCGGAACAAGTAATTGATTGCACATCTAGCTACCACTACCTGGCTCAAGTTTATAAATTTATCAACATGATTCTGTTATGTGAATTAAGGGAGTGCTTGGTATGGGGTACTAGGGGAGGGTAATGGGAACGAAATGGTATTGATTCTCATTCTTCATGTTTGGTACATAGGTAATGGGAATCCAAATTCCTCAATCGATCCCATTGATTCAATGTCTACCCCACCCCCTTTAATCAACCTCATTCTCATTACCATTACCCTCATTAATGATTCCCATTCCGGAATTTAAACCAAGTGGCTCCTAAGTACTACTTATGGCAAGAGCTCCGTACTTGTAGTGAAAAGTTACATTATCTAGGCAACAATGTAAAATGTGCACAGTTCACATAGGAGCGAGTAATGGGATCCTAGATTGATGTTTACATTGAGATTGTACATCTGCTAAGGTTTCTTGAGGCTAGGCCACGTCTCCTTTTCTTTTTCAAGAATTATGTGTCTATGTTGTATTAGTAATGCTTGTACGATATCTGTTTCTGTTTAGTTTTGAAATTTTGGGACCTTTAAAAACTGTCACTTGTTTGATGTGCTATATGCTCATGTAGTTCTAGTTTTGGATGTTTGAACTATGGCAATCCCAAACACTCTATCAACACAAAATTCTTATGCAAATTCTAATTCCTAGTTAAATTTTTAAGTCTACAAATCGAATGACTTGTTTTTTTTTCTTCTGATGTTTAAGTTTCTTCATGTGTTGGGCTTTGTAGGAGGTGGTTTCTCATCTTGTTTTAATTGTGTTCTTCGTTTTGCTGATATCAAGAGAAAGATATCGAATACTAATTTGGATAAATTTGGAGGATGTAAACTATCTTAAGTTTTGTTGTTGACCATGTATGATATTGATGTTTGTGAAATGCGAAGCTCTCTCTCTCTCTCTCATGACAAAAGTTGTTGTGTCTTACCTAAGGTTGCTTGTCTCTTTTGCAAACAGCATAAGCATGCTTCTGCATCACGAAGGAATTTGGAAAATGAAATAGTATGCGTATGTTTTAGGTGTTATATGTAGTTTATATTATGTAGTAGTAATTTATGTTTATTTTTAATCTTTGAAAGATAATTTAGCTGCATGAAGAAACAAAGCTGAAAGGAAATTTAGCTCAAGTTCTGGCTTGAATTTGAAAACTCGTATTATCAAGCTGAACAGGTTTTTCAAGCTCTATAGAACTGGAACTCAAATGCTAGTTTTATCAAGCCGAACTCAAATTCAAATTCTAGTTTTATGGAGCTGAGATTAAACTCAAATACTAGTTTTATGGAACCAAACCCGAGCTCGGTTTGATTTACATTTTATAGAATTTTCTCAAGCTACGGCCTGTTTTTCTTGTCAACAAACTGTCTTCGGGTTGAACTCGAGCCAAGCTTGTTTATTTGTTCACGATTTATTTATTTATTTATTTATTTTTAAGTTGAGCTCAAACTAACTTATAAATGTTAAATTCGAGCTCAAGCTGAACTTAGGCCTGATAAAAAATGGATGAGCTGAACTCAAGCCCAATGATATTTAGCTCGTTTCGATTTGATTAGGAGTAATTCCCAACAGCAGTGATTATGTTGTCATTCATGATTTTTATATATCACCTTATATTCAATTTAATTTACCTAAATTTTGGTTTTAACTTTTCCATTAAAATTACATTCTTCTTTTATTTGTGATGCAATAGTTATTGTACTTTTTTGTAGTGCGGAAGTTGAAGCTGGAGTATGATTCTTAATGGATGTTCTCTACATTCTGGGGTTTTTAACGCGCTCCCTTACACCAGAAGTTCATGTAGTTTCAGAAATTACAACACGAAAATTTTAGGCATCCCAAATACGCATGAGAAAGTCGTATCTTCCTACAGGAGCTTCCCCTGGGAACAACCTCTTCTAAACACCAAAGGGTCTGTTTCTTTAGGTAAATTCATTGAGTTATGAGTGCTGTATTATACTTTTACTGTTGCACAAATAAGTTCCCCATTGCGATAGATTCTATTGTCTCATCATTATTACGTGTTACTTGTAGAACACCTGCTATTTTCGTTGTCTGACATACTTCTATTTTTGTATAATCTCAATTGAATTTTTTTTTAAGACACTTGTTGAGTATGATGCAGTATAATAGTGTACAGTAAATATCATGAAATTCTGATGGTCCATAGATTATCTATGATATTCTTTTTCTTTTTTCTTTTTTCTTTTTTGGAATGTTTTGGCAGCCATTCAGCACCTCCATCTTTCTGCTGGTTCGTCGCCACTCTTACATGGAGAACAAGGTAGCCTGTTACAAACTCTTCCCAAATTGCCTAAGCGGCATAGATTACCATTGCCTCCAAGAGCATCCAAGGATGTGCCATACAGCTACAGATACCCTGCTATGACAGAGAAACCAAAATGGTGGTGGAGAACACTGGCATGCCTCCCTTATCTAATGCCTCTTCACGAAACATGGATGTATGCCGAAACAGCATACCATCTCCATCCTTTCTTGGAGGATTTTGAATTTCTGACATATCCATTCTTGGGTGCACTGGGGAGATTACCAAGCTGGTTTCTAATGGCATATTTCTTTGTCGCCTACCTTGGAGTGGTGAGGCGCAAAGAATGGCCGCATTACTTTAGATTCCATGTGGTTATGGGTATGCTGCTCGAGATTGCTTTGCAGGTTATAGGGACTGTGAGCCGTTGGATGCCACTCGCGCTGTACTGGGGTAAGATTGGAATGCATTTTTGGACGGCTATGGCGTTTGCGTACTTGTTCACAGTGTTGGAGTGCATAAGGTGTGCTCTTGCTGGGATGTATGCTGATATTCCATTTGTGTGTGATGCTGCTTACATTCAAATCCCATATGATTAATGAGGGTAACTTATTAGATTACGATCTTTAATATTGATAAATGGAACTAACTGTCTGTAGTAAATTCAGGAATTACTGCTTCCATCTCTTTGCAAACGTTTACTTATCATATGGGTTTCTGTTAAGTTTATGATTCATAACCTTTCTCCCCTGATTAACTTCTTGATTAACTTCTTAATTACTAGTAATATGGCGTGAAACCACGGTGAGACTAATAAATTTTTAAAATAATTATACTTTTTATTAAAAATATGTTTTTCATAGAAAAAATATGTAATACCTATATTTATATTATGTATTGTTCATAAAAATTCACTGCACTATTGTTACTTATTATTAATATGGGTAGTGAAAACGTTTACTTATCATATGGGTTTCTGTTAAGTTTATGATTCATAACCTTTCTCCCCTGATTAACTTCTTGATTAACTTCTTAATTACTAGTAATATGGCGTGAAACCACGGTGAGACTAATAAATTTTTAAAATAATTATACTTTTTATTAAAAATATGTTTTTCATAGAAAAAATATGTAATACCTATATTTATATTATGTATTGTTCATAAAAATTCACTGCACTATTGTTACTTATTATTAATATGGGTATCACTACGAATTATTATTAATATGGGTATCACTTTTTATCTGAGTCACGAAACTCTTCCCGTGATATTTTCTCACGTAAGTGCCTAAAGAGATGAATTATAACATTTAAGTGAGATGGAGTATTACTCTTATATAAATGAAAAATATTAGTAATATTTTTTAAAATATGATATGTTAGTGATTTTTATATTCATGTTGGGATGAATACTATTTTTCATTAAAAAAAAAAGTAGTACATCTCTCTACAAACTTCGATTGCAGTTTCTCTTGAATCAATAACCTGAGTAATTCTTCTTATATTAAAGAATAATTTTACATGCATGTGTGAACAGTGAACTCTACCTCAGTGTGTGTATATAATATACTCACCTCTCTCTTTGTACATGTATGAGAAATAGAATCCTTCGTATATCGTTAGTTATATGATTGAAATTATTCAGAGAAAATAACATTTAGCAATTGCTCCAAGAATATATGCTTTTCTTTTCTTTTCCTTTTTTTTTTTAATAATTTCATCCACTTTCGTATGTGTCACACATCCAACGTTTATAACATAGAAAATGATATATCAAAATGTTCTATGATAGATCAAAATGGTACAGTAAATTTGAATCGCACATATGTAACCGACATCCAAAGAACATATGAAGTTGTTCAATTGGGTTTTGCTTTATTTATCTCACAAAGCATTCTTTCTCCATTAATTATCACTCTAGAGATTGAACATAACCTTGATAGCTTTGCCACCACGAACACTGGTTTCGAAGGCATCCTCAACTTCCTGCTGAGAGAATCCGAACCGGTGAGTGATCAATGGCTTCACGTCTATCTTCCCACTCCGAAGAAACTCAATGCACAAAGGCCATGTGTTCTTGTACCGGAATATGCCAACCACATCCACCTCCCTGAATCAAGAACCATGATCAGCAATGGATCCAGAAGAGGGAGGGAGTAATGTTAAATGATACCTGACTGCAGCTGGGGCGAGAGGGACGGTCATCTCGGTGTGACCCATCCCCACGAGGCAAACCTTTCCACCCGAACTAGTGGCACCTAAAGCAGTAGACATGGTCTTAGTGAACCCTGCACAGTCCAAGGTTATGTCCACTACACCTCCCATCGCCTTCTTGATTTCTTCGACTTCTGCACCCACATCCTGCAAACAAGATTATCATTCAATCCTCCATTTTCTTACAGACGTTTTGAGTCCACCAGGAGCACTTCCTAGTTAAAAGAAAAGTGAAGCTACTACACTAGTGTCTAACTATACAATACATATATAATTCTGACATCTCATTCGAAAGAAATGCCTTTATCCATTCTGAGATTATAGAATACAAACAGTGGATACAACACTGCAGTTGGAAATCAGGTTTTAGCTCATAATACATCAGAGGGAGATTGGGGGAAAAAGATACGAAACCAAGTCGAATAAATACAATATACGATGAATTAATGAGTACAGTTTCACATTTATTTTCTAGTTAAAAGTCTAAGGGCAGTGAGTATTAAATTATTACAGATTGCCAATTAAGTTAAGGATGGAGAGCCTCTTCTAGAATACTTTTAGCACATGGGAATTAGGTTAATTAACATCATCCCTATTGAAAAAGCAGTTCCCTAATCTTGATAGAAAACTAAGATTATTCCAATCACAATATATTAAGTAACGTATGATGTACCGATGCACAGTATACTCACATTTATGTTAGTTGAAACTTTGACTATCTCATCTGCTCCGAGCTCCTTAGCAACTGAGAGACGGTGATCATCTACATCCACAATCACAATTCTCGGGGATCCAAAAGCACGAGCTGAGAGCAGTGTTACAAGTCCTATTGGTCCAGCTCCCATCACCAATACATTCGTCTCCGGACCAACATTTGCACGTCGACATGCATGAACCCCAACACTCAAGGGCTCACACATTGCCCCCTCCTCCAAACTCACATTCTCAGGGAGTTTGAAACACAAGTCCGCAGGATGTACAATCTAGGTAGAAGGGCCAAGAGAAGAAAATCAGAATTAATAACTAGAGCAAAACTTCGGATCCATCGACTGGCCAAACAAACATGAAAGGCAAAATATCTAGCAAATCAAATGCTTATGAAGAGATTGAGATCAATGATCTCCAAAACAATAGTACTGCCTCCATCCCACAAAAGGTTTTACGCTTTCTTCATTCGTCCATCCCACAATAACCTCTACACCCCCAAAAAAGGAAATACACCTTCATCCAATAACCTCAAAATTTTCTTTAATTTCAAATTTGCCACTACTACCTAACGCGCGCAGCGTTACTTTACACTTTAGTTATTACTTAAAAATACAAAATTACACTCAACAGTCAATAAAGTTGGTTAAAAAATCAATTTTTCTTAAACAATGTGAAATAGTAAATGTGAACCCAATTATGGGATGGTGGGAGTATATTGTAAGTTCAAATATAGGAGTTCAAGACAGCTATATGAAGACAGAATATATAGTAATCAAAGGAATAGAAAGATATCATACTTATAGAAACAAATCCTGTTAACTAGCAGTCGATTCAGCAATAATAGAAGGGCTCAAGTGAACCTGATTTGCAAGGGAACCATGAACCGGGGGAGTCGCGAAAAACTTCATCTCAGGGCACAGGTTATACCTCCCATCCTTGCAAAGATTACACCTCCAGCAACTTATTCCCGGCTCAATCGCAACACGATCACCGGGAACAAGGTGCTTCACTTCAGCCCCTACCTCCTCTATAATACCAGCACATTCATGCCCAATCACCATTGGTTCAGTGACAATAAAATCAGCTAATCTCATCTCCTAAAGAGAAAATATAACAACATCCTCAAATTAATCCAAAATTCAAATCTCCACATGACAATTTCAAAAGGGAGTACAAATAAATTAGCATGTGAGCAATAAAATTCCACAGAGTAATTAACAGATTTCAAAAGTACCAATAAACTCAAAATAGATAAGCTAAAAGGCAACATAAAATTAGACATGAATCTGCAGAAATAGCTTCACCTTGAGGTAGTGTACATCACTTCCACAGATACCCACAGCTTTCATTCTGATTCTAGCATCATGAGGGCCTACACATAAGAACAACAGACTCACAATTATTGAGTTCTTCAAAAGGTATATAGAAAACAGAGCAAGAACATAAGAATGATGAAATACCCAGAGGAGGGAGCTTAAAAGGTTGAATCTTGAGGTTGTTTTTGCCAAGAAGCCATGCTGCCATGTTCTCTTCTCCATCTCCAGTGTTTCCATGAGACATCCTCCCTTCCCCATGTCTTCTCCTTCTGTTTCTCTCACTAAAAATCCTTTCTTTTTTCTTTTCAATGCAAGTGTGACCAGAGAGAGACGCTCAGGCTGTAACTAAAATTTTTAAGTGTATATTTGGGTGCATCCAAATGTAAGGGTGTGATTTTTTATTCTATTTTGTATATGTATTTTATAATAATTGTATATTTTTTTATATTAAGTTTTTCATTAAAAAAAATTAATATTCATATGTTTATAATTTTTTATTCAATAGTGTATATTTTTTTTTTAATAATTATATATTTTTTACATTCAATTTTTCATTAAAAAAACTAACAATTAAATTGTATACATTATTGCTCACATTTATATATGTTTTTAGTTATATTTGTATATGAGTGCACCATATCTTAGAGTACACCCAGATGCACACTATAATCAGCCAATTTTTAATCGGTGTATTGTGTTCTCATTTTAATGGATAACAGCATAACGCGACCCAATTTTAAAATACGGTTTCAAAATAAGTTTCAATTTATCATTTCATCTCAAATCAAGGCCATTTTATGTTTATTCTCCAATTAAGATTTACATTAATATTAAGAATCTCAATCCAAAAATAAAATTGGGCATTGACCCATATATAATATTAATATAATTATCCATTATATATTAAAATATTATATCTCTCTTCTTATCTACTCCCTCCATCCCAAGCAAACAGAAGTATTTACCTTTTGCATATAAATTAAGGAGTATTATTATTTTATGTAAAGTGAATAGATATATTAGAGAGATGTGGTGGGTAGTGATGGGCCATTTGTGGGCATTTTTTACTAAAAAGAAAAATTTTGTAATTTGGATGAGACGTTCAATATAGTAAAATTGTGCTATTTGGACGGGACGGAGGGAGTACACATTAAATACTCCTTCCGTCCCACGTATTTTTACCTACTTCCATTTTGGGGTGTCCCACGTATTTTTACTCATTCCATTTTTGGTAAAAATACATAATATTTTATTACCTACTTTTACAATCCCAACAACTTTAGTTACTTTTTTACACTTTATTCATCATTCTCAATAACTTTATTCACTTTTTCTTTTTAAATTACTAATTTATCCCTACTTTCTCTTACATTATATATTAAAGAAATAAAACGTCTTAATCTTCGTGTCCGTACAAACGGGTAAAAATACGCGGGACGGAGAGAGTATTATATCTCTTAATCTATATGTAAAAGCAAATGCACCCTTTTAAAGGGATGAAGGGAGTAGTATAAAACTTGTTTGGCGTGCAACATAAGTCCAAATCCGACAGCTTCAGAAATGCATACTCCCTCCGTCCCAAAAATACATTAATGTATTTGGTGGTAAATAGTTTAGAAAATGTAATTTTTTGTTATAATGATGTAAGTAAGAGAAAGAGTATTTTAGATAATTAAATAGAATAAAGTGTATGATATAATTTATTTGACTATATTGTATGTAAAAAGAATATAACATTTTTTTGTAACATTATACTCACTCTGTCGATCCTTAATATATCAATTTTACCATTTTGGACCGTTCATTCTTAATCTATCAATTTTCATTTTTAGACATATAGGACCCACACCCTCACTAATACATTTAAAACATGAGACCATACCCTCCACTAATACAACTATTCACTACACATAAAATAATAATACTCTTTAATCCACATGCAAAAGAAAATGGATTAATTGATGATGGACGGAGGGAGTAATATTGTAAGGTTATTGATATTGCGTATTGTTTTCATTTTTAGAGTGCGGAAATAATTTTGGAACAGAGCAAAATAGAAAGTGCACAAGTATTTTTTAGATGAGTACTATTTTTTAATAGTGTGCTAAGTATTCTTTGGACAAGTACTAGTATTTTTTAGTATTAAATATGATACTCTTTATTATAAAAATTTATACCCATAATTTTTCATTTTTTCCTATTTCTAAAATTAATAACATTCATATTTCAAATAACTTTTCATAGAAGAAAAAAAAATTTATAAATTAAAGTGTATATCATTAAAAATAAAATATTATAATTCTTGGAAGTTTTGTATGTCCGGATGCATTAAAGACTAATTCTTTTAATTATTGTGAAATTTCATTTTTTTTTTAAAAAAAATGGTAAAGATGATTTTATTTGAAATTTTTTGTAATTTTTTTTTAAGTTTAAAGTTTAGGTTCTTTAAATTTTTTTTAAATAAATAAAATATAAACTTCATTGAAAAAAAAACTAATATTGAAGTTTATCTTTATAAATATAATTACAAAATAACACAGGCAAAAAAAATTTTACATCCGCATTCAGAATTTGAACATAATATAAACACTCATGAACTAAAATTTATATACTTTGTCAACAAATTTTTGGCAATTTTTTTTATGAAAAGTTGAATATAAAAATGTAATACATTTATGAAGAATCGTAATACTCCCTTCGTCCCGAAAGACGCTTCACACTTACTGTTCCACGTTGTTTAAGAAAAACTTGCTTTTTGACCTTTTCAACTGACTTTTTTAGGGGTAAAAATGTCCATACATTTGGGTTTAGGATTTGGATTAACTTTGTCAAGTTAATCCAAACCCTAATTACTGATAAAAAAAAATACGTAAATAATTTTTTCATAAAAATTCATAAATGAATTTTAAAAAACCTGCAGCTTCATAAATTCAACAGAAAATTAAAAAAACATCAAAATTACAACAGTGCCATAAATACATAAACTTGTCCTAGAATTGTAGATAATTCTTACCCTTCAAATTTAATTACAGAACTGGCTGAATTACATAAACAAAAATAAAATTACAACCCACTTTTCTCAAGTACATAAGCTAGAGAAATCTTCATATACATGTTCAAAGATTACTGAAAATACAAACAATGAGGTGAATGCATATTTATATGACAAGTGTTAAATAAAATGACCTTAAGATAAATTGTTAGGATCAATAATCATACAAAAAATGAATTATGAGATTGTAAGTTCATCATTTGGATATGTTTCCCTCCTAAGATACCTTAACAATATTGTTTTCCCTCCAAAACTGTCATCTTTGTTTTCCCACCAAAACTGTCAACAAACACACATTTTTCCCTCTAATTTTCTTTTCAAGCCTTTCCCTCAGATTTTAATTTCATCATTGGGACTTGTTTCCCACCAAATTGTACTTTCTCTTTTTTCTTTTCAGCAAATAAGCTACTAACCCTCAAATTTTTCCCTCCAAATTTTATTTTTAATCCTTTTCCCTCAAATTGTAATTTCATCATTGGGAACTTTTACCCACCAAACTGTCCTTTTTTCTGTATTTGGTCACTAAATACATAATTATCCCCCAAAATTTTCCCTCTAATTTTACTTATGATGGTTTTTTGAATTTTCTGAAAAATTCCTCCATTGTCAACACAATAAATATGGTGGGACAAAGCATCAAATATAAATGCACTTAGTTAACATTAAATGGCACCTTCAAATCCAAATCTCTCTCAACACACAAGAAATCTGATTGGACAGTATCTTTTAAGGCATAGCAGTCATGGAAGTATCCACTTTGGGAAAGCAAGAGAGGCAGCACAGATTTTTAGAGTTACTAGAAGAACAATATTCAACATTTGGGCAGATGCTAAAAGGCATATTGATGCAAGCAAACCAGTCCACTTTATTTCTAACAAAAAAGGAGTTTCAAAGCTAAAAAAGGTTAATATAGACCCAGAGCAAATGAAGGAGATTGCTTTTGAAAGCAGAGGTACAATTAGAGGCCTTGCAGGGCTGTTAAAGGTTAGCAAATCTACAGTGGGCAGGTGGATAAAAAGGGAGATATCAAAGCTCATACAAACTCAATCAAGCCTGAGCTAACTCTGGAGAACAAGTTTCAAAGGCTCAACTACTGTTTGCATCGGATTTATCATGACAGGAATGCAGAAAAATTAATGTTTGATGAAATGTACAATGTGGTCCATATTGATGAAAAATGGTTCTACATAACAAGAGTGAATGAGAGGTACTACATCATACCAGGGGAGGAAGAGTCGCACCGCACATGCAAGTCAAAGAAATTCATAACGAAAGTAATGTTCATGTGTGCCGTAGGCCTATATTTGGAAGTGAGTGGCCGGTTTTGTTTGATGGAAAAATAGGAATTTTCCTTTCTCAAGGATTGAGCCAGCAAAAAGAAAGTCAAAAATAGGGCAAGGGGAAAATGATTACTAAGTCATTTGACACCGTCAACAAAGAAGTGATAAGAGACTGCGTTATCAATCAAGTAACTCATTGCTATCTTTTTAGGATCATTTACTAGGAATCAGTTAGTGTCTTTACATGATTAGTTTCATTAATCAACTATTGTCTTTACTAGTTTACTTTCATAAGCTTGTTTACCCAAACTGACAGATAATTCCATCTATAAAGGCAAAATGGCCACCAACTATGAGTAAGGATATAATTATTCAATAGGATAATGCAAAACCACACATACTTGATACTGATGTGGATTTTGGAATGGCTGCAAGATCTGATGGATTCAATATCAGACTTCTTAACCAGCCTCCAAACTCTCCAGACACCAATATCAATGACTTAGGGTGGTTTAGGGCTATACAGTCACTTCAATGGGAAACAACAAGCTACAATGTGGATGAGCTGATCAAGAATGTGAGGATTTCCAATGATAACCAAACACCAGCTACCCTCAACAATGTGTTTCTTTGCCTACAAGCCTGCCAAATTGAAATAATGAAGGTAGAAGGGGGTAACAATTATAAAGTGCCACACCTGGGGAAAGTTAAGATGATAAGGGAGGGAACTTTGCCAATCAACCTTGAGATTGATGCAAAATTGGTAATGGGCTGCATATTGAAACTTCTAGGGGATGAGTCCAACTACAAACAGGTTTATGACATTGCAGAACTTGTGCAATATTTTGGTATTTGATCATTATGGTCTGAAACTGATCTTTTTTTGTTGTTTACAGCATAAACACAGGACTAAACAGTGTCCTTTTGATGTTTATGTGTTGTTTAAGTTATAAACAATCAATCTATATTAATGATATGGCCTTTTTGTTGTTTACAGCATAAACAATAGGACTATTCACTGTCCTTTTGTTGTTTATGTATTGTTTAAGTTGTAAACAAACATCATGGTATGGTCTTTTTGTTCACAATGCTTTCAGAAGAATTTTCATCACCAAGCATGGTCTCCTAAAAGGTTTCTTATAGCTATTGGTGACTGCTACGATTTTAAAGAATATCAAGCGTCTTCAAAATAGGTATGAAACCTAATGGTGACAATGAACACCTAATTTTAGGGACATGAATAAGTTTATCTAAGCTTGTTCTATTAAGAGAGGTACTTAACCCTCAGAATATCATCCTCATTGAGTCATGGTCATCTAAATAGGTTTTATATACCTATTGGTGACTCAATATACTTAGTCACTGTGGCTAGTTGATCGTAGTCATTTTCATCTAGATTTTAGTGTCTTTATTTGTATATTTTTGGATATTTTTATCCGTATTTGTGTTACTTTTGGTGGAATTATTGTTATATTGAGGAATGTGGTATGAATTTATAGAATTGTGTAAATAGGCTTTAATATGTGCAAAACAAGTCAAGGAACGGATAAAAACAGAGTTGGGAGTGAAAAAAAATGGAGAACAAGGCATGTTGGTACACGGGCTGTGTGCAAAATACGGCTATGTACCCAACAGTCGTGTAGTGACATCAGAACATGCTGCTCGCCTAGGAGGATGGTCGTGCGCTGGTGCACGGGTCGTGCGTTGCTGCACGCCCCGTGTGCACAGATCGAGCTGTGTCTGGAAGTACACACAATATGCCGAAGTAGGTGTGCCCTACACCATTTGAGAAGATTGGAGCATCAATTGTTGAAGGAGTTGATCAATTGAAGATGATGAGGGCTTTTCTTATGCAAGGAAAACAAATCTACTTTCTAATTGCTAATTTTCTTCTTAGTATAGCTCAAATAGAGCAAAGCTTGATTTGTATTGAATTAATTACCATGTTTAGTGGCTAATTTTATAATAGGGCTAGTCATATGAATGGTTGAGGGGAAGAGTTAGATATGTAAAACTTGAGTAGTGATTTGAATTGATTTGTGGATTTTCTTCTATGATATATCAATCATGTTTCATTTCAATGTATGTGTGATTAAATTCTCTATTCATTATATTAGGATGGTCATTTCAATGTTGTGAGTGAAGTTTTAATTGAATCATATATTGAGTTGTGCATGCATGTTAGTATAAGGGGAGGTAAGTCATACCCTCCTTAGGCTTAGAATATTCATAGAGGGACACTTAAGTAATTGAGTGAAAAGAACCAACTTATGATCATAGTACATTAAGGAAATTGAGATTAAGACCAATCTTAGGAGACTTAGGCTTGTAAAAGAGTCAAGAACCTAGTTACCTTGGCCATAGGGACTAGGGATAAATTTGTGATTGCTTTTAATCCACAAGTTAATGAGAATTACTATGAAGGGTTTTGAATATCTAGCTCAAGTCTCAACTATAAGTATGATTAGTCTTGCTCTCTTCTCAAGTGTATTCTACATCCATTCCATTAATCATTTGCTCGTTATTTGATCATTTACTTAGCTAGTTTACATTCTAGTTACTTGAGTAGAATCTTAAGCATTAGTTTTTATATCAAACCTCCAAATATATTATCTTTGCAAAGCATAAGTCAATGAATAATTCGAATACTAGTCAATGTTTGCTTTCCCTTGGGATGAAAATCTTATAAATTTTGCACTTGGTCACGCGTATACAACAACGGTAGCGTACACTTGCTCTTGACATTTTGCTAAAAATACGACTAAGTTCACTGGTTCATATTGCATGATCACCAATGGACAACCACAGCATTGAAGCCTTAGCCCTCGGAGTAGATTCGACATTGGACTAAATTAAAACCTACATTTAATCCCAAAATAAGATTGACATCATCAATACATTCATTAGAGACAAATATTATTAGCCACCAAATGCATATTAGGGCCAATTAAAGGCCAAACCAAGCATCAACAACCACCAAAATGCATCACATGCCCATATAGATGCCTCACAGGGCCAATTGAACACATGTTGCATATGTATAAACACATCAATGCCTCACATGGCCTATTACTCTTTAAATTTTCCCATTATCAACCACCAAGTGTGAAGCAAACAGAGCAATATCACCCATCAAATGTCTCGCAGGGCCAAAATAGATGCCTCACAATGCCAATTAATCACTTGTTTCATATGTATAAACAATTCAGTGCATCACAATGCCACATAGATGCCTCACAGGGCCAATTAAACACATGTTGCATATATATAAACACTTCAGGGCCTCACAAGGCCTAGTACTCTCCAAATTTTCCCATCATCAACCAGCAAATACCTCAAAGGGTCAAGTAAGAAGCAAATAGAGCAGTAACACCCATCAAATGCCTCACAGGGCCAAAATAGCACAGGGCCAATTAATCACTTGTTGTACAAGTATAAACAATTCAATGCATCACAGGACCACATACATACCTCATAGGGCCAATTAAACACATGCTTGATCAATTCAGTGCCTCACAGGGCTAATTCAAGTGTAATCATCATTAATCTAGTGCCTCACAGGGCTAATTAGAGCACATAAAACACGTATCAAGCCTCACAGGGCATCCAAAGCAACATAATTTAAAATATGAGAGAAGATAGGGATGCACCGATAAGCTGGAAGAAACATACAGACCATCTCATAGATGTATTGTTCATATATAACAGATGCATCATTTTGGGGTAAGTTTTTCCCGACATTTGTAGCCCCGACGTTGGACTCCAGGACCACTATTGCGTGGTCGGAATCACGGCGGCTGCGAGGGAATCTCCAAAATAGGTACTGATGGGGCAAACTTTTCGGCGACTCGTCCTCAACGTCGGAGTCCTCAACCACATATGCAACTTCATCGGAGTCGGGAACCACCAGATCGCAAACTGTCCGGGCAAAAGATGATAGATCAACTACTGAATCGGACTGTAAGAAGTAGGGAACCACTGATTCGCAGGTGTTTCCGGCCAGATCTGTTAGGATCTCGCCTCTATCAATGACCGACGGCATGGAGTCAACCCCAAACCCCATCTCGCTCTATCTATACTCGGATCCTGACCATAGATCTAGGATTTCAACCTCAGAAACATTATCTGGTTGAAGATGAATTGAATCGGACATCTAGGGTTTAGAGTACGAAAAGATTTCACAAAAAATGGTAGATAGCGTGCGGAGAGGAGCAGAGGAAGGGGCTAGGGTTCCTCTTCACGCCGTCGAATGAGTGAGCGGTGTAAGAAAAAGTGCTAGGGTTTCGTCGCAACGAAGAAGACGAGGGGAGATGGGGGATGATATGGAAAGGGCAAATTGAAATGGGAATGAAAGAGTGTGGTCCAAATGCTGTGAGGCCCAAATTTAAGATTAGGGTTGTTAATTGTGTACTTAATAGGGCCCAAATCATTTGTGTTTTGTTAATTTAGTGGTGTTAATGAAATGGCAAAGGTGTAAATGATGGTTAAGTTAGGGATATATTTATAAATTTTTTTGCCAAAAATGGGGTGTGAAGGGTATTGTGGGACGTCCAAATGTAGAAAGTATGAAGGGTATTGTTGAACGGAGGGAGTACATTATTAAGTAAAAATTAATACACACATTTCTGCACACAGATATACAAAAAATACTCCCTCCTTCAGTATATTTATGTACGCTTTCTATTTTTAGATGTCTCAAATATTGCACAATCTATTTTTAGATGTCTCAAATATGAATGATTTTAGATTGACCGTCTAAAATGGTAAATGTATTGTGTCTAGTCAAAGAGTGTATAATTTTAAGGCAAACACTTGTTTGAACGAGATTGCACGTGCACTATGATTTACTAATAACTTTTTAATACCTGAAAAATTGCTCTTTAGAAAGATGAGCAAATACTCTTTTGAATAAAAAAATATTACTCCTCAAATTCGTGCCCATTTAAAAATTACTCTTTAATAAATAAAAAAATTACGTTTTTGAGAAATAATTTAAATGAAAAATAATATTTTTAAAATTCTGATACTTGTGATTTTTAAATTCCTACTTAGATGAGATTATGAAAATAGTAATCGTTCACTTTAGATAATAAAATTTCAAAGAATAATTATATATATAACATACGCGATACAGCGAGTTAATTAATGAGTACTCGAGTATCAACTAGTAACTAGCGCTGTCAAAATAGATTGGGTTAATCCGCCCTAACCCGCCTTAATTAATCAATTTTTCAATCCAAAATTAACCTGGCTCATAAAAATTCGTCCCACTTTAAATCCACTAGAGTGTGGGTTAACCCGCACCGCCTCACCAACTCAACATTAACCTACTTTTATAAAATTAAAATTTAAAAAAGTGACATACAACTTTTAAATTTTAATACGGAGTATTTAAATAATAAAAATATTATCATCCAATCGTACCCTCGACCCATCCCCACCGCACTCCAAAAATTTTTTTTAATTATTTTTAAATTTTAATATTTAAATAATAAAAATATCATCATCCAACCCTACCCTCTACCCACCCCACCCCACCCCACCCCACCCCACCCCACCACACCACACCACACCATCCCACCCCAATTTTTTTTAATTTTTAAAATTTTAATATTTAAATTATAAAAATATTATTACCTTACTCTACCTACCCAACCCCCATCCACTCCACCCTCCAAATCCCCCCCCCCCCCCCAACTCCCCAAAATTTTTTTTATTTTTTTATTTTAATATTTAAATAATAAAAATATTATCACCCAATCCTACCCCCCTACCCACCCCCCACGCCCTTCAATTTTTTTAAATTTTTTTTTGAATTTAATATTTAAATAATAAAATTATTATCACCCAATTCTACCCCTACCCACCCACCCACCACCCTCGACAAATTTTTTTTTATTTTAGGATTTAATATCCCCCCAATATTTTTTTATTTTAAATTTTAATATTTAATAATAAAATAAAATTTGGGGGTGAGTAAGGGTTAGAGTAGAGGGTAGGGGATAGAGATAGGGTTAGGTGATAATATTTTTATTATTTAAATATTAAAATTTAAAATTTATTAAAAATAAAATTTTTTGGGGGTGGGGTGGGTCCGAGGTAGGGTTGGGTGATTATATTTTTATTATTTAAATATTAAATCTAAAAATTTTTTGGGGTGAGTGGGTGGGTGGGGGGTGGATTAGGGGTAGAGTTGGGTGATAATATTTTTATTATTTAAATATTAAAATCTAAAAAAAATTAAAAAAATTTCTTTTGGGGGGTGGGGGTGGGTTGGATGGGTAGGGAGTAGGGTGGGCTGATAATATTTTTATTATTTAAATATTTAAATCTAAAATTTTAAAAAAAAATTGGTGGGTGGATGGGGTTGTGGAGGGTGGGTAGGGGTAGGGGTAGGGATAGGGTTGGGAGATAATATTTTTGTTATTTAAATATTAAAATCTAAAATATTAAAAAATGGCCGACGCGCAATAACTCGACCCAAAATTGACCCAACCATAGGTAGCCCAACCTGCGATGGGTTCAATCCGTGATGACTCAATCCGCAAATAACTCAACCCATTTGAATCAATCAAAAGATGGGTTGAGATGAGTTATTGACTGAATCAGCCCAATAACCCTGATAGCTCTACTAGTAACAAGCACTGCAGTGTGGTGGAAAATTGGATAAAGAAGCGGATAGAGCAGATCATTATCAACATTAATGTGGTTGTGATTGGGTTGGACATGTCTATCCTATTACAACTATACAATTATTTATTTATTTATTCATCCTATTGCATCTAAAGAATAATTTTGGCAAATCCTCCCTCCACATCCTAATTCAAATTCGAGTACACATATTAAAAATCTATACACTAATTAGAGTGTTCGATACAATATAGGTACGTCAATTCCACGAGCCTCTTAAAATTCCAATTCTGCACCAAAATTGGGTAAAGTAACGGCTCAGTTTTCATATAATTTGATATGAATTTTCTATTATATTTAGATAGGTGTGATTCCATAAAATGAATTTACCATCTATATGCATTTACAAAAACACTTAAATTTTCTTTTTATGTTTATTTTAAAATAAAATGTAAATGTTGATTTAATATTTTATAACTAGCGATTTCATAAGTATATTAAAGATAATTTTAAATACTAATTATATAATTTTTTAAAATTTATTTAAAAATATCTAATATATCACTTCGTCTTGAGTAAATGTTTATATATACTAGTTTGGATTATTTTGAGGTAAAGTTTATATTTCCCTTTTGAAAAAATATCACATTTGATCGTGTAGATATATTAAAATTCGCAATTACTCCTTTAACTATTATAGTCTTAAATTTTAATTCTTTTCTATCCAATTTCGATCATTTTATCCAATTTGCCGTTTCTTGAACTCTACAATGTCCATGTTGATCTCCATAGCTAATGTAATTAAATATATAAAACATAAAAATATTAAAATAATTCTTATAAATATGCAGAGTTATCATTTATACAAATTTAATCTTATTATTACTATAATTATAAGATATAAGTATATAAATAACATATAATTAGTATTATTATTATAAGTTTGGATTTAATGAAAAGTATAAATAATACATAGATATTATATTATTAATTAAATAGAAGGTTAAAATTGTAAAATATAAAAATAAGTAGTGGCAAAATTGGGGAAAATTTTAAATTGCTAGTCACTTTTATGAGTTCAACTAACGTGCACGATTTTAACCATTAAATTAAATTTTAATCTAATTTCTATCATAGAATATAATAAAATAATTAAAATTTTAAATAAATAACTACCCATTAACTATTAATTTACACGTATAAACTCGGTGTATTCTAGAATAATCTCATATTGGGATAAATAGATCTCATTTATTTTTGAGGGACAAATAAAGAAGAGCAAAAAAAGCATAACACAAGAATTTACGTGAAAATTTTTAAAATCGGAGAAAAACCACGGATCGAGAAAATACCACTATGTGAAAATTTTTTTACAATGACACAGAATTTCTTTCTACTGACCCCAATCCCTATACTCTTACAAATATTTGACTAATTCACATCTTTCTCCTCATTCTCACAATCGAGAATCCAAGAAAGGAATTTAAGAAGAATCAAACACAAAGATTAAAGTGTACTTGATTGGTGCACATGATATCAAGTCAAAGGGCCTCCTTATATAGCACCAGGGATCCCTCCCCTTTTAATCTTTCATCTGATATGGGACAAAAGAAATAAAAGAAATCCCTTATTTTATTCTTGACAAATCCAACAATCTCTAACTTGTCAAAATAAAAGAAGAATCATTGTCTTCACCGACAATCCATTCTAAAAATTTCCTAAGGCACATATCGAAAAATATTTGCTGATATTTATGGTGTTACTTCCAACTCTTGGCTCCCATGGAAGTCCATCAGCCATCGATACACATCCACCACATACCCTACATAACCTGCCAAGTCAATGTCCACTTGCAAACTTGTGGACCAGCTAATATTATTACATCATTTTTCATGACAACTGAACATGTCATAAGGATCCCCAATAATATTAACTCAACATTCAGAGTTGTTGCCGTACCAGCTCCTCCTTGACTAGCAACGTCACCATTACTCCACCTTAAGTAATAATCGTGCCATTACTCCACCATAATTACCGCACCATTGCTACACCTTGAAAAAAAATCGTCATTGTACGACATGACATTGCTGCCTTTTACCGCAAAGCTACACCAGGTTTATCCAAACCCTTTTCCTACTGAAAATGTCTTCACTTGAAGTCGATTCCATACCTCTAAAATTTAGGATGTTTTTCCCCACTTATCGGTTGAATCCACACTATTCTTTATCTATCTAGCGCCACCCGATACCAAGCCACCACATCGCCTTCTTCCCCGTTGAATCGCCGCTTCCCCATGCCACCATTCATTACTTAAAGCCCGTTCCTTTCAAACTTCCTTGAGCCGACACCATGGAAAATTCCATGCCACTGTTAAGCCAACTCCACCACCGGGAGTCCTAACAATTTACATTGCCAGTAGAGATGTTACATGAATCAAGCTGCTCGATAGCTCGACTCAGCTCGATAAAGCTCGAGCTCAGCTCGATAAAGCTCGATCTCGACTCGTGTCTACTCGAGTTCGAGTTCGAGCTCGTCTTAATACTCGCTAGGTTATCGAGTCGAGCTCGGCTCAACTCGATAAGGCTGGATAAATAATATTAATATTAAAAATAAATATTATATAATGATAATTATATATGTTAATAATTATTATTAAATATATTAATTAAAATCCAGGTCGAAAGCTCGTTAAGGCTCGAAAGCTCGACTCGTTTTACTTAATGAGTCAAGCTCGAGCTCGAGATCGGTTGAGTAATTTTTGAGTCGAGCTCGAGCTCGTTCGTAGGCTCGTTATCAAATTGAGCCGAGCTCGAGCTCGACTCGATAACTACCCGAGTCGAGCTCGAGTACGCACTACTCAAGCTCGCTCGACTCGTTTAATAGCTCTAATTGCTGCGGTCCAAGAACTCTGCCAAAAACTACTGGCCTGCAAATCCTACCCCTTGCCACGCCATTGTCGCTATAGTCCGACACATTTCACTGCAAGAAAGGAGATGCCACCTCATCCGGCTGATCTTCTGACCCCCTTATGCCACTAGTTTTTCCCACTTCTTTCATGCCACCCTTAGCTTAATGAATAACCCTCTTATAAAGTTTTTTCTGATGTGGAAAGTTAGACTATGCTGCAACCACAGAGTATACTAAGAAGTTTATAAGCGCCCGAACCGGGCTCTGATACCACTTATTGGGATAAATAGATCCACATTCATTTCTAAGAGATAAATAAAGAAGAACATAAAAGGCACAACACAAGAATTTACGTAGAAATTTCCAAAATCGGAGAAAAACAACTGACTGAGAAAATATCACTATGTGAAATTTTTTTACAATCACACAAAATTTATGGTGTGGTGTATGCAAGTTGAATTCTATGTTTCACATTCGTGCTTTATTGGTGTTTCACAATATAAAAAAATTATACCTTACAAATGATCATTAAACTCTTGAGACATGTATGGAATTTTGAGCATTGATTATAACACATGACAAACATTTAATTTATGAAATAGCAGATGAAATATCATTGTGGAATAGGTGATCCCATTAGGTGGTGTATGGAAGTGTAGAGTCTAAAGCAGTTGGGTAAGTTATTTTATACTCCCTCCGTCCCACAACAAGAATGGTGAAACTTTTTTGACAATCCATTGTAGAATAGGTGATCCCATTTGATAATCCATTCATAAATTCCATTAAAAAAATTTTTTTTAGTAATTAGTTCCGACTATAAAAACTTGGCAAATAAATATTTGTTCCAGCTAATAATCAAATTTCTACGGTCATCTTCTTCTTTTTTTTTTTTTTAAGGATTATTATTAAATAAAAGGTACCAGCAGGTACACAACAAGATGTGTGGTGATTTCTCACGCAACTAAAAAAACATTAGTTTATGAGTAAGAATGTTCTCCGAGCGATGAACTCATCATAATAAAATACTCCCTCCCTCCCTCCCTCCAATTGAAATGCACGAGTTTTTCTATTTTGGTCCATCTCAATACAAAGTGTGCATTTTTCTTTTTATAAAAATGACCCACACATATTAATTATTTTTCTCTTCATGGGCCCACATGTCATACTAATGCACCTACTCACTTTACATTAATATATTATTTCTCTCACCTCACTGCACATTAAAATATTATACTTCTTAATCAACGGTAAAAAAACAAACGCCTACGTTTCAACGGGACGGAGAGAGTATATTCGACTATCTTCGATGAGAAAGAGTCTCATCAGTTTCCCAAATTACAACAGATGCATTCATCTTAAAAATCTCACTTAAGATAGCATAATATATATTTTATAATTTATTTTTTATCAACTACATTATCCTTTAAAAATCAATAAAATTGATAAAAAAAAATTCTTAAAACTCCATATCACTCCAAATCTGTGCAAGTAAATTTACGAAGGGAATATTCTTCGTGAATTGGATCATCTTGTAGACTATAAAATACTCCGGTAATTAACAATGAAAAATGAAAATACATTTTACATACATTTGTAAGAAACACATGATAAAAAACATGGCAGTAAATTAACTCAACTGAAACTCATACAGTTTACATACATCTCTTGACAATCAAAAGTATTCAGACAAAAGCAGCAACATTAACAATAACAAAACACAGGCTTTTAACTTAGGTTACCCATTTCCTAATAGGAATGCACACAAGGAAGGATGTAGCATTTCTTGATATAAACAGGTGTTGAAAATGATATATGATCATGTCTGAAGAGAAAGAGTGATCAATTCATGGCCCCAATCTGTAAGGACCCTCCCCCATGTAATGCCCTTCCATGTAAAGGGCTGCACTCTGAGGATGAAGCCCATCCATCACCATAAACTGCATGTCCTCCGACGGCTTCCAGTGCCGTTTCCTCTGGTTTATGAACCAATTGTTTATCTGTTTCTGGTCCAAACCTGTCGATTCTGCCAACGCCACCTTCTCCGACTCCTACACATGCAATGAGCAAAACCACATGAAACCATGCATGCATATGTAAGAAATATTTAGCTAAGATAGCATTTAGAACGCTATAGAGAGCGAATGTAACAGGAGATGAGACACCAACCGAAGGGTAGGGCCACTTGTAGTGTAGGTCCCACCAGCTGAGAAGCTTTTGTCGGGCGTCTTTGGGGAGTTTGCCTTTCTTCTTCTTCTTCGAAAGCTCTTGTTTGAGGCTGCTTAAGTATCCACTGTACTTCCTCAGGAGGTGGTTCTTCAGCTCGCGGTCTTCTGCTCTCGGATCGATCTCAGGAAGCTCCGTTTCTCCGCCACTGTTGTCGTGGTCCTCCTCTGATGAACCACCCTCATACTTGTCCTCTTTTATTCATACATAAAGTACAAAGAGGAACATTAATTAAGTATTTCAACCATGGATAAAGCCTATTGAATCAGCAAAATTCAAGTAGCTAGATCAATCATACTTGAACAAATATGCATCCAACATAACAAGAGCAGTCACTAATATTGTGAATGTATAGAGCAGTCACATCCAACATAATAAGAGCATATAACCCAACGGCAGTGGCAGAAGGCAAACAACACGACATGCCACGTGTCGCACCTCTATTCGGCCAGCACAACCCTCCAAGGACTGTACTAGGAGACGCGTCATTTAATGTTATATCTAGCTTTAAATGCCTAAGTGCATGCACCTGAAGTACTTCAACGTCACACTGGATTTTCGTGTATCACATTCTGTGCTACCGTTATATGAATGACAGACACGTAAGAGGGGAAGGAAGTCCAACGTAACCTAGTATAAATATAAATAGTGTATTTACTATTCCTCACCAACCACTTTATCTACTGTAATTTAACATCATTCAGCCACATAATAAGATACCAACCAAACCGACTATCAACAAATTCCTTGCTTGCATATCACCATAAACACATGCCATGTGTATATTAATCATATTATATAATAATATGACATTATATAATAGCTAGACATCATTGCAGGTACATATTTAAAACAATCTGGAAAACTTTACAAAATTAATATTAGTAAAAATGCAAAGAAAAACATGAATTGAAACTCGTGATACACAAGTAATTAAAAATATTAGAAATAATAAAATTTTAATCAAGATACAAATGAGTATTAAATTGGATTTAATAAGGAATGCATTTGTTCTAAGATTATATTTCTTGTATAAAATTAATTAGTTGAATGACTAATATGGAGCAGACATATATATATATATATATATATGACATGATCAATGCATACAAATAGCTATACCAAGATCTCTACACTGTCTGGAAAGATGATACATACAAATAATACAATAGATGTCAAGGATAAAGTTAATATTTTTCACTTGTCAATAGTCATCCATTGAGACAATGGAACAAAAAATGGAACATCATCTTAGTTACAATGATTTCATGCAACACTGAGTTGGAGTAATAATTGAAATATATATATAAGGAATTGCCTTGAGCCTTGCCGAAGAAAAATAGGACTTCAAAATCTGAAAAATGAGAGTAATTTGACATTAATATCCATTAATTAAGAGGCACTGTCCTTGTAAGTTGGTCAAGTTTGAGGATGGTTTTACCAAGTATAAATGACTTACCGCTCTAGCTTATTTTATTTGTAATTGTACCATTGTTGTTCATAACTATTTTATCTTTGTGGTTCATTGAGTTTATTTTACACTTTGTTCACCGTTTATGGTATAATTATCTTTTAAATTTATAAATAAGTAGGGTGTACATAAACTTTGTTTCACATAATGACAAGTTCATAAACATGTAAAAAAAAAAGGAAAGAAAGTTATCCACAAGAATTTAAAATTAAAAACGCCCCACAACTTTTTACTAATATTGGAAATGGTTCCACGAAAATTTTAAAAAATCAATTTACTCACATACCTTTCAAAATGGTGTTTTAATTTAATCTAATTTTCACTGGAAATGGATAAAATCTCCGGAATTATGCAAGTGCCGATCATTTGACACAAAAACTTAGAGCTTTATGGCTGAAAGTCTGACGTCACATTTAGGTGTGACTATGACAAACCTTTTCACTTTATTCGAAACGATCCGATCAATTTAGTCTCACTCCTCTCGATATTGTGTGGGCTAAATCAATTTCTTGCAAAAATAGAACTAAAATAATGAACCAGTTTTGCGAGGCGTGCGACTAAAATTAATTTTATTAACTTTCATGGAACCATTTCCAGTAAAGTAAGAAGGGGGTGTGACATTTTTTATTTTAAACTCTTATGTCCACAATAAGTTTGCCACATCAAGTGTTTGATTCATTAAAGTTGTTACACGAGTTAGTAAAGCATAAAAATGTCATAAACAAGAAATAAGCATTGGAATTTTCTTAATTTGTAATATATTGAACTCATTTATCAAAAAAGAAAACGTAACTCTTTTAATGAGACGATCTTAATTAGTATAAATGTAACTCTTGTAGAGGGACGGAGTGAATATTTGCATAGAGAAGGGGTAGTGAGCAAAATGCAGTGACAGTAAGAGAAAATATACTCCATGTAATAAGGTGGTGTCAGAAAAGTGGAAAGCATGAGGTTGTTTAAACTGGTTACTTTGATGATTGCTTAAATTATAAGCACACACAGTTTCCACTTCCAGAAGAGGGATTGTCCCTGTTTTGTTCTTGATATTTTATTACACAAATGGAACCAAATCATGTCATTTGACTATGCACTCGTGATTAGGGCTTCTATTTGTTTAAATTAAAAAAAAAAGATTTACTTTATTTGGCACAGGTGACAAGGCAAGGCGTTGGAAAATGATGGTGTCAGTCAAAGTTTGGTGGTTCTTGGGAAAACGTACAGCAATCAAGGAGAGACTGAGACAGTGATTAATGCTCAGTTTGAACTACCAGTTTTGCACTGGAATATCGGAATTACTACTACTACAGTCATTATTGATGAGAGAGAATGAAAGAGAGAGTGATGAAAGAGTACCAGGATTATTATTGAAAATCCGGACAGGGTCATTTGTAAGAATGTTGAGCTGCTTCTCGATCCGTCGCATGAACTCCATGGCTTCATGAATTGGCCGACTGAGTTCGTCTCTATACTTCACCAGCATATCGAAGTATGCCTCCTGCAAATAATTATGTGAGATGGGTTGATCAATTTTTTAAGTATCATTAAATCAATATATACAATTTAATTAATGATCACCATGAACTGGTCCAGTTCTGGATCCTTAGCAACGTCTCTGCTAACCGCGGCGGCTCGCTGGCCGGCCTCGAACTCCTGCCGTAGCGCCGTCAGCCGTGCCACCACCTCCGGCGGAGCTCCAACCTGTCATTTTAGGTTTAAGCATGCATGAGTGTGGATTAGTCGTTCCTACACTCCACAGACAGAGTAATGGAAAGGTTAATCATAATGACTAATCCCATCAATAAGGACTAAACCACTATACACTGCACACAAGGGGCTCTCAAAATGAAAGTTGTCGTAAAATTTGATCATTGGTCATAGATACAAGATGTCACTCCTATGACCAATTGAGTTACTATGATTAACCTCACCGGTGGATTAACACAAAATGGATTAATTACATTAATTAATATGAGGTAGGTACCTTTTGGCAGTCCATGTAAGCATCCAAGAGATTGGAGTACTGAGGGTGGGCGGTGATCTTGGCTTTGATAGCATCGACGTCGGCGGCGGAGTAGTCGTTCTCCGGGCGGCGGTGATTGTGGTAGAGATCAGAAGGGAAGCTGCCTCGAGTGTAGTGGAAATTACCACCAGATTCAGTTTTCACAGTGGCTTCAGATTGATCGTAGCAGTTATTATTATTATTATCTCCTGACTGAAGATGGAAGCTCGACCCACTGCTTGTTCTTCCGTACACCGAAGAACTGGGTGCAACTACAGAATTACCACCGTACAGAAAATTACTACCCCTCGAATTATTAGTGGTCTCACTCATCTGCTGATTGTAATCCTCCATTCAGATTAACCACAAATTAAAGAACCCAAAAAAGGGAATGATAATCGGGTTTTCAAGAAACCCTAAAAGAAATTGATGCTGTTCAACAAGTTAAAAAAAAAAAAAAAAGAGGGTAGCTTAAGGATCTTTAATCTTACAACTTAAATCTAAAATTTTGGAGTTAATTTATTATTGAGTTAAGAGTGGTGGGTGGAATTGGAGTGGAGGTGTTGCATAGTGTAAGGGTTGATGGCGGAGGGACGGCGGCGATTGGGCGGGGGACGGTGGAGGAGAGGAGATGGGAGGGGATGGGAAAATAATAGTGAGGAGAATTGGGAAAATTATGGAAAAGCAATGAAGACAGCGTTTGACAAGTACCGATTTGACAAGTGAACAAATTTTTTTGTTTTCTTTTCGTTTGTTTCCCACTCACCTTCAACAAGTTCTCCCATGTCTGGAATTGTTTTGACGATACAATTACTCTTTTTACTTTCATTTATTTATCCAATAATAACAATATAATATTCACAATTACTTCCCCCATCCTAAAAATATACCCGTCCCGTTTCAAATTTTAAGTTTGTTTTTTGCACGTAGATTAAAAAATATAGTATTTTAATATGTAGTGAGGTGAGAGAAATAATATTTTAATGTAAAGTGTATAGGTGTATTAGTGTGATGTGTGGGTTCATGGAGAGAGAAATAATTAATTTGTGTGGGTCCTATTTACTAAAAAGGAAATGTAAAAATTGAAATGAGACGCCCAAATTAAAAATATGTAAAGATTAAAATGAGACGGAAGAAGTATGGTGACACGAACTTTAAGAAAATTAATTTGGTTGTAATGACGTAAAAAATGGAGGAAGCATTTTAGGTAATTGAATATAATAAAATTTATGAATACATTATATTGATTTTGACTAGATTGTGTAGGAAAAGTGGATGACATTATCGTAACATTATAAAATTATTAATATTATATATTATTTCATCTTTAGAATGTACAAATATTTTTTAAACGAATTAAAAATAAAAAATATGTAAATATTAATGTAACTATGGAGTAGCATTTAACACACATCATACAAATGCATGAATCTTTCATATCTTTGTATTTTCGTTCAATCCTGCAATTTGTATAAACCACAAAAAAAAAATCAATAAATTTTAAAAAAGGGAGAAAAAATATTACTCTCAATTTATTATCAAAAGAATATACTCCATGGAGTATTACTCAAGAAAAAAGGGAGCAAAATTAGTAACAATAACCAATGACAACAATCCCAGTACTAGCTAGATGTTCACATGATTTACATTAAATTTTCACTTCAATTTGTTACATGAGCGCGGAGCGGTTGACATGGTTATAAGGATAAATTTGTTAAAAATCACTTATTTGGCAGCACGTAAAAAAATCAAAAATTTAATAAATTTAAAAATAAAAAGATAGGTTATTTACGGTTAGGTATATCAAAATCTCCTTAATTACTATAAGATACAAACTTAAAAAAATATTACTATTAAATACATAAATATATAGTGATATTCCAACTTTACCCTTATAATATGCTGCACACAAACAATTACGTTGCACTGAATTATTTACGTTAGAGAGTAACTAGGGTACAACCAGGGGTACCAAATTGGTACTCCCTTGGTCCCCACTCTTCTTAATTAATTTCTACTCCTTCATTAATGTTGTTTTTTATTTTATTTTTAAATTTATTATATTTAAATGACTATTATACCATAAACCCTAAACCAAAGGAATAAATTATACCCTAAACCACAAAGGTAAAATTACAATTATACCCTAAACCAAAAAGGTAAAATTTTCAGGTATATGCTGAAGGCTGAATTTCTTTTTAATTTGGGGATTAAGTAGGACAAATTTTAATTTTATATTAAATTAATGCTTAAGAAATGTGGGTAATGTACGTGTGAAGGTAAGTAGTGGTAATGTGTGTAAGAATTAAGAGTGGTTTATTAAAACTATACTCTTCCCTTCATTTTTAACGTATAATGTATCAATTTTTCCTTTTAGGCATATGGATCCACACACATTATTAATACAATTAAAATATGAAACACATACTTCCTACTAATACAACTATCCACTACATATAAAATACAACTATTTAATACTCCTTAATTTACGTAAAAAATTAAATAAATACATTAACAATGGAAGGAGGAAGTAATATAATTTTATTAAGAGTAGGTCTTGCGTGAGACCGTCTCACTTGAGATAATATTTCATTTTGTAAAATAGTTATCACTTTCGTTATAAAATATTATCACTTTTTATTTATACTATAAATTATTTATGAAATAACATTATCACTTTTTATTAATTTATTATCATTTTTTTTATAAAAGTTATCATTTTCTGATCATCTCACATAAGCCCTTACCTAAGACAGTCTCATACAAATCTTTGTCTTTTATTAAACCCTAGGTAAAACAAAGAATTACATAATCTCAAATTTGGACCTTAAATTGAAAACAAACCTAATCCAAAATAAAATGAATTATCATTATTCATAATTTTCAAAACATATCATTACTTATTTAATTCTAGCAGTACATAATCTTTTGTTTTCCAAAAACCAAAAATGAAAATAAAAAGATATTCTCTCAATTTCATATTTTTTTGAATTTTATGCGTTAAAAAAAAATTAAAATGATTGTGTAGTCAAATCATCTTGTTTAAACGGGAGAATAATGGGAGATTTTTGGTCAATGGGACTCAAGATGCATTAAAGTGAAATACCTCTATATACGAATTATGCAAATAACATTATTCGATAAATTAATTCTTTAAATTTTCAATGTTATAAAACAAATTCAGCCAAATGTGATGTCTTCACAAGACAAGTCTCCTAAAATATTTTTTAAAATTATATAAACTCAAAATACATTCTCCTAGCTACGTTTTATCCAAGGGACGGTTTTTTTTTTTTTTTGGCAAGATGAATAATATAATAAGTTTATATATTTAGAAGAAAATAAAAAAAATGGAATTAATGGATGTGTGAATTAAATAAAAATAAGTATTTGTGGTGGTGGTGGAGGTGGGAATGGTGGGGTTGGGGACAGTTCATAATACTCCCGGAAGATGCGCGCGCTACAAAGATAGGGTTGGGGTAGGGTGTGGGGGTGGGGAATTCGTCAGCCCGTGGACCCTACCCATGCAATATCATGCAAATATACCCTCTTCATCTCACTAATTTTCATTTTCGTAATTGTATTTAAAGAATGCATTTATTTTTGTGTTTGGAGATTAATATTCCTTCCGTTGGCTATAGATAGGTGATTTTACTTTTTACACTATTTTCTCCATCCCAATGAAATGTCTAGTTTTACTCTATTGGGTGTGATATTCAAATGTTCTTATTTTTTTTCACTACTAATACAACTACTCACTACACATAAAATAATAATACTAGTTAATCTATATGCAAAAAGAAAATGGGAACTTTTATCCGAGACGGAGGAAGTATTATTATTTGGCTAATTCTCCCGTGCACCTGGGTGCACCCACTTTCAAAAATGTATATAATTATAAACAAAAATATATACAATTATGAATAAAAATATACACACTTTGTTAATGGATTTTCTAGTAGTTTTGTTAGTTTTTTTAATGCAAAATGAGTGTAAAAAGTATACAATTATTAAGAAACATGTATAAATAAAAAGTTATACACATATCGGTATACGCTTGCACTCCAATGTACTGGATATCAACTCTTATTATTTAATGTGTAGTGAGTAATTGTATTAGTGGGTGTGTGGATCCCATATTTTATTTGTATTAATGAATGTATGTGGGTCTCATGTATTTAAAAAAAGGAAAGAGAATCATTTGTTGATGGGGATATTAATATTATGTGGATTGTTATTTAGGAGTGTGCATAAATTATAGAACGAGCATAAATTAATAGTGTGAATTACTCCCTTCGCGTTAAGGTTTACATTTTTCATTTTGATTTGTCTCAAGTTTAAATTTACATTTTTTTTTCAAGTTATGTTCATACAAATGGAGTAATTAATTATTCTGTCCATACACAATTCACTTCGGATTTAATATTATTTCTTTAATCTCATTACACATTAAAATATTACTATATCTTTTAATTTATACCGTAAAAAATATAAATAATATTATATCTCTTAATACACGTGTAAAAGAAAAATCTAAACGCTAATGGGTAAGGAATGAGTAATTAATAAAAGACATGTATTAGTATAATTTTTTTTGTTATTCTGTAATAGTACACTTTGTCATACGTTAAAGATTGTTATACTCTAATTATCCACTGCTCATCATTACTCTTTGACTTTTACGACTTATTTCTCAACTTAAATTGCCGGGAAAATATCAAATTTCAGCCTTGAGGTATGATCTATTCTAATTTTATTATTCGTTTCTCTATTTGCCATTCTTAATTTTGATTTTTTTTTTTCGATTTTGGTCTTTTATTTCCAAATTTAGTTATTTTATTGTCAAAATTTTGGATTGAAATTGTAAAAAAAATGGAATTAAATTTTATAAAGGACCTAAATTTGAAAAAAAAATCGAGTAAAATAATAATCAAAATTGAGAATGTCAAATAAAAAAAATAAAATTAAAATCGGTCCATATGAAAGAAGTGAGTATTGATATATAGTATAAAGAAAATATTAATGAATGTGAAGAATAGATAAGATCATAGAAAGTGATAAATAAATTGAGGATAAGAATTATATGGAATATTGAATGGTTGGAAATTAATAGAATATGTAAATATATAGATGAAATATTTGTGTGAATCGAATTTATAATCGCGCTATGATTTAATGATTACTTATTAGAGATATAAAATACTATTACTCTTTTGAATGAAAAATTATACATCTCAAATTCTTGGACCATGATTTACTAATAACTTTTTATTACATGAAAATTATTCTTAATCACTACTCTCTAAATAAAAAGATATTAGTTTTCAAATTTTAAGTATGTTGTAACTCTTCATATTTTTGTTGAGATGAATGGAATAATATTTTATTTAAAAATAATAATTCTTATTTTAAAAAGTAATTTTCATCTACTAAAAGAATAATTTAAAAATGTATATATAAGGTGCTTTGTAGAAAACTCATTTTTATAACATAAGTACTTCCTTGTCCTTCAATAACGTTTATGTATTTTATTTTGATTGTTCCATAAAAAAATTTACATTTCTTTTTATAATAAGTAAGAATCACACAAAATATTTAAATATTTCTATGAAGATTTTTTTTGAAATGCTAATATCTCCACGAAGATTAGAATAATATACTAATATAATTATTTACTATACATTAAATATTTTATCTCCTACTTTAATACACATTAAAATATTATAATCTTTAATCCCGTACAAAAAGTAAACATAAACGTTGGAAGGAGGGAGTATATCTTTTAAAGATCGATTTTTAATTTCTAAAATAAAATTCAGAGCAAACACGAGTTTTGTGTAAATAGTAATAATAAATAAATGGAAAATAAAAAAATGAAAAGAGAAAGTGGGAGAGGCAAGAGGTGACATTTGCTATCACTTCAAAAACCCCAAGTCCTTAGCTTTTCTGCAAAATTTATCAACACCTTTAATTTCTTTCATTTTATCTCTGCATACGCAGATTGGACGTTTCCAACGCATACCCACTCCAACCCTCCCCCTGCCCTCTTGCTTACTTTCAGACCCCATGTTATTTTGTCACTCATTGTCTCCCTTCTCACTTTCTCTCTCCACTATTCCCTTTGGAGTTTAAATTTACTTAACTCATGTTTGCTGAGTTTGAAAATCCGAATTAATTTAATTTAATTTTACATTAAATTAGTATATAAAAAGATAGTAATAATATGTATAGGAAAATATTAATTGATGCTGGAGGAGATAAATGAATGAATGAACCGTGGACAATTTGAAAACTAAATGTTATATATAGAGATAATTTTAAAATCCAGATGTAAGTTTTGAAAGCAAAAATTTAATTTCAAGAGGCGAATGCATACATTAGGACAAGGCAGAGCTAAACAATTTTTTTTAGGAGACTAGATGGAGTATATAAAAGCCTATGGATTATAATAATATTCGAGCATTAATTAAATACTACTTTCTTCACCACATAATGAAATTTAGAGTTATTATAAATACGAAATTCTAGAATTTTACTCTCTCCGTCCCAAAATTGATTGCACACTTTCCACATTTATCCGTTCCAAAATAGATTGAACTTTCCAAAAAAAAAACATCTCATCAATCCCCACCTCTAAAAGTTTATCTTAATTACAACTTTACCACACTCACCTAACACACATAACATACTTTATAATTTATTTATTACATAAAAATACCATAATACCCCTAAAAAGTCAACATTTCTTAAACTACGTATCTACCGTAACAGTGCAATCAATTTTGGGACGAAGGGAGTATTTTTTTATTGCTTAGAGAAGTTTAATTGATATGTTAAGATAATAAATAAATTATAAATTAACTAGTGTGAATTGTAAGTGGTGTTGATTTAAAATAAAAATGCATTGTGAAATTGTTGAATTATGTGATACTATTTTTTTAGAAAGTAAACTTATTAATAAAACGAACTTAAATAGTAAGTGTAAATTTATTTCAATAATTCAAAACGAAAAAATTATAGAACTTATAATAAAAGCGAAAAATGTTTTTCTTTTATCAAAAAGTAAACAATTAAATTATTCGCAAGAATAATTAATCCCCATTATGTAATTATTGTTATTGCACGGATATTAAGAAATGTGAATGTAATATTCTAATGTGTGTCGAATTAAGAGATATAATATTTTAATGTGTAATAAGTATTTATATTAGTTTTGTATGCCCCACGAAAATATATGATCAATTGTTTTGTGTAGGTTTTATCTATAAAAAAATAAATATAAAAATATTTGTGGGACGTCTTAATTTGTAAAATGTAACAACATTTGCGGAGCGGATAAAGTATTAGAAAGATTGGGGCTAAAAATAATATTGGAAGAATATCATTAAATCAAAAAATATTACTTTTTTTTTTCAACTTCAACTTTACACTCTTCATTTAATTTAATTACAAGTTCAACTTTACACTTTTATAAAAGGAAATTAAATGGCACTCAACTAGAGGTGTGGATCTGGTATGTCACTTTGGTGTGATATCTCTTTTGTCACTTCATTTTATGAGTGACACGTAGGAAGGAGGATGGAAACTATACCTAAGTCAACCACGATCATTTTATAAGTAAGATGTTAAACGAGATATCACACCAAAGTGTCACAAAACATTCCATATCTATAAAATAGAGTAGTATTCAACACAACACAACACACCTTAATTTTATAATTATCATATTTCATAATAACATATTTTATAATTTATTTATAATTTAAAAATATCACATTACACTCGAAATTAAATGGAAGATGAAGATAGGGCCGATATGTTAACACTATTTATTTAAAAAAATAAAAATTTCAATATGTGTATATATCATCGTAACACTATTTAAGAAAAAAAAAATTCAAAATGTGTATATGTCATCGTACTTAACACTATTTATTTAAGGAAAAAAATTCAAAATGTTCATATGTCATCGTCATATTCATTCATTTAAAAGAAATCTGATATGTAGCGCGCGTCGCTCTTATATTAATCTTGTATCCTTTATTTTATTTTAAATATTTTATTAATGGACATTTGAGGTTTGACCTTCTTCGATCTAGGTTAAAATTTTAATATTTAATCCTAATGAAAGTATTTTTAAATATATATTTAAATTAATACATGTTAATGACATTTTATTTGATCATATTAACGTTTTTGGGCTAATATAATTATGACCACCCATGTTATGTGGTAGATTTTATATAAATGCATTCAAATTCTAATTTATATTATTCCTCGTTTTTCTAATTATTTTTAATAATGTATTCAATTTTAAAATCTTAATTCATTTTCATATTTATATTGTAATATAAAATTCAATTAATATTCTATATTAAAAATATTCCAAATCATTTATTAAATTTTTATTACATAAAATACTTCCTTCATCTTTTAAATGGTTCACTTTTATTGTACCCACTTTTTGACTAACTTTATTACTCTAATTTTTAGGGATGATATGATATTTTTAAATAATAAATAAAGTATAAAATATTTTATGTGTGGAAATGAAGAGATAACATTTTTAAAATTAATGTTTACATTTTAGGTATTAGATTAGGAAAATATTTCATTTTTTGAGAAGTGAACGATTATGTGGGAGTTGGGACGAATCAATAAGAAAAGTGTGAACGTTCAAGGACTGAGAGGGTACCTTGTTTTAGTAAACTAACAATCATAACCCGTGCATTACACAGACATACTTGATTTTTTTTTTAATTTTTTTTTTTACATATACCCTCTCCGTCCATCCTAAAGGTCTTTATTTTACCATTTTGGGTGTTCACTTCAAATGCATCAAATTTTTTCTTTTAGTAAAATGGTCCCACATATAACTCACTACATACTCCTTCCGTCCCACGTTAAGGTACGTTTTCTATTTGGTCTATCCCAAGTTAAGGTTTACATTCCATTTTTTGTCAAGTTGGCCCATACAAAACAATTATTTATTCAATATTACATTAAATATTATTTTTCTCACTTTACTATATACTCCATTCGTCCGCTTTCAAGGGTATCATTTTTTCATTGTGAGCGTCCGCCCCCAAGGGTCTCATTTCCTTTTTTATCTACACACCCACCCACTAATACAATTAAAAAATGGGACCCACACCTCCACTAATACAACTACTTACTACATATTAAATAACAATACTCTTTAATCTTCATGCTCAAAAACAAATGACACTTTTAAAATGGGAAAGAAAAATTTGGTCTAATTTTTACTTTTAAAGTGTGTTTTTTTATATATAAAGAAGAAATGGTTGAAATAAAAAACTATTATTCAAAAATTATTAATAAAGTCTCTAGTGAGACTTGATCGATAGACGATCGTGTCTGATTTGTATTTATTTTCGTATTAGATACTCCGTATTTATCCTTTAATTAAATAATAATTTAAATTATTATATTAGTCAACTTTTTCTTAATTGTAGGAATTTTGTAACTCCTAAGGTGATGTTTGGTTTGAGGTTATGTGAGGTTTGAAAACTATGAATTATGTTTGTTTTGGATTTTGAGTAGTGTATGTTTTAATTTCATGTTAAATCAATGTATTAATTTATTTAAAAAGTTAAATGAGAGAGGAGAGATAAAGAGAGAAAGTGTATTGATTGAAAAGAGAGAATATAGTAAATATATATAAGGGTGATTTTAAAAATCTGGATGTAGATTTTGAAAACCAAAACTTGAGTTTGAAAACTGGTATATATAATTGTGTCATTTTTGCAGTTTGTTGACATTTACAGATGGGTTGTGAACATGAATTCTCATACAAAACACAAATTGAATTTTCGGGGGATGAATGGATATTGCAAATTAAATTTTGTCGACCTCCGCCTCTACATTGACATCTATGCTGTCGTCAACTGCCATCGTCTGCTCTGTTATTCGACCTCTGTTGTAGATATATTTTTCGTGTTCCATCATACTCAGAAATCCACCATAACAAAATTAGGAAATTCATAAAATTAAAGAATTTACGAACCATAAGTGCATGGTAAATTATTATTTAATTAATAAATAATATATTGAGTTGACCTTTTTTATGACCTTTTTTTATAAGTGATCTCACAAGCGTCTCTCTTACATGTACAAGTGAAAGCATTGTACTTGCAATCTAGTATTAAAAAAATTGATCATATATATATATATATATATATATATATATATATATATATATATATATATATATATATATATATATATATATATATATATATATATATAATAATTTAATGTCAGTAATTAGTAGCTAAAAAACGTATTTAAATACATTCGCTTCAGAAAATTACTGATAAATACAAAATTATACTCCCTCCGTCCCACGTATTTTTACCCACTTTCCATTTTGGGGTGTCCCACGTATTTTTACCCATTCCATTTTTGGCAAAAATACATAATATTTTATTACCTACTTTTTACAATCCCAACAACTTTTACTTTTTTACACTTTATTCATCATTCCCAATAACTTTATTCACTTTTTCTTTTTAAATTACTAATTTATCCCTACTTTCTCTTACATTATATATTTAAAAAATAAAGCGTCTTAATCTCCGTGCCTGTACAAACGGGTAAAAATACCCGGGACGGAGGGAGTATTTTATTTTACCAATAGTACTCATATCTATCTGCACATTAGTGTGCATTGTTAAGAGAGAAACAAAAATAAGCGATTAAATATTCTTCATAATGTGTAATAGTGTGCATTCGTGAGAGATAAATAAATACACAATTAAATTTTTAGTATAATGAGTGTACATTGTTAAGAGAGAAACAGAAAATAATCGATTAAATTAAAGAAATTGTTGTTCCTTAAATCTCTCACACATTATCTTTCAATCAAACCGAAGAAAACGAAAATAATGTGCAATCCACATTAGTGTGCATTAATTGTTAAGAGAAAACAAAAATATGCGATAAAATATTCTTAATAATGTACAGTAGCGTGCATTCGTGAGAGAGAGAAAAACACGCAATTAAATTTTCAGTATAATGTACATTAATTTGCATTGTTAAGAGAGAAATTGAAAATACGGGATTATATTTCAGTGCACATAAGTGCTCAATAAAATTATTATTAAGTGCACACGTTGAATATTAATCGTTGTACATAAGGTTAATGTTGGGAAAAAAAAGCGTTATATATTTATCAGTAATTATATTATGTATCAATGTATTTATTAGTAATTAGGCTATACATACGTGTACCTATAAGTAATGATCCCTATCTTTTATATCCACTCTAGGGCAAGTCTTGCGTGAGATCGTCTCACGTATGTCATTACGTGAGACGGATAAAAAAGTTATCACTTTCTCTATAAAATATTATCACTTTATATTTATATAAAATGTTCATGAAATAACATTATCATTTTACATTATAAAAGTTATGATTTTTTATTCGTTCCACATAAACCCCCTACGTGAAACGATCTCACACGAGTATTTAGCCTTAACCAATATTCAATAACCTGCAACCTGCTGAAATCGGATCATATAAGGCCCGGGTTATGCTAAATATTGACCAAATAATTAATCAATCAACATACAGTTTAACTTGCGTGCTTTCACATGATTCACATAATTAATTTCCTAAACAATAATTAGTTTGTCTATCCCAAGTCTATAATACAACTGTCACTCTAGTTTGTATAGATAAGAGAATAATGATTGATACTAATCACTTGATTTTTAAGTGGTAACACTGTAATGCCCACAGGAAAATCGACTAAAAATCGAAAAATAATACTCCATCGGTCCCACATATTTTTACCCACTTTCCATTTTGAGGTGTCCCACGTATTTTTACTCATTTCATTTTTTGCAAAAATACATAATATTTTATTACCTACTTTTTACAATCCCAACAATTTTAATTATTTTTTTACACTTTATTTATCATTCCTAATAACTTTATTCACATTTTCTTTTTAAATTATTAATTTATCCATACTTTCTCTTACATTATATATTAAAAAAATAAAATTTTTTAATCTCCGTGCCCGTACAAATGGGTAAAAATACCCGGGACGGAGGGAGTAGTATAAAATTGCGTGAACTACCATATCCCTATTTTGGGAATTGTTGCAGAACATAAGTTGCAATGTCATGTAAATATCAGATCCTCCTACGTACATACATGTAAAAAAAAATAATAAAAAAAATAAAAAGTTATTATTTTATTTAATATTTTTAAATAATAAATAAATTATATAGCAATTCTTGGTTGAGACCTCTCACATAAATCCTTATGTGAGATGAATAAAAAGTAAACATCATTTATAAAAAATGATACTCAATCAATGAAAAATATTATAAATAAAAAGTGATAACATTTTATATACTCTCCTCGTCCCACAGTAATATTACATATTTTAATTTTAGGCATCCCATGCACTTCAATAGTTACATACATTTTCCCTTTTGAAAAAAGATATCCACGCAAATTAATTTTTTCTATCTTCATAGTCATACGTATCACATTAATACAACTATCCATTTTATATAAAAATATTATTTTTTCACCTCACTACATACTAAAATATTATATTCCTTAATCCCCGTACAAAAAACAAACGTAATCATTATTCCAAGACGAATAAATTAAGTACTCCCTCCATCCCCCAAAGTATTTCACACTTTCCTTTTTCATCCGTTCATCAAAGTATTTCACACTTTACTTCTACTAAATTTGGTAAAAAATACATTATAACAATACTCACTTTTTATACACATCCCAATATAATATTTACTTTTTCACATCTCCCAATAACTTTACACACCTCTCAATAACTTTACACACCTTTTTCATTAAATCAACTAAAATATATATTCTCTTTCTTACTTTATACATAAAAATAAAAAAAAATTTTAAACTCAGCACACACCAATACGTGAAATATTTATTAGGACGGATGGAGTATAATTTTCATTTTGATAAACTAGAGACCCATACCTCAAATCAAACCAATGGGGTCATTTATTTCACTTCTATACTCTCTCTCTCTATATATATATATAATGTGTCACATTCATTCTCTTAAATTACTCTTAGATTAGATTTAGATTAGATCTGCAATGATCTAAGATCATTTATTAAAGTACATTATTTTTATGGAAAAATATTTATAAATCATAGAGTGAAATACACTGTGGAATATGGATTCTGGACAGCCAAAAGTTTAAAATGTTATCTCCATCCCACTAATCATGTTACATTTATCTATTTTGGATGTTCTGCTAATGTAGATACATTTCTTTTCTTAGATAACTCATACAAGGAGTATTACATTTTTTAATATTCATTATAATAGCGGGACGAGAGAGTATATATTACAAAATTTGATACCTTTTTACCCAAATCAAAAGAATGAAAAAGGTAAAATACTTCTAAAAAACTACTAGATCTCTCCATTTCATGTATTTTTATCCATTTTTTATATTGGGTGTCCGTCCACACATTTTAATTCATTCCATTAATGATAAAAATACACTATATATTTTACCCAATTTTTATATTTTATTCATCAATTCCAATAACTTTATTTACTTTTTTACAATTTATTCATCATTTCAAATAATTTTATTTACTCTTTCTCTCAAAATTACAAATTTATCCCTATTTTTTCTTACATAATATATTTAAAAAAACAAGGCTAATTCTCTGTGCATCTGGGTGCACCACAGGATATGGTGCATCCACTTTCATAAACTTATACAATTATAAATAAAAACATATACACTTATGAATAAAAATATATACACTTTGTTAGTGAATTTTCTGTTAGTTTTGTTAGTTATTTTAATGAAAAATTGAGTGTAAAAAAGTATACAATTATTAAGAAACATATACTCCACACTATTGAATAAAAATTATACACTATGTTGCTAGTTTTTGTAATGAAAAATTGAATGTAAAAAAAATATACAATTATTAAGAAATACTCCATCTCTCTCGCCCAAATAACACCATTTTACTATATTGGGCGTCCTGTACAAATTGCATAATTTTCCTCTTTTAGTAAAAAAACCCACAAATAGCCCACCACTACCCATCACATTTCTCTAATACACCTACCCATTTTACATAAAATAATAATACTCCTTAATCTACGTGCAAAAAACAAATGATGCTATTTGACCGGGACAGATGGAGTATGTATACAATATTAAATAAAAGTTATACACATAAAAGTGCACACTTGCACCCGGGTGCACCGAATATCAACTCAAAAAACAATAATTTTTAATCTTCGTGCCCGTACAAATAGGTAAAATTATTCTGTGCGGAGGAAGTACATATTATTACATATTATACACTTAAAATTACATATTTTTAAAATATCAATTTTTTCTTTTTAATAAAAAGGACCCACATATATTAACTATTAACTTATTATTAATATAACTACTTATTTTATATAAAATATAACAATATTTTTTAATTCACATAAAAAACAAATAAATATTATCAATAATGATGGAGGAGGTATATTTTATTAAAAATGATATTATGAGAAAAATAAATTAGAAAGGTGTAATTAATTAATTAATGTTGTAATATTGATATTTTGATGGAGTATACTCCATCCGTCCCAACAAGTATTTCACGTATTGGTGTGCGCGGAGTTTAAGAAAATTTGTATTTTTATGTATAAAGTAAGAAATAGAATATATATTTTAGTTGATTTAATGAAAAAGGTGTGTAAAGTTGTTGGGATGTGTGTAAAGTTATTGGGAGATGTGAAAAAATAAGTATTATATTGGGATGTGTGTAAAAGTGAATATTGTTATAATATATTTTTTAGCAAATTTAGTAAAAATAAAATGTGAAATACTTTTGAGGGACGAATAAAAAAAAAAAAAATTTTTGAAGACGAGTATATAGTGGGGGCAGTGTACATAAAAAGTAGGGTGAAGAGAAGAGATTGATTGATAAGAAAGAAGGGGATGGAGGGCCCCCACGTCATCAATTGAGAGCGCGCGAATTCTGCGCGGGAGGTGTTTCCGAATACCCCAATCGCTCATCCCTACCACCCTAACTTCCACTAACACTATTTCCATCACTTTCTCCTTACTCAGGTATACTTGTGTTGTGATTTCTCACTTCCACAATTCTCATTCACTTCTTCTTTTTATTTTATTTAGTATTTATTTATTTTTTAAAAAATTATAACAAATGGACTATAAGTTCTCATTCTATAAAATTAACTTTTAATTCAATCTCCACCATTATAATAAAATTAAATACTTTATTTTCTTTAAAAAAAAATCACCCATTATCCATTTTAATCTATAAACTTGAGGTGCACACGGTGTAAATTTTTATGGAACGACCCAAAATATAAAATCTGCAATCTGGAAGGAGACCGAGAGAGTACTTTTAAAATTCTATTATATTGTGATTTTTAATATTCTTGTCAAACAAAATTTGAGAAGTAATATTTTTTTATTAAAAGAGTAATAATTTTTTTTTATATATTTTTATATAATAAACAGTAATTTTGAAAAACAAAATACATGGTTAACCTTGTTCACAGCAGGTGACGCTCATTAAATTTACATGTCCATATATTTGTATGATTATCATTTGATAATATATAGTTCCGTATAATAATTTTTAATAATGTTATAGTTCAACCCTTAAATATTCAATAATACTCATCAAATTTTCGATTTCCTAATTAAATATTTTTTAATTAATGTATTATGTATCTTTCATATTTTGATTTTCCCCCTCCCCTAAAATGGGATAGAGTGAGGGTATATATTATCCACATCCGTCTATATGAAGGTCCCAAAGAATGAATCCAATTGTCTTTCAGTATTTCTCTTTAAATTCTGCGACAACTTTAACCAAAATTACTTGTAGAAGACGATAAAGAAGAACTGCACTTTTGGTCTACATTTTGAAAATAGAAAGATGGACTTAAACTGGGCTCAGAAAAGCTTCAATTGGGCCCAAATAAGTTGTAAACATGATAAATATTTGGACACCAAAATTATAAGGTAGTGTCTGAAATTCCTTCACATATTGGGCCCAATAAAGAACCTTCCTAGATTTTGTGCCTCACTTGGATTCTATTAAACTACGCATTAATATTAAAAAGTTAAAAAAAAAAAGAAGGGGCAAAGGAAAAGGAAGGAGGGGAAAAGTTAAAAGCCCTCACTTGGATTCTATCATCTAAGGCTAAATAAGTAAAGTAAACTCAAGTATTTTTTTTTAAGAAAAAAAAAAGTCAATTAAAATCAAGTTATTAGAGTAGGTCGTCCATGAGATCATCTTAAATTTTAAATTATAAAGCTTAAATCCATAGCTTTCCAAAGATATTTTATGTGCTATTTTATGCAAATATTCAATTATATGGGCAGGCTTGTTTTGAGTTTAATAACCGATTTATAAAATCTATTCCTATAGTCATTGGTTTGGCGTTTTCGGCTCGGATTCCCTTTGCCATTTTAGTACATCATCTTCTGTGTCACACCGTTAGATGAGCGATACGTAGGGAAAAGAAATTATACCCCAATACTTAAACCCTAGAGATAATTTTACCCATATTACATGTCAATCACTTAATGTGTGACATATAAGATGATGCATGAAAATGACGCAAATCCGAAATGGGTTTGGCTTGTATGTATTCGCCCATATATCACTCGATGGTGCACATGAGCTCCCAACATCACATGCAAATATATGACCACATGTACGAATAATATTGGTCAAGAAACGCTATTTGGAGAATTTGATGGCAAGGAAATAGGGAAAAGGGTCACATAGGACCCTAATCTCTACCTTGGATCATCTACACCCTCCACCTTATTTTTTGTTCACCCACACCCTTTTTCTTCTTGGAATGAATCAAATATGCCCCTCAATTATTACAAACCAACAAATAACCTTTCAATAAATGAAAATGACTATTTCCCCACTTTTTACTATATCCAGAATTTATGTTATAAATTTATTTATTTCCCTTTATACTTAATATATATATACTCATTTTCCTTTCAAATTTCATCTATCCGTTTCAAAATAGACATAGTTCATTACGACCATATCAGACTCATTATACTTCCGTACATTAATTAAACAACATTAATCTCGTTTTTAACCAACTTAAAAAAGTGACAGTACCTTTTTTGACCGTTAATCCACTGGGTATCCAGAAGGTTTTACATCTTCTCCTCACAGCCAACCACGCGTTCCGCAGTACGATGGTTCAATTCCGTTCCTTCAGCGGATCTCAGCACAATCCTGGTTCGTTTCCTACACCGGGTGTACAAGATGCTGCTACTGTTTCTCGCCGAAAAATATGGAGATTAAAGTTGAAAAAAAATGGCAGGCTACATGCGGGCAGAAGCCCAAGATTATTTATTTATTGAATGGAGAATTTATTACACACTCATTCTCACAGAATAAGAGGAGATAACTCCTTTAGCTACCTATTGTAGCTGCACTCAGAACACTCATAAAGAAAAGAAAGGAATACAATATTTATTTAGAAAGAAAATAGAGGGGAATGGTCTATGCCTTCTACTTCCTCATACTCTCTATTTATAGAGGCCCTCGGACTTGAAATCTAAATTTTAAAGCCTCTTAATCTTTTGTGACGTCACTGCTTATGTCATTATGTTAGCATCAGCACTTACGTCATCTTGCTTTGGATGCCATCTTTAGCAGCTGGCTGGTCCTCTTTTCTACATCGGATGCCTTCTTGGGGCCACCCCTGTTGGTCACATGTCTCTTACCCTTTCAGAAAGGTCATCTGGCTCTTGCTTTTTTGAAGAGTCATTTGTCCTCTTTGGTGCCTGATGATTCTCCTGGCTCTTGGGTAATTTGAAGAGATTTTACCCTCTTCTTTCCACGTGTCTCTTTTATTGGGGGTGGTTCAACAATCCTGATCATCCCTATACCAACCTTATTCCTTTTCCAAACTCTGGTTCAGTTTGGGTGGAACAACTTGTGCATACTTTGTTTGTCCATTGCCCAAAATGGGCCATGTTGCAATATCTCCGATGAGTTTGTTTACTCACCGAAATCTTATTTCTCCAAAGAAGGTCTTGTTTTCCTGGAAGGCATTCTCAGCAAACACTGTCTTCTTCCCTCATAAAGTATTCAATAGAAAAGACCCATTCAAAGACTTATGCTTGAACTTGAATGGGAACTTCACCTCCACCATTGCTTTGATGCAGGCGTACAAACCCCTCGCTCTATGCGTAGAGATCTGCTCTTCAGAAAATGTAGAAACCAAGACTGGTTCCTTCCCAGAAGACTCCTTGATCCTATTTGATGTTGAAACATCGGGTCTTCTTTGCTTGATGAAATGAAAGGCCTCGTGGTTGCCTTTCGCAACTGGTTCTGGAGCCGCACTTGTGAAGTAAAGCTCCAATACATCTCCTCTGGATAGAGTCAAGTTGTTTTCCCATGCCTTAAAAACTTTTTCTCCCAGTGTAATACCCGAGCTTCTCACTACTCATGTGCCAATATAATTTAATTTGTGTTATGTGCATTTTATAATTATGTGATAATAATGTGACAATTATGTGATAATTGTCTTTACATTTTATTTGATACATCCGTGCTAAAAATAGTGATAATATGTGAATATGTGTGTGCATAAATATTTATGTGCATTAATTTGGATAATAATAATAATAATAATAATAATTATTATTATTAGAAGGTTGAGTGCTTGAGTTAGTGGAAATTTTAGTTGGGTGGAATGACACATACATGCATATCTAATTAATAATAATAATAATAATAATAATAATACATTAATAATAATAATTATAAGGTTGAGTGCTTGAGTTAGTGGAAACTTTAGTTTGGTGGAATGACACATACATGCATATCTAATTATTATTAATAATAATAATATTAATAATAATAATAATAATTAATATTATAAGGTTGAGTGCTTGGGTTAGTGAAAACTTTAGTTGAGTGGAATGACACATACATGCATATCTAATTAATAATAATAATAATAATAATAATAATAATAATAATAATTTTAAAAAAAAGGTGGTTGCCAACCATCTATAAATATGGGGTACTACCACCCATTTTAGGGGGAGAAAAGAGAAGCAAGACTGCCGAGAGAGAGAAAAAAATATTGTCGGAATGGGAAATAGAAGATTAGTTATAGTTCTTCACGATATCTATAGTATTATTGCTATTTGGAGTCTAAGTAAGTAGAATTCCAACTACAATTTATAAACATGTTGTGTGTGAATTATTTGTGATTAATATGTGATAATTATTTATGAATTATCTGTGATTATTTTAATTACGCCATAAATTATTTGGGATTAAATTGTGGTACAAGTTGTGAATTTATGTGATTTGAAAAATGTATGTTTCATATTCAATAATATTATTTATAAATTATTTGTGATAAATTTACGATACAAGTTTTGGATTTATTTAATTTGAAATAATAATATTATTGTTCTATATAGATCGGTGTGACTGAAAACTGTTGAAAATATATATGTATGATTTGAGAAGATATTGGTTATAAGGACCTGTGTGATCCGAGATGAAGTTGTTATTCCAGAAGTGGATTGGTGTGAATTTAATTTAAGCTGTTGCTTTATTGTGATTAAATATTGGTATTGATATCTTAAATGATTTATGATGCATATTTATTTGTTATGGTTGAATACCATACATAAACATAAAAAGTGTTTTTCCTAAAAATTAATAAGATATTAATGGTGTGTGCGGCCACTATATATGCATCTCTGTCAGGGTTCCGGAAAATCGTCCCGATACTTTAATCTGGGTTTGGAAAAATCGTTCCCTGTACTTTATTTTGGGGTTCAGAAAAATCGTCCCCAACACTCTGCCAGAGTTTGAAAAAATCATTCTCGGTACTATATTCGGAGTTCGGAAAAATCGTCCCCATTGAGCTCATTTGGAGTGCATATTATAAGTGTGTCGTGGGGATCCCGCAACATGAATAGTTTTCAAAATAAAAGAGATCAAATAGAAAGATTAAAAAAATGCATTTTCATGCACTAACATGCATGATTTCTACTTACTGAGATTATGTCTCACTAGTTTATGCATTGTAGGTGAGCCTGATGATATTTGAGTATGTGGTGTGTTGTGCAAGCTGTGGAGCTCATTCAGGGTTTTGAGAAGATGTACATAGATGATGACTTGTGGGCTAGGCCGTGATTTTGTTTTATTTCCGCTGACGTTTTGATTTTGTAATATACTCCCTCCATCCCAGGCTAAGAGGGACATTTTATCATTTTGGTCATCCCACTCAAAGAGTCCCATTTTCTTTTTTGGACACATGGGACCCACCTACACCCACTAATACAATTAAAACATGGGGCCCCCACACCCACTAATACAACTACCCACTACACATTAAATAATAATACTCTTTAATCCACGTGCTCAAAAGCAAATGGGACTCTTAGGCTGGGACGGAGGGAGTAACAAATATTGTCACAAGTTTGTGTGGTTTGAAGTGGTGATAGAAACCAGTTACCTATGTTGAACAGGTGTGTGACCGTTTGGTTAATAAATATTAAAAAAATACAGTTTTATAATGATGATGGTTATGTTAATTAGTATTTAAATTATAAGTTATATAAGGTGGGTCGTGACACCCAGCCAATCTGGAAGTTTTGCAAGTTCTGGGAAGCTTGTGCAACAGTATAAATTGAGGCTAGTGCCCCAAAATCATACCACTACTTTACATCATTTGAATTTGAGCATTCTCGCATCCAAATTCGGAGATATTCCCCCGATATATCCACTTGGTATTTCTCCGGTCGGATTTCTTGTCTAGTATTTAATTTCTCCCAGCTGGCCTGGTATTCCTGCCAATAAGAGAAATTAGCTAAGTTAATACCAACCTAGCAGTGCCCATCATAGGCCTAAGGTTGATCTCTCTCTCTTTAATCCCAGAGGTTCTGGGTTGACTCGTCGACTCTAGATGTGACTTCAGGTCTTCGATTTTTCCTTGGATCGGTTCCTCTTTTGGAGGTTCTAATCAGGACTCGTGCTAAGGGTATTTGAATCCCTTGCTCCGGGTTTAGAGCCCTATTCTCGACTACTCTCCTTTTGTCGATTGCTATTGCTATCAACAGCCCAGAGGAGTGGCTCTCGTAATGACTCGAATAGACTCGCATTATTGGGAATGTAATCTCGTATGTGATTAGACACTTTGGTCTGATCACTCTCTTGTATTCTTCCAGCACGCTTTGCATTGAGTGTCAGATTCTCGAATTTCCTTTGGAGCAACTCAAGGTTGTCCATCAAGTGCCTTGAAACAGTCAGGATAGAGTCTATTTCAGCTCTCTCCATCTCTCGTCAGGAAATCTGTTAAAACATTATCAACAGATTTAATAATGACAATATTAAAATTATAATATTGGCATTCTGCTTGCCATCTTAATAGTCTAGCATTTTCTGGTTTAGATTTAATTTTATTTTTCAAAAAGGCTTTGACGCTTGTGTTATCAATTTTATGGATAAATTTCTTCGCGAGAAGAAATAACGGCCATTTTTTGAATGTCTTCCGAACTGCAAAGAACTCCTTTTTATTGATGTGCCATCTCTTTGCCTCATTCTCCGCAAAGAGCCTACTACAGTATCTGCATGACACTTCTCCTTCTGGTGTGGACTTCGTAAGAACTGCTGCCCACCAATGGTCACTGGCATCTGTATATAGTACCAGATCATCCTCGTCATTAGGAATGGCTAACTTGGAGAGCTTCTTGCAAACCTCCTTCAGTTGTTTTACCATAGCTCGGTGTGATTCCTCCAATTTGAATTCAACATCTTTCTTTAATAGAGGACTAAACACCTTCCTGTATTGTGCTAGATTGTTGATGAACATTCCAGCGAAGTTGACGACTCCTAAGAAACTTTGGAGTTGCTTCTTGTCTTTGAGATCTTCAAGAAATTCTCAAACTTTTTCTACAATATGAGGTTGTAAAATAATTCCAGACTCATCGATCTCGACTCCAAGAAATTCGATTTGTCTCGTTGCTATTACTGCTTCCTTTTCGGAAAGCACCAATCATTCCTTGTGGCATATCTCTGAAAATACTTCCAAATGCGCCAAATGCTCCTTCATGTTTTTTGAGGCTATGAGGATGTCATCCACATAAACAAACATGAATGAGAAATAATCATTGAAAAGATTATCCATCTTCCTTTGGTATATCTGGGGTGCGTTTGCCAAGCCCATAGGCATGACATTCCAGATATAATACCCTTGTGGTATGGAGAAGGCTGTGAACTTCTTGCTTCCTTCCTCCATCATAATCTGGTAGAATCCAGATTTGCAATCAAACTTGGAGAATACCTTGACATTCTTGACACAGTTAACCAAGTATTCCCTACTTGGTATATAGTATTCGTCGAACTCCAAGATGTTGTTGATCTCTTTGTAGATGATTACAAGTCTCTGCTTTTCCCACTTGACTTCTCCATGATTTCGAACTAGAAACCTGGACTGCTGTATGGAGATACTCCCGGTGATATCAACTTAAGGTCCAGATGTTCCTTAAGTATTAGCTGCATATCCTTTTGATCCTCTTGGTTCATCAGGATAGGCTTGTATCTCACAAACTCATGCTCATTTCCTACATTACTTTGAGTGAAGCTTTAAGTTCATTTTTATCCCACCAGGCTAGAGGATCCTCGTTGAAGTTTATCTGTATCTTCTTTTTGACGTCCTCCAAAGATGTCTGTTCTTCGATTGTGATGTCTCTCTGTAAGCTTTCTCCCAAGCTTGCTTTGAGAAGGTGGATTGTATCTTCCTTTAGCTTCTCCATCTTCCATCCTCCTCTGGTCTCGGTTCTCATTTGAAGGACCGCTTCGCCATATTTTTTTTGATCATTCATCTTTGGATGGCTAAGTTTTCCTTCATCACCACGCTTGCTGCGAAATCTAATTGACATTTTTCTCTGAAATGCATTACGAAGTCTTCTTATTGCATTTTCTTGGGTAAAATGCTTGAATGTCTGTAGGAAGTTATTTCCTAACAGAATATCTACTCCAGTGTCGTGAAAATATATTGGTGGAGTTTTCACCTTATACCATGGGGTACGATCTGCTCCTCCGATCATGATTTCCGGCTGCTTGATTCCTCTATTAAGAATCTGCACCCTTTGAGAAAAATCTGTTCTTAGTACCGTTGGCAAATCTTCGCCTGAGTCTTTAGGAAAGACTCATTCCTTTGTTGTGCAGATGCCAGCTCCTGAATCTATGTATGCCGCAAAATACTCTGCACGGTGCTTCTTATATATCATCCCGATAGCGATATATATTGAGAATGGACTTGTGGCCATGGGTGGATCAGAGCTTATAAGCCCGAGCCTCTACTAGTTAACCTTGTATCTTTTTCCCTTGACCGTAAACTCCATTCCATCTTGTAGTCGTTCCCAAGGTTTGTGATCCTCGAGAAACTTCAATCCCAGTACTAGTTACTCTGGGAATCTTCCTGCAACTCCCTCGATTATCAGCTCAAGATCACCAAGTTTGAGCTGCCCTTGATATCTCCCAGTTGTTAGTTGTTGAAGATAATATAGGACATCACAAGTAATAGAGTTTTTTCTTTTTAGTGATATCAAATATTACTTCGACTCCTCTCCATCCTTCTGGGCATTTCAGTTCAACTTTAGTTGTGAACTTTTCCGGCTTCTAGATTACCTCTACGATCGGCTTCTTTCCCCATTTTTCACTGATCATCCTATCTTCTCAGAAAGAAATCCTTCTTTGCTCAAATCTGAGGCTGTCTTGCCTGCTCCAGACCGGTTTGTCCTTGATTCGCAAATCCATGCCGTGGATTGGCGATAACTCTATTATTTCTGGCCTGGTTGCGCATGCAACCCTTTCAAACACTTCTGGTATCTCAATGTACTCCTTCATTTGGAATAAATCCGAATGATGAGTATTGGACAAAGCATACGAGATACTGTAAGTGATCGAGTAAGGCCTATTTCCTTCTTTCATCAAATCTTTATTTTTGAAATCTTGATGAAGGGTAAGTGTCCTACTGAAGTCTTTATCTGCTAGATTATAGGCAATCCTCGGGTATATGTAGAATGCCACCTTGCCTGCATACAAGTTTCCCTAGATTTCTCCTCGGCATGCTTCTCTTGTATTCTTCATCCTTTTATCAAAGATTGCAATATCGATTGGTGTATCGATACCTTCTTTGAACGTTACTTTGATAAGGATCCGAATTGCTCCGTGTAAGCAATTAAAATTCACGGTCCAATTAAATGGCGACATGTGGATTTTATTGATTAAATATCAATTTTAATTTATTATATTTTATTTTTAGGATTTAATAAATTAATTCCTAAAATAGATTAATAAATAATTGATAATTAATTTAAAGCCCAACAAATTAAGTAGGGTTTAAATTAAGTAAAACTTGACTCCCAAGTCAAATAAAGTTTGGAAGGTTCCAGAATCAGGTCAAATTAAGCAATGACCTTTCAAGCTGTGTTATATTTGGAACGGCCCAAGCCCGCAGAATCGGGTCAAATCTGTCATGGACCAATCAGATTACAAGTTATTTATGGGGCATGCTCATTCCTCACCTATATAAGGAGTCCTCCTCCATTCATTCCAGACACACTACAACATCTGAAGACGCAGACGCTTTTGAAGAGATCAAGAATACGAGCAGTGCTCCCTTGAGATCTTCAAGCATCTTCAAGCCAAGAACGACCTCCGATCCGAGATTAAGGTGCCAAGCCCCTCCGATCCAGCGTTCTTCAAGTCAAGCAAAGATCAGAGATCAAGATCAAGCGAAGGTCAATATCCAAGTCAAGTGAAGATCAAGATCAAGCGAAGGTCAAGATCAAAGTTAAGTGAAGATCAAGTCAAGCGAAGATCAAGATCCAAGTTAAGTGAAGATCAAGATCCAAGTTCAAGATCTTCAAGTCAAGAACACTCAAGACCTTTAAGGCAAGTTCAAGTTATATTCAAGTCAAGAACAATAGCCGATCAAAGATCAAGGTGCTAAGCCTCTTCGATCCGGCATTCTTCAAATCAAATTCATTATCCGTGAAGTCAACATTCTACCGAATTGAGCGGCATATTTCACAACAAATTCAAGTCAACGTTCAATTCGAACAAAGGTTCAACACCTCTGGATCAACATTCAAGACTACACACTCGAGCTCGGACAAGCTTCGTTCGAAGATCCAGCTCAACTCGACATATGCAGTCAACATAGTCAGCGTAGTCAACACACACAAATCAAAGTCAAAGCCAAATTGGTTCGAGAGAAGAATCAGAGAATAGATAGAAATTATTTCCTAAATTTTCAAGTTTAATCCTTCTGGATTATCATTGTAATTCTTTTATGTTTATTTTATTATAAATACAAAATTTGTTATTACAAATTTTGGCACGCCCAGTGGGACAATCTCTACCTCTCATCTCTTCTCAAAATGACTCCGGTCAAGATTACTGTGGGAAGGAATGCTGCTTCTAAGCTCTCAGAATCATTAAACGAATATGTTGCTGTTGTTACGAGGAGCATGTCAGAAAAAGCTCGATCGGAAGCCTCATCTGGATCCAACCCTTCGGTTGAGGAGGCTTCGAGAAAACAACTACCTATGAAGGAGGATAGTGATGATGATTCTGCATCTTCAGGCTCTTCATCTGACTCAGTTGCAGCTCCATTAATGATGGCAGGCGCCACGACTGTTGAGGAACAATTAGCAAACATGATGTAAGCTATCGAGGGGCTCACGAAACACATAGAAGCTCAAGATACAAAGATCTCCCGATTAATGAAAAGAGACATCGCGGAGACTAGCCATGTAAACGAAAAAGGAGTCATGGACGATAGTGAAGTGGAAGAGGTCACAAGGCACCAGACTATTGAAAATGAGCAAACTCAAGGAACGTTGCTACTTTCAGCTGATGGAATGCTCCAAGTCGATCAATTGAAGGATATTATACTTGGAACAATAAAAGAAAGGTTTGAGGAGAATTCTAAGCCTACCGTTACTTATGTCAAGCCATACACGAAAAGAGTGGACAACTTGAAGTTGTCAGCTGGCTACCAGCCTCTCAAGTTCCAACAATTTGATGGCAAGGGAAACCCGAGGCAGCATATATCACACTTTATTGAGACTTGCCATGATGCTGGTACTTATGGAGACCATATGGTGAGGCAGTTCGTTCGCTCTCTCAAAGGAAATGCGTTTGATTGGTATATCTACTTGCAAGATGAATCCATTGATAGTTGGGCACAAATGGAACATGAGTTCCTTAACTGTTTCTATAGCACGAGGAGAACTGTTAGCATGACTGAGCTGACTAATACTCGCCAATTGAAGGAAGAGCCAGTGATTGATTATATCAATCGATGGAGAAATTTGAGTTTAAATTGCAAGGACCGATTATCCGGAGAGTCTGCTATTGAGATGTGTATCCAAGGGATGGAATGGAATCTCCTTTATATACTCAAAGGAATTCAACCTAAGACTTTCGAAGAGTTGGCTACTAGGGCCCATGACATGGAATTAAGCATGGCTGCTAGTGGAATCAAACATTCACCAATGTTGGACTCCTACAAGTCCAAAGACAAACAAGATTTCAAAAAATGGGGCAAGTCCTATGCTAAAAGTTCCAACAAAGAGTCAATGGCCACAAATATTATACCGGTCAAGGTTCGAAAGAATGAAAATGATAAGAAAGACAAAAGGAAGCAAGTTGCCCAAGAGTGGGGGCAAAGAAGGTTAACTCTGAAAGAGATGCAAGAAAAGGAGTATCCATTTCTGAATTCAGACATTTCTGGCATATTCGATGATCTAATGAAGAACAAAATCCTTGATCTTCCTGAGATGAAGCGTCCAGAGGAAGCCGGTCGAACTAATGACCCAAAATACTACAAGTATCATAGGTTGGTGAGTCATCCAATTCATGATTGTTTCGTTCTTAAGGAAAAGATCATGCAACTGGCTAAGGAAGGGAAAATCGTGTTAGAAGATGAGGCAGGCACAAACTTCACTTCTGTAAAAGAAAGTCATGATGAAGGCTCAAGTCATGTCGTAAATGAGGACAATGAAAGCGAACAACTTGAAACTAAAGGTAAAGTTTACTCCATGAAGGTGACCTTCACGGATGAAGATATGTTGTTGGGTATGCAATCTCATAATCGACCTCTATTTGTGACTAGTTACACTAAAGGGATGCGAGTGAATCGCATACTTGTTGATGGAGGTTCGGCAGTGAACATTTTATCCTTGAGAATGTTGAAGAAGATAGAAATACCAATGGATGAACTCAACCATAGCCAATTGATGATCCAAGGGTTCAACCATGAGGGGCAAAGGACTCTCGGCACAATAGTTCTTGATTTGCTAATTGATGAGATGAAATCAACAATCCATTTCCATGTTATTGATGTAAAAACTTCGTACAACATGCTTTTGGGGTGTCCATGGCTACATGAGAATGGCGTGATTCCTTCCACATTACACCAGTGCTTCAAATATAATGAAAGTGACAACGTGAAAAGAGTATTCGGTGACGACAAGCCGTTTACTGAAGCTGAAGCTTACTTTGCAGATGCTAAATATTTCTTCAAGAGTACAAAGGAAGTGAAACGTGAAGAAGTCCCAGTGCAAGATAATAGGGGCAATGAACAAATAAAGGATGAGGAATGTAGTATATCATCTGCCACTCTTAAGAACAAAGGCAAAAGGCTTGAGACCTCGAAAGAGTTAACGTTGCCTTTAACAAAAATTGATGCTAGTAAACTTTCTTCTCCACCACTCAAAGGATTCATACGTCCTGTTGAAGGAGCAAAGACCGAACAGGGTGAAGTATTTGAAGCCGAAAAAACCAAGTCGTATAGTCCACAAGCTTATAAACTCCTTATGAAGGCTGGTTATGAACCGAAAGAAAAGCCGATTATGGGAAAGTTACATCAAGAGACCATCAATCCTCCAAAGCATGGGCTTAATGCTACTCAGAAAATATTGAAAAATAGTGGCTCTACTTTCAAGAATGCTAAGCCAGGTTTGGGATATATCCCTCAAAAGCTAGTTCGCATTGCAATCAGAAGAGCAAGTACAAATTATATCACCGAGGAAGAAGCTTTATCCACGGAGGATATGTTTGACGCAAGTAGTAGGGAAATCAAGAGAATATCTATTTTTGAAAGACTTGGGAGTGTCTTTGAAAGGCTTGGACCATGTAATGGAAAGTGTATGAGGCAAAATCATGTCAAGTCCCTTAATCTTCGAAAACTTCAGAGTCAAAATCCTTCTTGCATCAAGTGGCGAAATATCTTGACTATTTCAAGTGGAAGAGTGTTGAAAGCTAAGGTGCAAAGAATCATCTTTACAAAAGATGATAGTGATGATAAAGAAAGTGTAGCTTCTACCAACCATATCACTGCTCTTGATGATTCCCAAATGGAGGAGGTAGATGCTGAAGATGCCCTTCCACAATTTGAAGAAGGAGTGAAAGCCACTGTTGATGAATTGAAAGAAATCAACTTAGGTGATGAAAATGATCCACATCCTACCTACATAAGTGCTCTGCTAAATGTTGAGGAAGAAGAAAAATATATTAGAATTTTGCGAGAATTCAGAGATGTCTTTGCATGGTCGCATAAAGAAATGCCAGGCTTAGATCCGAAAATCGCAGTGCACCACTTGTCCATTAAAAAGGAAACTCGGCCGGTTAAACAAATGCAGCGTCGATTTCGACCAGAGTTGATTCCTTTGATTGAGGATGAAGTTAATAAGCTTCTTGAAACAGACAAGATCCGAGAAGTCAAATATCCTACATGGATTTCCAATATCGGCCGGTAAGAAAGAAAAATGGGCAACTCAGAGTATGTGTTGATTTTCGAGATTTGAATATGGCATGTCCGAAAGATGACTTTCCATTGCCAATTACTAAACTCATGATTGATACAACAACGGGGCATGAGGTTCTTTCATTTATGGATGGGTCATCTGGCTACAATCAAATTGGTTTGGCTCCTGAGGATCAAGAGAAGACAGCCTTTCGTACTGCGAAAGGGATATATTGCTATAATGTTATGCCATTTGGCTTAAAGAATGATGGTGCCACTTATCAGCGAGCCATGCAAAAGATATTTGATGACATGCTTCATAAGATTGTCGAATGCTATGTTGATGATATTGTGGTGAAATCAAAGGAAAAGAAAGATCATTTTCATGATCTAAAGCGAGTGTTTGAACGATTAAGAGAGCATCAACTCAAGATGAATCCGCTCAAGTGTGCATTTTCATCCGGGAAATTTATTGGGTTTATTGTTCGCCGTCGAGGAATTGAGATTGAGAAAGCGAAGATTGACGCAATCATGAAAATGCATGTGCCTCGGAACATACATGAACTCAAAAGTCTGCAAGGAAAGTTGGCATACTTAAGGAGATTCATATCAAACTTAGCTGGCCGATGCCAACCATTTAGTCATCTCATGAAGAAAGACAACATATTCGAATTGGATGAAGCTTGCAATAATGCTTTCAACAACATTAAAGAATATTTGATGAAGGCACCAGTGTTGGGTGCTCCAATACCGGGACGTCCATTAGTCCTTTATCTAGCTGCTCAAGAGCGTTCTGTGGGAGCTTTACTTGCACAAGAAAATGATGATGGTAAAGAAAGAGCTCTATATTATCTAAGTAGAACCATGACTCCAAACGAGTTGAAGTATTCACCCATTGAGAAGATCTGCTTATCCCTTATCTTCGTGATTCAGAAGTTGAAACATTATTTCCAAGCTCACACAGTTCGGCTAGTTTCGAAAGCCAACCCACTAAAATTTGTCATGTCAAAACCAGTACTCTCTGATCGGCTTGCAAGATGGTATCTCCAACTTCAACAGTTTGAGATCATGTACGTCCCTCAAAAGGCCATAAAAGGACAAGTGTTGGCAGATTTTCTAGCTGATCATCCAATGCCTGCTGAATGGGAACTATCTGATAAACTCCCCGATGAAGATGATTTCACTGTGGACATAGCTTCTCCTTGGAAGATGTATTTCGATGGAGCATCTCATAGAGAGGGAGCTGGTGCGGGAGTCGTGTTTGTAACATCCAGTGGTGAAGTTCTACCCTTCTCATTTTCCTTAACAGAAAATTGCTCTAAAAATGTGGCTGAGTATCAAGCACTCATACTTGGTTTAGAAATGGTTGTCGATATAAAGTAGCTACACCTTAGAGTGTATGGTGATTCGCTATTGGTGATAAACCAACTCCTTGGAGTGTATGAAGTGAAGAAGCCTGAGTTGTTCCCCTATTACAAGTATGCTCAAAAGCTTATGGGTTATCTCGGTGATGATGATATTAAGCATCTGTCTAGAAGAGAGAATAAGCAAGCTGACGCCCTCGCTAAGTTAGCATCAACTATAGCTATGCCAGAAGCGCAAATTCAAATACCGGTGTGTAGAAGTTGGGTTGTACCACCACTCTTTGAAGATGATGATTATGAAGAACTTGAAAATCATGTGGTGGAAGTTTTCGAAATTGAAGAAGAGGATTGGCGCCAACTACTCGTGGTCTATTTAAAGTATGATAAGTTGCTAAGCGATCCACGTCAAAGGATTGATATTCGACGTCGAGCGCCTCGATTCATTTATTTCAAAGGCACACTATATAGAAGATCATTTGATGGAGTTTTCTTGAGATGCTTGGGTAAGGAAAAAGCTATTCAAGCGATGGAGGAGGCTCACTCCGGAATTTGTGGTTCCCATCAATCCGGACCGAAGCTACATTTCATAATTAAGAGGATGGGCTACTATTGTCCAACAATGGTGAAGGATTGCATGGATTTTGCACAAAGATGTCAAGCTTGCCAGTTCCATGAAAATCTGATTCATCAACCTCCGGAGCCTTTGCATCCGACAGTCGCTTCATGGCCTTTTGATGCTTGGGGTTTAGATGTGGTAGGGCCACTTACAAAGTCTTCTGGTGGTCATCTCTACATTCTTACTGCAACTGATTACTTTTCAAAGTGGGCTGAAGCTGTGTCTCTGAGGAAAGTAATGAAAGAAAATGTTACTGATTTCGTTCGGATCAACATCATTTATAGATATGGTGTCCCGCACTGCATCATCACTGATAATGGAAAGCAGTTCAGCAACAGTTGGATTGATAAGTTGTGTGAGAAGTTTGATTTCAAGCAAAGGAAGTCATTAATGTACAACGCAGCTGCCAATGGTCTTGCTGAAGCATTCAATAAACTTTATGCAGTTTATTGAAGAAAGTGGTTTCCAAGTCAAAAAGAGATTGGCATGAAAGAATCAATGAAGCTTTATGGGCGTACCGCACTACCTATAGAACACCTATTCAAGCCACTCTGTATTCCTTGGTGTATGGTGTTGAGGCTGTTGTGCCTCTTGAAAAGCAAATTCCTTCTATGAGGATAGCCATACAAGAAGGCCTCACCGAGGAAGAAAATGCAAAGTTACGTCTTCAAGAGTTAGAAGCGTTAGATGAAAAGAGGTTGGAAGCACAACAAAAACTTGAGTGTTACCAATCTCGCCTTTCTAGAACGTACAACAAGAAAGTGAAGGTACGTTCTTTTCAAGTTGGTGATTTGGTGCTTGCTGTGAGAAGACCTATAGTAGTCACCCATCGCGTTGGAAATAAGTTTCTACCCTATCCGACCCTCATGTTGTGAAGGAAGCCTACACAAATGGCGCATACAAGTTGATCTCAGAAGATGGCATGAACATTGGCCCCATAAATGGGAAGTTCTTAAAACGCTACTACGCGTAAAATAAATACATGTACAATGCTCCTTGACGCACGAGCCTAAACTGCATGTTACTCCTGGTCCGCATGAGTATAAACTGCGTACGACAAACTCCTGGTCCGCATGAGTATAAACTGCGTACGACAAACTCCTGGTCCGCATGAGTATAAACTGTGTACGACACCCACCAAAGGTAATTATAAGTGGTTAAACTATTAATTCACCCCACTCAGGTATTTTAAGTGGTTAAAGCATTAAGTACCCTACTTTGGCTAAAGTGATTAAAGAATAGTCACTCCTGCCCCGCATGAGTATAAACTGTGTACGGCACTCTCCATTCAAAACTAAATCATATCCCTTTGAACTACGTAATAACTTGATCCTCTACAAAGAGGTACGTAGGCAGCTTAGTACTCGACTGAGTTCAGTCATGTCTCGATCTATTCGCATCAAGTTTGTGAGGCAAGCAATAAAGTGAAATACAATGGAGTTTTAGAAGCAAAAGTTGACAAGGAAAAGACAATGTTTGAACATAAAATTGGATGGAGAATTCCAAAATTCTTGCTATGTTGAAGGAAATCTAAATTTCGTAGGTGCATCTTGAGTGTTGTTGAAATAAAAGGGGATAGCGAAAAATTCGAATTGGAATGGTTGATTGAATTATTATTTAATTCATTCAAATTTAGCCTAAGATGGTAGGCTTATTGTGTGGGATGAAAATTTAATGTGATTATAAGACTCATTGTATTGGCAACCCAACAAGACCAAGAAGAGTTGAAGGCAGGTTCATAGTAAAGCCCAAGTTGTTGATTGAAGTAATTGGACTAAATGGAAGTTAAAATTGGGCCCAAAGCTGAGGAGGATTAAAACCAGCCCAAGGTGAGATTCAATAATTCAAGTCCAAAATGGAAAGTCAAAATTGATAAAAATCAATTAATCCTCCCATGTAGAAGTAACGTGAGCTCTCCAAAGACAAAAGGAAACTTCATGCTTTCTTCCATCGAGCTATGTGAAAAAAAAAGAGAAAAATTATTGGCCTGATTTAATTTTGGAATTAGGCAGAAGGAAGTCACGTGTGGTGGAGTTGAGAGCAAATTGGAAAGTTAATGTGAATGCTTTCTTTCTCTCAAAGGAAAATTCTATTCTCATCACACACAGTCACATGAATGGAAGTAAAAAAAAGGGAAATTCTCTTCTTTCCCATGGAAAAATCACGAGAATTTTTCCCTCTCTAGCGTGAATCTGTCCGATCAGAGCTTTCTCACCGATGCCCATGAACTCGCCCTTCACCAGCGACCATCGCGAATCCCCGCCTGCTCTGCGTTCCACTGGCAAGCCATTCCCTACCGAAAAATTATAACCACGTGCCACCCACGTCCGACAGCCGCCGATCTCTCGAGCGAGAGTCGTGCGCTGCTGTTGCCAAAAACATACACTATCACGACCGGCTCTTCACTCCAGCACCGAGCACTACCATCATAGCGGGCAAATCCACCGCACTACCACGTGTGGTCTCCTAGCAACTATTACCACCTCGACACCTTCGGTCCGCCGACCACCACCAGCCATAGTTCTCTGCCCAACCCGACGTCGAGCTATCGACCAAAATCGAGAACTCCACTTGCTGCCAGCCATCAACCGCCGCTTGCCACGCGTAGTCAAGGTCGCGGGTTGCTGCCAAAGTTTGGCACCCTTCCGGAGACGTAAATGAGAGACATTGCTAAGCCACTGCTGGTCTGAGTCGGGAACGCGATGTCCCCAGCTTGTCGTCATCACCCGCCGCATTGGTCGAATTTCTTCACCTTGTCGCTAAAGCGTCATCGGAGGTGTGAAGCCTAACAAGCAACCACCATAGGTGGTCCGCCGTTGACTGCTTTTCACCTCGCGGTATGAGCCCGACAAGCAACCACCATGGGTGATCCGCCGTCGACCGCTCTCTACCTCGACATCGTTGGTTCGACTGCCTGAGTATGTTAAAATCTTCTCTTTGGTCGGATTTCTTTACCTTGTCGCCAAAGCATCGTCGGAGGTGTGAAGCCCAACAAGCAACCACCATAGGTGGTCTGCCGTTGACTGCTTTTCACCTCGCGGTATGAGCCCGACAAGCAACTATCATGGATGATCCACTATCGACCGCTCTCTACCTCGACATCGTTGGTTCGACTGCCTGAGTATGTTAAAATCTTCTCTTTGGTCAGATTTCTATCACCTCATCGCCAAAGCGTCATCGGAGGTGTGAGCCCAACAAGCAATCACCATGGGTGATCCGCTGTTGACTACTCTCTATCCCAACGTCATCGGAGGTGCGAGCCCAACAAGCAACTACCATGGGTAGTCTACCATTGATTGCTCTCCACCTCACGGTGCGAGCCCAACAAGCAACCACCATGGGTGGTCCACCGTCGACTACTCTCCACCTCGACGAGTTGGTCCAACTTGAGCTGTTAAGGTTACGGGTTGAAACATTGGATCAACATCGGACTCGCCGCGACCTCCAATTGGGATAAATCCCTAGTCGCCAGGAATGCGCAACGCCGGTCTCGATGGCCCATTTATCTTCAAAGGAAATATGGTACATTAAAAGTCTTCTCTTCTCTTCTCTTCTTCGTGGAGACGTCGTGGAAAAAAAGGAGAGCAAATTAAAGAGGAGTAAATTGAAAGCTTACACTTGTGAATTGAATTCCTTGGATGGTGTGTTTTGTTGGTGTGCTTTGTCTTGGCAACCTATTGAAGCAAAGCTGAAAGTCTTGTTTGTTGGATATCTTTGATGAAAAAAAATTGAGTTCATGAAGTACCATTATATAGTAGTGGATTCATGGATAATTATGGAAATTACTTGTGGAGATAATTATGAAAATTATTTGTGGATAATTATGGAAATTACTTGTGGACTCATGGATAATTATAGAAATTATTTGTGGATAATTATGGAAATTACTTGTGGACTCATGGATAATTATGGAAATTATTTGTGGATAATTATGGAAATTACTTGTGGACTCATGGATAATTATGGAAATTACTTGTGAGGTGTGTAATCTCTACAAAAATTTTAAGAGATTCTTTACTACAAATAACTTTGATAATTTTGGGTAAGATTCATGAAATCTTGGTGAGCAAGAAACACATTGGTGCCATATTTAAGTTCTCTTGAGAAATTACGAGAAAGGGAAACTTTTGCGATTCCTTCACATCAAGACACACTGTTCGTGAACAAATCGCAAGGGAGCATTTGTAAGTAATTAAAATTCACGGTCCAGTCAAATGGCGACACATGGATTTTATTGATTAAATATCAATTTTAATTTATTATATTTTATTTTTGGGATTTAATAAATTAATTCCTAAAATAGATTAATAAATAATTGATAATTAATTTAAAGCCCAATAAATTAAGTAGGGTTTAAATTAAGTAAAACTTGACTCCCAAGTCAAATAAAGTCTGGAAGGTTCCAGAATTAGGTCAAATTAAGCAATGACCATTCAAGCTGTGTTATATTTGGAACGGCCCAAGCCCGCAGAATCGGGTCAAATCTGTCATGGACCAATCAGATTGCAAGTTATTTATGGGGCATGCTCATTCCTCACCTATATAAGGAGTCATCTTCCATTCATTCCAGACACACTACAACATCTGAAGACGCAGACGCTTTTGAAGAGATCAAGAATACGAGCAGTGCTCCCTTTAGATCTTCAAGCATTTTCAAGCCAAGAACGGCCTCCGATCCGAGATCAAGGTACCAAGCCCCTCCGATCAGGCGTTCTTCAGGTCAAGCAAAGATCAGAGATCAAGATCAAGCGAAGGTCAAGATCCAAGTCAAGTAAAGATCAAGATCAAGCGAAGGTCAAGATCCAAGTCAAGTGAAGATCAAGATCAAACGAAGGTCAAGATCCAAGTTAAGTGAAGATCAAGTCAAGCGAAGATCAAGATCCAAGTTAAGTGAAGATCAAGATCCAAGTTCAAGATCTTCAAGTCAAGAACACTCAAGACCTTCAAGGCAAGTTCAAGTTATATTCAAGTCAAGAACAACAGCCGATCAAAGATCAAGGTGCTAAGCCTCTTCGATCCAGCGTTCTTCAAATTAAATTCATTATCCGTGAAGTCAACGTTCTACCAAATTGAGCGGCATACTTCACAACAAATTCAAGTTAACGTTCAATCCGAACAAAGGTTCAACACCTTCAGATCAACGTTCAAGACTACACACTTGAGCTCGGACAAGCTTCGTTCGAAGATCTAGCTCAACTCGACATACGCAGTTAACATAGTCAGCGTAGTCAACACACACAAGTCAAAGTCAAAGCCAAATTGGTTCGAGAGAAGAATTAGAGAATAGATAGAGATTGTTTCCTAAATTTTCAAGTTTAATCCTTCTGGATTATCATTATAATTCTTTTGTGTTTATTTTATTATAAATATAAAATTTATTGTTACACTCCGATATGGATCCAAGACATGGTCTTAGCCATTCATTCCTTGAGTTTACTGAGTTCTCTTTTGATTTCATCGACGGGAACTAGTTGCATTTCCATCATATTTCTCGTGAGCTCCATTGGGAAGGCAATTTTCCCTTCGGTCACTTATATATGATGTTATGCTTTTTCTTCTTGATGCTGAAAAATTTGTCCAACCTTCCTACGGTGAATCCATCATATAGTTTGAGCCTTGGATCCTCCTTCATGATTCTCATAAGGGTTTCATGAAAACTCGATGTCTGGGAAAAGAATCCTGACATATCCTCTTGCATCTCTTGTCTGAAGTTCTCTTCTTCACTCCGACTCATCTTCAGAAGACTCGTCTTGGCTGAAGAATTATTTTTCATAGATGCTCTCGTCTGAGGGTATATCTTCAAACTGATATACCTGCACTAGATCTTGGAAGTAAACAGCTTCCTCCATTTCTGGAGTTGTTTCGAACTGTCGTACTCCTCGCTTCTGGTTCTCTGGGCAATCTGGTGAAATATGCCCCCTTGCTCCACACGTGTAGCAGTTACAATCCTTGAATCTTTTATTGACTCGTGTGACCACTCTTCAGAACGTCTTTCTTGTGGGAGTTCTTCCTGTGCTCATCTGGTTTGACCCTGAGGATGAAGCTTGACTTCTTGAACTCCATCTTGATGGTCCGGTCCTCTGCCCTATTTTATAGCTTCGGGCTTTTTGTTTAGACCAAAAGGATCTTGGTTTACTGGACCTCCATCCTCTGCTCCTTTGTGTGTAAGGATGATTTTTCTTCATCCTTTTCTGCTTCCTTGGACTTCTTCCAATGATAGTTGGAAGATCATTGTTTTTGCAACATAAGGGTACTGCCTTGTTGATTCTCCTTAGTCTCTTGTAGTTCTTGTGTAGTGATGCTTGATGGCACTACTCTGCAATCTTGGCTTTGAGGAAAGACATCCTCCTTTCTATTGAATCCAGCTCACATGGTTCATACTCTTTGATCAGCATTTCTCTCCATGGGTTTAGAATCTTTGCAAAGAATAGGTGGAATACCTCCTCTTCCTTGATCTTCGATTTCCATCTATACTCTGTGAAGAGTTTGATATACTCATCTATGTGATAGATGTCAAGTAGTTCCAAGCTGTATAGGGCATTCCTATACTTCTTCTTCTTTTCTTCTTCCATTCCTTCGAAGTAACGTACTCCGATGAAGTGGATCTTGAAAATCTTGGCCATGCGATCAACAATATTGGCAAGGTCTTCTCCTTCCATGGACTCCTTCTTGACATCGTCTGAGAGTACCTCCCAAGCGCACTCCACTGATCCTTTTAGGCTCATAGTTTGGAATCTTATGAACCCTTATTTATCCAGCTCCAGTGCACCTCCTGCAATTTTCATTGCATTTGTCCATTCATCGATCAAGGTCTCTCTATTTTTGAAGTCGACAGTGTCGAGGTTTAAGATCAACCCGTATGGATTTATCAGTTTAAGGTGAGACCGATCATATGTGGTGTTCTGTAGATTAGATCCTCGAACTCTGCTTGCTCCTGTTGACAGTCAAATCGCCTTCATCTTGAAATTTCCGAGGTTTTGGAATGTCTCTTCTTGTCTCCTTTTATGGACTCCATGTAATCCAAAAGTTCCTTCATTTAGGCTCGGATCACGTTGTGTCTGATGAGCCTGCGACTGTTGTTGAGAGCTTGATGTTTCTCCAATATTCATCTTTAGATCTACAATTGATAGTCCTTGGAAGGACTCATATAGATCTTGTAGGTCTTCAAGATTTGCTCTTTCCATCCGGGGATGTGGATTCTCCTCGAAGGATAGCAATCATTTTTTCACTCTCCGTCTTTGGTCTTGTGACATCCGTCGTTTTCTCCTTTTGATGTAAAAGGGGTTCTATTCCGAAGGTTGGTGGCAACCTTCCTCCTGATCTTTTCCCGGCTACTTTGGCTTCCAGGTATTCCATTTGATTTATCAGCTTCTGGATGAGGTCGAGTTGTTTGCTCTGCAACGTTTCTACCTTATCCATCTTGAGGCTGATCTCAAATACCATCTTGGATATGTTTTGGCAATATTCTCCAAAGAATATCACCGTCTTCTGCAATTCTCTAAGATCTTGGTTTAACTTAGAGTTATCTGCCTCGATCTCCTTCCACTCTGTCATTCTGTCCAATGTGAAAAATGATAAGGCTTGCATATTTCTCTTGGACCTTGATTTGGTCGTCTCCTCCATTGTTCGTGTTTGGGAACACGTCCATGGATCTTAGTGAAACTTCAGAGTTCCACTATGTTTCTGAATACTTCTTTGGAGTATCTTATCTCCATCTGGCGTAGTTCCTCCAGATGTTCCTCCTTGGTGTGGTTAGCACGGGCATCCGCCAGTTTCCACCTTCCATCGAGAATTGTCCCAAAATCGATCGGCATCCTCGTACTCTTTCTCTGCATATTGTCTATACAACACATTATAGTATTGTTGTATAGAGTTGCTTGTTTCGTCATATCCAACAGGCCAGAAGTCCCTGTTGCTCCAACTTTGAACAGGGCTGATAGTCCTGTCACTCTCGAATGTCGAACTTTCATTTGGATCCATATATCTTGAAATAGACATGCACCCGGTTCGGAACTGGCGGTTCCGATTCCGAACCGACAGTTCTGGTTCCAAGATAGGGGAACCGGAACCGAATCGGGGTACGAAAGTTTCGGTTCCGGAACCGCCGATTCCGGTTTTAATTTTTTTTGGATTTTAAGGGTAAAAAATAAAAAAAAATTGAAAAATCGGCGGTTCGAACCGGAATCGCCGGTTTGGAACTAGAACCGCCGGTTTTTTTCCCAAATATGAGGAACCGGAACCAAACCTTTCTTAGCCGGTTCCGGTTTTTTTGGCCAATTCCGGAACCGGCGGTTCCGATTTTGGTTAAAACTGGCGGTTCCTCGGTTCGAACTGCCGGTTTTGATTTTTTTGTGCATGTCTATCTTGAAACTCTCCTCTTGTTAAGTGATATAAGCTTATAATAATTTTTTTTCATTTATAAATAAATAAACCTAGGGCTCTGATACCATTTTGAAAGCGTGTGAATATTGATGGATTTTGAGTAAAATAAATAAATAAATATATAGTTGAGGGGATAAAATTTTCAGCCCGTGTTGTAAAAGATGTGTTGTTGAAGCTTGGATTGGAAATAGGCATATTTTTGAGGATAAAAAGTCAAAATGTCCATTTGTTTGATTTATGAAAGTTAAAGGGTATATTTGATCTTATTTTAAAAGTTGGAGGGCATGAATGACCAAAATGATAGTTAGGGGCTTGGATGATCCAAGGACATTATTTTAGGGTCTTCCTTGACCCTTTGCCCCAAGGAAATACAAACCAAAAATAAAAAAAATAAAAAATAAAAAATAAAAATGTAAATATGAATGCAATCAAATTTTCACCATTATTGCAGTTCGTTGCTGGGTCAAAGATCTTGACTTTCTCATACCATATGAAAACGAGGGAAAGATTATTATTTTATTGAGTCAATTAGTATTATTTGTTTGATTGAACAGTTTCAACTCACATGTGGCGGCTGCAATTTCTTAAACTAACATTCCACCCACATTCCAGATACGTACATATTGTGTATGTATAGAAGTAGAATCAGCTTTGATTGGAGTACACATCAAGGGTTGAATGGTGATGGAGAACGGAGTCGCAGAGAGCGTGAGAGAGCAAGAAAATGGAGAAATAGAGTTGGGTTTTGGGGGAAAAAGTAATCAGAAGAAGAAAAGGTACTCTTTGATTTCTAGACTATTGTGTATGAGATCCAACGGCGGTGTCACGGTGGTCGAGAAGCCGGATGTCCACCAGAGTTTCAACGTGGCGGCGGCGACCTGCAATGGGAACGGTCAAAAGCCAAGGCATCTGATTGTGATGGTCAATGGAATTATTGGCAGGTTTTTTCTTCTACCTATTTCACTAATGTAATCAATTTTGTTGCTGTTTTCATGATTAGTATGTGTTTGAACTTTGATGAATGATAATCATAATCTCGTGGATAATACTTCTGTTTCTATTTACTTTTTGATTCTCATTATTCATTAAATGAATGAACTATACTGTTCTGTTTTGGTTGAGAGAGCTGATTCTTGATGAGTATTTAAGAACATTGGATCTGAGATGGGAGGTTAATTATATGCTTTATTTGGAGAGCTAAAAACTCGTGTTTGGAGTTGGATTCGGTTAAATCATTGATCGATACGGCTTTGAAGCTCAATCCCCTAATAGTTCTTTAGTGTTGAATGTAATATGATATCATTGTGTTGGAGTTATTGATGTTATTTCTATTGTAACTCTTTTGGGTATTCCTTATACCCTATTCTATTATTTTAATCAAATTTTGCTGTTAAAAAAAATAAAAAATTATATGCTTTATTTGGGTTTAGAATGTGGATTTTGTAGTAATGATAGTTATTATTAATTAAGAAGTTGAGGTACAAATTTAGTTTTGTTGTTAATTTTAAGTGGATTTTGCAGTGCACAAAATTGGAGGTATGCAGCTAAGCAATTTGCGAAGGCGTATCCCAACGACGTTATAGTGCATTGTGAGCTTCATTTTGTTCGATTGCGTCTTTTCAAGCCTTTTTTATTCTCAGTTTTACTGCCAACTTGCTTGCATTCGTGTTTGTTGATTTGGTATGATTAAATCTGTTGATTTTTTATGTGATTAGGCAATGTTATTATTGATTAATGGGTGTTTTCTACAATGATTTGATGTGGTGGTGGAAGTCTTGAGGTTTAGGGTTTGATTTTAAATAGGATCAGAAATTGTAGTGCCATAATCAGCTTTATAACAATCAATTGCAACATTTGAAAATAGGATAGAATATGATTGGTTTCACATCTAACTTTACATTGCCTTTGTAACAATCAAGATAAATAATTCAATCTTGTTGTGGGATGCAAAATCTAAACTGTAAGAAAACGATGCATTTTCGTATTTATATTCATGTAAAGATTATCTTCGACGGGCATAGAAACTTCCTGATGGGACAAGGACTTACCATCTAAGTTGATCACAGTTTTAAGGTTATTTGGATTTTCTTGATTTTTGATGAGAATGTATGGTGACTGAAGTCGAGCATTAAAAAAATTTCTTACTTAAATTGCTAATCCAGGCAGTGAGTCTAATTCTTCATTGTTGACATTGGATGGTATTGATGTTATGGGGAAGCGATTAGCCAATGAGGTTTGTATGTGCATTTTCCCGAGACTTTAACTTCAATTATTATTACAAGAACCAACCTTAGCCTACTAAACTTTTGTGTTTTCTCACGTATCACTTGCATTTCAGGTGATTTCTTTGGTTGATCACAATTCGAATCTTGAAAAGATTTCTTTCGTGGGTCACTCTCTTGGTGGTCTGGTGGCAAGATATGCTATTGCAGTGCTTTATCGACAAGATTTGAAGCGAAAACCTGTTGAAGAAAGCAGTGAACATGGAGGAAAAGAACTTAACAAAGCCTCAGCAGAAGAGAAAATGAGGGCGACGATTGCTGGACTTGAACCCGTAAACTTCATTACCTCCGCAACGCCTCATCTTGGATCAAGAGGTCATAAACAGGTGTCTAAATTGTTTCTATGGATCTGCTATTTCTATCAGCTACAATGCACACTTTTGTTAACTGGTTCACTTAAACTTGCAGATTCCAATGCTCTGTGGTTTTCAGCCTATGGAGAAAGTAGCAATGCATGGTTCTCGGATATTTCTTAAGACAGGGAAACATTTGTTCTTGAGGGATAATGATAATGGAAAACCTCCTCTTCTGCTTCAAATGAGCTATGATTCTGATGATCTTAAGTTCATGTGAGTCATCATAAATTGTGTAGATTCTTTATTTTTTAAGCCGTAGCATGACGAATCTCTCAAAGCTTTCGTTCTCAACCTCGTGGCAGATCTGCTTTGCAGTTATTCAGAAGGCGTGTTGCCTATGCAAATGCAAGTTCTGATCGTATCCTCGGTTGAATTAACCCTACCATTACCATCCACCACTCGAAGTCTCATAGATTCAGACATTTATCTGTTTTTCGACTATCTAAATTCTAGCATTGCACAGTAATGAATTCTTTATTGTGCTTGATTCCTTTCACGATAACCTTAACGTTCTTCGTAGAAATTGTTGGGTGGGGTACATCATCAGTCCGCCGAGTGATCGAGCTCCCAAAGGTTAGTATTCTATTGCTATTCTGCTAAACTACACATGCCATAATCGAATATCTTATCGTGTTTATTTTCCTTTTCCCCCCCTTTTAGCGAAGGAATCTTGTCAAAAATGCTGAATACAGATACATTTTCAATGAAGAAACATCAAAAACTGCTAATTCTCAGATGATCTCTTTAAATACCAAAGTTGCCAGAGGGAGGACTAGTGAAATGGAAGGTTAGTTGGATTATTTCCCTTGCAAATGAAATAAACAACAATGATATTCAAAGAACTCCTCTTCCATTTTCCATTGTAGAGGCGATGATCAAAGCTTTAACGCATCTCAGCTGGGAGCGAGTAGATGTCAACTTCCGGAAAAGTATACAAAGGTTTCTTGCCCACAATACAATCCAGGCAAGTATCCATCTGTATTCTTAGATCATTATCATTATTTCTCGAGTTCATTATTTTGGTTTCTACACAATCATCCGGTCTTTGAAGTTTTCATGTGACATCTTTAAGTCTTCGCTTTGAGTTTGAGGTGGTCCACCAACTACGCTCGAACCATACACCAACTCTCATGATCCGAGGGTGGTGGATGGACAAGGTGAAGAACTCATGGCGATTATAACATGGCTTTGATTTGTTGTGTGTTCAGGTTAAGACATACAGTATCAATTCACACGGGGCTCACATAATTCGACATATGGTCGATAACTTTCATTTATAGAGACGACGAAGAAGATCCTTCTACACGAGTTAATTATGCCTCATAGTGTTCTTAAAATGGTTCATATGCAAGAGAATATTAGCAGAAATCATTGTTGGTATATTTACCTGTGTGACAAATTGGGATTCATTCAGATGCTTTACTCAATGAGTATTTGGTTGGGTTGGGTTGGTTTTTATTCCTAGAAACTAGTAAATATAGTTATGAATTTTTTGTCAATTTGCATATTTTTTGCCCGGAAATGCAACATGATGTAAGTTTTGTAGTTGTGGTAAGATTGAGATTTTGCATGATGAACAGGATTTTTTTATTTCAAGATGGCAAAAACTGGGTCCCGGGGCACAGGGGAGACCAACTCTTTGAAGATATGTATCTATGAACTTCCATCTCTTTCATTCCTTTAATATATTCGAAAAAAAAAAAGAAGAAGCAAACTTTTGGGTGATGAGACCTTCTCACAAAATCACTTCAACGAAATATATAAAAAATAATAATATTTTAATGGAAAGTAATAATGGTTAATAACAATTTATAATATAAAATAATATAAATGAAAAATTATAATAAAATGATTTTATAATGACACGGTGGAAGAAAAAAAAAACAAAAAACTTTCACACTTTATTTGTACTATACAATAAAAATGCTGCTTGATTTTGTAAAATTATTACTCCCTCCGTCTCTGAAAAGTTGGCACACTTTCCATTTTGGGCTGTCCCACAAAAGTTTGCACATCCCAAAAAAAGCAAAAAGTAAAAAACAATCACCCTTCCCCATACACTTTAATTACAAAAAAACCATCTCTACCTACCATACTTTATCATTTATATATTACATAAAAATATCATTATACCCCTAAAAGTTATCACTTTCTTAATCTCCGTGCCGAAAAGAGGTGTGCAGACTTTTCGGAGGGAGTAATTCACATCAACAGTTTTAATACTCCATCTTTACCAATTGAATTATTCAATACCTTTTTATTTTACTAACTAAAGAAAGAAAAAATCTAAATACGCGAGCACAATTATATGTGCGCAAGTGATAAGCAGAGGGAGTTTTTTTTTTTTCTTATAATTTATCAAATATAAGAATACTATATTGTATTCTAAATATATTTATTTTAATTAAGAAATATTATATTGTATTCTAAATATATTTATTTTAATTAAGAAATAAGAGTATTAATATTTATAGATATGTTTAATTTTCACCAAAGATTTAAATTACCTTAAGGACTAACAAATTTAAAAAAGAAAAATCAAAGTTAAAGGGATTAAAAAAAAATTAATGTGTTTGGATGGATGTATTTGAGGAGGGATTTATCTATCCCTCATGTTTGGATGCCACTTGAAATCAACGGATTTATAAATTCAAAATTTTAAATCAATGGATTTCAAATCATGGATTTGATTTTGAAAATTTTTTAGTTGTTTTTGAATGGATTTCAAATCCTTACTCAAACCGTGTCATTTGAAATCCTTCTATTGTTGTGTAATTGATATATTAATACTCCCTCCGTCCCACCGAAAGGTCACAATTTTACTATATTGGGCGTCCCATCCAAATGTTCTCATTTTCCACTTTTAGTAAAAGTAACCGGTAACGTTTGGGCGGGATGTGGGGAGTATATAAAATTAATAATTAATTAATATATATAATTTTTTTTATGTTTTAAACTCTACCACCCAACCTACCCCTACCCACCCCCACTCCCCGGCCACCTACCTAATTTTTTTTAATAAAATTTTAAATTTTTAATATTTGAATAATAAAAATATTATCACCCATCCCTACCCCCTACCCACCCACACCCACATCCCCCCAATTTTTTTTTTATAAAATTTTACATTTTAATATTTGAATAATAAAAATATTACTACCCCCAAAAAAATTTTTTTTTTATAAAATTTTAGATTTTAATATTTAAATAATAAAAATATTACCACCCAATCCAACCCCCAGCCCACCCCCGCCACCACTCCCACCCCATCCCACCCAAAAAAAAAAATTAAATAAAATTTTAGATTTTATTTTTTAAATATTAAAATATAATTTTTTTTTTAAATTTGGTGGGGGGTGGTGAGTGGGGATGGAGTGTGTCGATAGATAGGGTGGTAGGATTGTGTGATAATATTTTTATTATTTAAATATTAAAATCTAAAGTATTATATAAATTTTTTTTGGGGTAGGGATGAGTGATAATATTTTTATTATTCAAATATTAAAAATCTAAAATTTTATAAAAAAAATTTATTTTTGGGGTGGGGGTGGGGGTGGGTAAGGGTAGGTTGGGTGGTAGAGTTTCCTCCCAAAAAATTTTTTTTTAAAAAAATTTTAGATTTTAATATTTAATATGATAAGTTTTATTATTTTTATTTATCATATATAAAATTCTATTTTAAAAATAATTTTTGAATTATGGATTTGAAATCCTTTCAAATATCCATAATTTATCCAAACAGTGGAATTCAAATGAATTGATTTAAAATTCAAAGAATTTAAAATCCACTCATTTTCAAATCCATTAGATTTGAAATGACTCAATGCAAATACAACCTAATGTAATTGTAAACCTAGTAAAATAAAAGGGATAATTCTTGTACCCCATAATTATTGTGAGATACATTGACTTAAAAAATTATTTTTACATACAAAATATTAAAGTAAAATACCAAATATAACCTTAGCTTGTGTTTGGATTGAGTCATTTCAAATCCAATGGATTTGAAAATCTGTGGATTTTAAATTCCTTGGATTTTAAATCAATTTATTTGAATTCCACTGTTTGGATAAATTATGGATCTTTGGAAGGATTTCAAATACATGATTCAAAAATTATTTTTAAAATAAAATTTTATATATAATAAATATAAATAATAAATTTTTATTATATTAAATATTAAAATCTAAAATTTTATTAAAAATAATTTTTTTGGGAAGGAACTCTACCACCCAACCTACCCCCTACCCACCTCCCCACCACCCCCACCCAAATTTTTTTTTTTATAAAATTTTAGATTTTTAATATTTAAATAATAAAAATATTACCACCCAACTCTACCCCACCCACCCACCCACCCACCCAAAAAAATTATATAAAACTTTATTTTTTAATAATTAAATAATAAAAATATTACCACCCAACTGGTAATATTTTTATTATTTAAATATTCAAATCTAAAATTTTATTAAAAAAAATTTGGCTTGGGGGGTGGTTTTGGTGGGGGGTGGGGGTGGGTGAGTAGGGAGTAGGATTGGATGATAATATTTTTATTATTCAAATATTAAAATTTAAAATTTTATAAAAAAAAAATTTGGCTTGGGGGTGGTGTTGGTGGGGGTTGGGGTTGGGGTGGGTGGGTAGGGGTAGGGCTGGTTGGTAATATTTTTATTATTTAAATATTAAAAATTTAAATTTTATAAAAATTTTTTTTTTTGGGTGAGGGGTTGGGTGGCCTGGGGGTGGGGGGTGGGGTGGGTAGGGGTGGGTTGAATGGTAGATTTTGACATATAATATATATATATATATATATATATATATATATATATATTTCATTAATTTATCAATTTTTATACTATTTTTATATATTAATATAATCAATTACACAACAACGGAAGAATTTTAAATGACATGGTTTGAGTAAGGATTTGAAATCCATTCAAAAACAACTAAAAAAATTCAAAATCAAATCCATGATTTGAAATTCATTGATTTAAAATCTTGGATTTATAAATCCGTTGATTTCAAGTAGCATCCAAACATGATGGATGAATTTATAAATCATTCCTCAAATCCATCCATCCAAACACAGCCTTAATTAATTATAATCTCATACACTTTTAAACCACAAATCCTAAACCCCTCACCCACCCATGTTGCCGCCAGAGCAGCGCCGCTGCACATAATTTTTGCTGCACACTTTTTTTATTGTACATAACTTTTGCTGCACACAAACTTTTATGTTGAACACAAATATTTATGCATGATTTGTTGTTGAGTGAAAAAGTGCATTACATAAAAAATTAAAATAAAAAAATTTATAAAATGTGTACGTATGGCTGATATATGGATAAGGAAAAACATGTGATAGAAAATGAGAGATTCCATGAAAAAGTATCACCTTATGGCCCATTAAAATTGGGTCCAATTTTATTTCTTCAATAATTTAATTTGTCACCTCTAAACTTAATTTAAAAGCCCGTTTATTTTACAATTCGGGCTCATATCTCTTCCCAAAATTTTTAAACCCAACGTATATCGCATGAGTATCGAGATAAAGTATAGTACTCCTCCCCAGGGCATAGCTCAAGTGGTAGAGGGAGGGTTGAAAGGCCTTACAACTGAGATTGGTTGCTTCAGGGTGGGGGTTAGAATCCTGCCTTTGGCATGAATTTGGCCCCTTGCAAGCACAAGTTAAACAGTGAGCACTCTCTATAAGCCACTTGAGGCACATCCTGCGATTTACCTCCTCCACCAATCCCCAGGGCAGGGGCGGTGGGGGCCCCTAATGGTGGGGTACACCACTATAAGCCACTTGAGGCACATCCTGCGATTTACCTCCTCCACCAATCCCCAGGGCTGGGGCGGTAGGGCCCCTAATGGTGGGGTACACCATCAAAGTATAGTACTCCTTTTGTCTCACGTGAACATTGAAATTTGTTTTTTACATAGAAATTAAGAGATATAATATTTTAATATATAGTGAGTTGAGAAATACAATTTAATATTATTTTGTATGGGTGCTACCTGATAAAAAATACTCCCTCCGTCCCAGGAATACGTTCGCGTATTCTTTGGCACGGAGTTTAAGTAAATTAACTTTTTAGTGGTATGATGTAAGAAAGAGAGAGGGTATTTTGGGTAATTGAGTAGAATAAAGTGTAAGGGATTAACTTTATCATTATGTTAATCACAAACACCTTTTCTGCACATATTCCCATAAAAACGAATCAAACACATTTTTTGGCATTCACACTGGATTGTTAAAAAATAAAAATAAAAATCAAAGCATCAAAATGTTCATCTTCATTACTGTTCATACATAAAAAATTCTTCACATTCATAAAACTAATGACATGAACAGAAACAACCATAAATAGAAGAAATTTTACATTTCCCTCCAAACCTAAATGTAATTAACAAACTGAAAATTTTTAGTTTTCCCTCTAAAAATTAAGTATCCCTCTGCTCCAAAATATTCAGGAATTTTCAGCCTTCCCTCCAAAAATTCAGAATCACATCTGCTCCAAAATATTCACACTTCCCTCCAATATTAGCATGATAAATAGAGAAGACTTCATTAATCTGCATTAATTTCTCACCAAACAAATCAGCCAAAAAATATCAAAAAATTAAATGACTAGATCCCAACCAAATCTCACCTTAGATGATAGGAATAAGTTAGTACAATTTCTACTTGCCAACAGCACTAATGGTTCTGTTCACCATGGGAAGACAAAAGAGGCAGCCATATTATTTGGTGTGTGTAAAAGAACAGTTCAGAAAATATGGAAGGAAGCTCGTAAGCAAATTGCGCAAGGGACCTCGGTACAAATTAAATGTAAGATGACAGGAATATCCAAGAAGAAGAGTATACAACTTGATATGGAGAAGATGAAGAATCTTGTTTTTTCAAAAAGAAGAAACATAAGAACTCTTGCCAAAGAATTAGGTGTTAGCAAGAGTCATGTTGGTAGATGGATAAAAGAGGGGCACATCATACCGCACACTAATGCAATTCACCCTGAGTTAAATCAGAAAAAGAAGCTCCAGAGGCTGAATTTCAGTTTAGGTGCATTAGTGTTCGATAGGGTTACAAATAAAGTAAGGTTTGAAAGTATGCACAATGTGGTGCATCTTGATGAGAAGTGGTTTAATATGACTACTGAATCTGTGAGATATTATATGTTACCAGGAGAAGAAGTGCCACATAGAGCATGCAAAAGTAAGACTTTTATTCCTAAAGTAATGTTTATGTGTGCAGCTTCACGACCACTAATTGCAAGTGATGGACAAGTAATTTTTGATGGGAAAATTGGGTTATTCCCATTCACATTTGTGGAACCAGCAAAAAGGAATTCAAAGAACAGGTTAAAGGGAACAATAGAGACCAAACCAATGGATTCAGTCACAAAAGAAGTCATCAAGGATTGCATTATTCACCAGGTTCTATTTTCATGCTTTAGGCTATATGTTATCGCAATTACAGTCATGAAAAAGCATGCAAATGAATGAACATGACATGAATAAGCATGTGTAAACATACAAATCAATCATTATGCAGTTAAATCTCTTTTAAGTAATCATTAATGATCCCTTATGCATAAGTATACATAAATTTGCACATACATTCCCAATAAGCATGTTTAATTGTATATTATACAGATAATTCCAGCTATCAAATCAAAGTGGCCACAGAATGCAAGTAGGAGCATATTTATTCAACAAGATAATGCTAGAACCCACATTAATGACAGTGATTCAGATTTTAGAGAGGCTGCAAGTTCAGATGGTTTTGACATAAGAATTTTGTGTCAGCCACCCAATTCACCTGACACAAACATAAATGACTTGGGGTTTTTCAGATCAATACAGTCCTTACAAGTTGAGACATCAAGCTATACAGTGGATGAGTTAGTAAAAAATGTGTTGCTGGCTTTTGAAAATTACTCAGCTATCACATTAAACAAGGTATTTCTGAGTTTACAACAATCTTTGGTAGAAATCATGAAAGTTAAGGGGCATAACTCTTACAAACAGCCACACATTGGAAAGGACAAACTTATAAGGGAAAACAAACTACCAGAAAATCTTGAAGTGGATGTACAACTCATCAAAGACAGCATTCAGTATCTAATTGAAGAAGGAGAAATTGGTGACTTGCAATATGATATAGGAAGTCTAATGAGAGACCTAGGATATTGAAAGTACTATTGGTATTTTTGGCAACTTTTTGAAGTTATGTTTTGGAATGTTTAAAGCCTAAACCATCACTATTTTGAACTCATGAAAGTGTTTAGGCTGTAAACATTCTTATCACTAATTAAATATATTGTCTAACTCCATATTTTGCAATCTAACTTGGAGTACCATTTTAAATGAAGCAAGGGATTGTAACAGTGGCATTCACATATGGGACAAACATATGACCTTAGTTTCTCATCTGCAGTTGAAAGTGAAATTTGTAGGTAAATATTTTCACTTTGAGAACGACTATTTTACAATGTGGAAACTAGAAAGCATTTATTGATTTCAGTCTAGAGTTGGAGTTTCAATTTGAGGAATTTATCTCAGTAATTATTAAGGCAATGTTTGTTTTCATACAAAAAAAAAAAATTTACTCAGATTATTAAGACATCATAACCAAAAAGTTAACAATTCCCATATTGCCAACATTCCAAAATATGCAAAGCTGGAAGTAAACATTCATAGATATGATAATTCATAAACATTCATAGATTGTGGTTCAAATCTGTTCCAAAATATAGCAAACATTCATAGCTTGCATCTTATAAACATTCCAAAATATCTATAGTTTCAATCTAAATAAGAAATAAATATAACGTAGGATCACAAATGAGTTACCTCCAACCAGGAAGTAATATGCAAAGAAGTTCATATAACGGATCCGAGTCACCGGGGTCGAAGTCGACATTCTTTTGAGGTGGAGGACTGTAGTATGGTGCTTCATCTTTGGGCGACTCGACATTCTTTTGAGGTGGAGGACCGTAGTATGGTGCTTCATCTTTGGGCGACTCGCCATTCTTTTGAGGTGGAGGACCGTAGTATGGTGCTTCATCTTCAGGCCACTCTAAAACCTTTTCAAAGTTGAGAAAATAGGGGTCCATGAACAGAGGATCCGTCAAATCTGGCCAACAATCGGATTTGGCATTCTTTTTATGCTTTTTAGGCGGAGGATCGTAATATGGCGCCACTTCTTCATACGGCTGCACATTTTTCTCAAAGTTGAGAAAATCAGTGTCCATGAACAGAGGATCCTGCGAATCTGGCGAGTAATGAACTGCATAAACTGGATCACAGCCAGAAGCTTCCGATTCGACCATATCAGAGTCGATAGCTTCCGATTTGTGTAGATCTGATGCAGAATCTTGAAATATGACTTAGTCAACAAACAAAAAACCATTATAATCAGCAGAATCGTCCATAGGGATTTCAGGGATGAAACTATCAAGATCAAAATCCATAACCAAACCAGACGCTATCACCAATTGGGAATTAGAGGGTTTCGTATCAAGTTTAGGGTTCATGCTGGAAATAGAGGATCGAGAAAGTTATTGGAAGAGACTGAGAGAATTATTTCCTTCAGAAAATAAAAAAAACCACATCGTTGTTTGGAACGGAGAAGTTAAATTCCAAAAGATAGTGAGAATTAAGGTTCATCGCAGTGATAAAATGAGAAGAGATGAAGATGAATTTTTTTTTTGACGGATTGGGGATGAAGATTATTCAGAGTACAGCTTTGTTTAATTGCTTTTCCCCAGGTAGGTTGGTGGGTTTATTAATTCAATCTGTTTACGTATTTATCCAGGTGGGTTTATTAATTTAATCAATTGTTTACTGTTTAACTAATTGCAGAATCTTTGTTTAAGTGTCAATTAAAGAAGTGGCATTTTAGTAGTATTGTGAACTTTTAAGGTTTTAAATATTATGTATTTTTACCATTTATGGGGGGCGAATGTATTTTTGGGACGGACCAAAATGGAAAGGGCGAATGTATTATTGGGACGGAGTTTTAAAATATAAACTTTAATGCGGTTCGTAGGGAGTAAATATGAAGATGCTGTTATTTAGTGTGAGTTTTATTAATGACAAAAGAAATGGATAAACTAATTGTAGTATTGCTCTCGAAAATAGACTAAATTCATTTGCTCATATTATGTTATTGACGATATTGTTAATGTGTGATTTATATTAGGCAAACGCTCATGTGAAATTATATAAGGAGTGATATTTATAATAAAAAATGATACTTAATGAAAATTGATAATAGTATTGTGAATTATTTTATTATAAATAATTTATAATATAGACGTAAAGTAATAATATTTAAAAAAATAATAATATTTTTAATAAAAATAATAATTAATTACAAAAGTCCTTTTATTACTTGACATTTATGGAATAAGTAGTGAGAACTCCAAATTACGTAGAAGATGAAAGTAATCCTTGCACCAATTGCATAAAAAATTTATGTATAATGCAGTGGTTTTATGGTTTAGCGTAATTTTTTTTGGGTATAACAATAATTTTACCATTGTGTTTTATAGTGTGTTATATCTAATCCTAATAGTTTATGGTATATCTTACCTTGTGGTTGTTATTCATAGCATATTTAAGAGTATAAGTATTTTATCAATCCTAAATAAAGAGAGTTTATGTGCACCATATTTCACAAAGGGTAAATAAAATATATGATCATTTATGACTCTTAACTAGAACCAAGAGTGTTGCAAAGAGGAAGTGGAAGCCATTTGAAGTCACTTTTAATCACTAGTGCTTAAAAGTGACATGTCAAAGAGGGAAACAAAGGGGGGATTTGGATATGAATTGGTGGTACTCGTGGATCTCTCTTTACCCTCTCTTCCCTCCAAATAAAATGAGGTTGGATATTATGCACCTAACCACTCTGCTTTTGTGTCTGCCTCTCTTTCCTTATCTCTATCAACAATCCCCCTTCTCACAACTATACATATATATATATACTATACTCATCCCATTTGTTTGATCCATATAAGATCGATGATACGATATGAGTGATATCAATAAGATGTACAACGGGTTCCCACAAGACAAGTCGTGGCCGCAATTCAAGTTGCCCGAATTGCTGGCCACTAGCTCTCTTAGAGCTCTTCATGCAGCCATTCAGAGCGATTGGGATCTCCTCCGGCGGTCGGCTTGTCAGACGGCCGCCGGACGAGCATTGTGGAAACCCGTGATCCACGACCCGTTGGCCGAGCTTTTCGCGGGCGAGACGTACCTAAAGAGCTTGTATGAGAAGATCATCAAGGATAGGGTTAACAATGCAACAGAGATATCAGGGGTGATTCTTGCTGTTAGAACTCTTTGGTTTGATTCAAAACTTGAAGAAGCTTTGAGTTCATTTGATGGGGGAGGACCACAAGTTGTTCTTCTAGGGGCAGGTTTGTCAAAATCATGTTCTTAATATCTCTCTCCTAATTTATGAGATGATCATATCCATTGGATAACTTATTCTTCCATTAATGCTTTACCAATTGATATAAGAATATCTTGATAAATTCATTTTGAATCACATATGATCCATATCTGAGTTCATGATAACGGAATCAATTGGACAGAATAATGCTACAATTTATAAAGGGTAGTTGGGGTCAAAAGAAAGAATCTAAGGTCCCCCACCAGCTTTTGATTTTTAACATGATATCAATGAGTTTGGATTTAAACTGTACTTGAAAAATATCCTCATTATCCCAAGAGATATAAAAAATAAATAAAAAATAAAAAATGTAGAATTACAATTTTAATGAATCTAGAAATTTGAAAATGAGTACTCTCTTTGTTTCATCCAACACTTTACACCCTTTGACTAACCCTAAACTCAGGGTTAAAATATGTCTTGAACCTTAAAAGAATAAACTAAACTTATACTCTTAAAATTAATTATAAATTCTAAACACCACACATTATGTCATAAACCACAAAAGTGAAATTACAATCATACCATAAGAAGTACTGTAATACATAAATCCTAAATCTTAGGAGTATATCATAAACCGCAAGGGTGAAATTATAATTATACCTTTAAAATTAACAATAAATCCTAAAGATAAATAATAACGCTACGCCATGTTTATTTACTAAAAATCTAAAACAAACATATACTACTATTAGATGGTTTTCAAAATTCAAGTAAACCGAAAACAATAGGCCATAAACCATAAGTTAAACTACAATTATTTTCTTAGAATTTAAATTAAATTTTAAAAATAAATATGAAAACCTAGCATTAAAATCATAATGTAAAATAGGTCATAAGATAAAATATTAAATATAATATTAAAATTGTACTCCCTTCGTCACGTCCAAAGAGAACCAGTTGCTTTTTACACGTGGAATAAGAACCATTATTATTTAATGTGTAGTTGGTAGTTGTATTAGCGGATGCGTGGATCCCATATTTTAATTGTATTAAAGAAAGCATGTGGGTCCATATGTGTAAAAAAGGGAAATGAAAACCTTAGGGGCTGACACCCAAAATAAAAAAATAAGACTCTTTGTGGCAGACGAAGGGAGTAATTAATAATTAATGAAAAAAAAAAAACGATAACAAAAATAAAAGCTTACCTGGGAACCTTGGTGGAGTTTATACATAGCTTAAAAGGTAAGACAAGATGTATACTATCTTTTATTCTTGTAGAATTTTTAATAAATAACGTGACACCGTATATAGCTCTTAAAATGGCCTCGGTCGCATGGGCCAATTCCTCCCGAACAATCAAATTCGTATAAAACCTAATCTCACCAATTGCTTAATCCGTAAATGACCCGCTCTACAAATCACCCCAATTCATATATGACCCTCACTTTTTAATTTCAAAAAATAATTAATTTTTATAAATGTTTTGATAGTGTTCATCGATTAGTTCACTTTGATATCATATTTTTATATGTTTGTTTTAGTTTTTTTTTATATATAAATTTTACATTAATTTGATGAGTTGTTGGTCAACCCAATTTACCAACTTATTTTGACCGGTCTAACATCGGACGTATATTGAAATAAATGATAAGGCAAAAGTAGATTTTTTTAAAATATATTTTTGAGTAAAAAAAAACTAGTGATCTTTAACATGTCGGTCTTAATGAGTTTCGGAACAGTGAGAGCCCATTAACTAAAAGAAAGAGAAAATTCGCACCCCTTTTTTTATCTAGGTCTAACTGGGCTGAGCTTGCAATCCGTGGCCATTAACAATTCCAAATTTAGAAATCTCAATAATTGACCGCCATATGCAAATCACAAACACGGTGTAGATCTTGGTAACCTCTCCCAATCCTATACTCCCTCCGTCCCAGTTAAAGGGGTTTTTTTTTTCGATTTTGGTCGTCCCATCCAAAAGGTTATCTTTCCTTTTATATTTTCATATATGGAACCCACACACTCCCTCTAATACAATTAAAATATGTGGCCCACACTCCTACTAATACAACTACTCACTACACATTAAATAATAATACTTCTAAATTTACGTGCAAAAAAGTAAAAGACCCTCTTTTGACGGGACGAAGAGAATATATCCTATGTATTATTAGGGTATTTAAATTAAAGGGGACAACATAATTTGCTAGGATTTATGATGTAATCCGATTTACAAGAAACTAACTCTATGCAAATATGTAAAGTCCAATTTGAGTAAAAAGTACTCCCTCCGTCCGGTTTTAAGGTATCCATTTACTTTTTGCACGTAGATTTAGGAGTATTATTATTATATATAAAGTCGGTAGTTGTATTTTTTGCACGTGGATTTAGGAGTATTATTATTATATATAAAGTGGGTAGTTGTATTAGAGGGAAGTGATGGTCATTGTGTATCTTTTTACTGAATAGGGGAAATTGATACCTTTAAATCGGACGCCAAAAATAATAAAATGAATACCTTAAAAGCAGACGAAAAGAGTAGTATTTTTCGGTAATATACCAAAATTTGGGTATACCAATATTACCTTTTTAATACCAACGATTTCGTTGTGGTATACAGTATAATCATATTTTTTTGGTACGATATATCATCCCTATTTTTGTGTGATCATTTAATGATTAAATAATTTTATTTTATTTTTATGACTTAATATTACTTTTTATAAAAGTGTTGTCACATCTAACAAACTGTTCATAAAATAGTTTACTTAAATAATTAATCCTATTAAATTTTATCAATCAAATACTCAATCTTCGTGCAAATATTGTTGCATTTTACAAATTAGGTCGTCATTTATTTATTATAATAATTTATATTTTTTTTTGGTACATGGAATGTACACAAAATAGTTAAAATATTTATATAGGTCTCACACACAATACTAATATAACTATCCACAAAATATTATTTCATCCATCCACTGTCAATCTATCAATTTTATCATTTTGGGCCGTCCACATCCCACTCTTAATCTATCAATTTCCTTTTTTAAATACATGAGACCCATCCACATAACACAATTAAAATATGAGACCCACATACCCCACTAATACAACTACCCACTATACATAAAATAATAATATTCCTTAATCTACGTGCAAAAAGCAAACAGATAGATTAATGTTTGATGAAGGAGTAAATTATTATATCTATCAACTCATCCTACATTAAAATACTAGTATACTCCTATTATTTAATTTTCATGTAAACAATAAATGTAACTAGCAGAACGAATTTTTTTTATCAAAATATTATTTTTTTTTATATTCCACAAAACTCATTTAATAGCTAATAAGACAGTGAAGAGTTTTGCTTATAAACATACTGTTGGATGAAAAAGAAAAACACTCGGCTTTTGAGAATATGACAACTATGTTTGGATGTATCCATCCAAATCCTATTTGAAACAAGTACTAATATACTCACACGTCCAGCTTCGATGATAACTTATTTTCAATTTTTGCCTCTCATTTTATTACTTATATCTTTCTTTTTAATTTTTTTTAGGTGAAGATCCTACACTTAAAATTTAAAATTTCCATAAGTTTTTCTATATTACACAATTTGCGATTAATCCAAATTAAAATTATGAGTCAAAAGATAAAATTATAATTAATAGGTACCCACTATTTATTAAAATATTTTGAAATATTTCTTAATCTTCGATCATATAAAGAAGACCAAAAGATAAAATTATAGCTAATAAGTGCCCACAGTATTCGTTTTATAAAAGTTTATTTAAAAGTTTCTAATTCATATTGATTTCTTTATAATTGTTAGAATATTAGTAGTTAAAACAAGTTCTGTCTCACGACTACATGTTTAAAGCAAACAAGATCTGAAACATTATTTGATTCAAAAATGATTTAACAGATAGATTGTGAGAGCTCTATTAACATTCACCCATCAAAGACGAGTAATTATCCAATCTTATAGAATTCATCTTTTTATGACATCTGTTTCTGCTTTGAAATAAGACTATGAGTATTGGATGCTAAATAAAATTTCTTAAAAAATAATTACAACATTCAATAATAAGCATATTTGTAAGAATTCATAAGAGTTAGATACATCATATATTGGCATTAGATTCCAAAGAATGTATAGGTTGTTTCTCAATAACCTTAAAGTCATATAGACTCTACACTGCAGTTTGAGAAAATTCCATCATGTCTTTTGGCAAAACTTATCAGTTTGAATGTAGAATAGTTTTAGGAGAATGTTATTAACAAGAGTTGTTAATTGAGTGATGATATAGCATGTGAGCCCATTTTGTTTAATTATGTGAAACATAGTGGTTTATGTCCTATAATTAGAGTTTAGTATAATTACTTGAAACATAGTGGTTTATGTTCTATTAGTTAGAGTTTAATACATCTAAGAGTATAATTATCTTTTCAACTTAAGGGAGTTTATATCACATTGATTCACAAGAGATTAGCTCTATTAACTTAGTTAGGTTGTAGATGCTCTTCGATACTCCCTCCTATCCACAGAAGTTGACACGTTTTCCTTTTTGGATTGCCCTACGGAAGTTGACACATTTCTTAAAATAACAAAAAAAATTATGGGAAAACCACTTATAGGTACACACTTTTACCATAAATTACTATGAGATACAATGAATTCAAATAATTACTCTCACATACAAAATATTAAAGTAAAATACCAAATATAACCTTATAATTTCATACATTTTTAAACCACAAACCCTACCCCTTCACCCACCCACCCACTGTCGGACCACCGCCGGCCGGTCGCCGGACCACCGCCTGACCTTCGCCGCAGGCTGTCGGACCTCCGTCGGAACTTAAAATGTGCAAACAAAATGTGCAAAAATAAAATTGTGCAAAACAAATTGTGCCAACATATTTGTACAAACACATAGGGGTATTTATGATATCACAATCATAATTGTGTAGTTATGAATATTAGTGCTTTGAGTCATGTAGTTTATAACAATTATGCATTATTTTATGTTTCCAATAGTAAGTGACCCAAAAATTATTACACTAATGAACAATTCTGCCCTTAAAAAGTTGACATATAAGGTTAATCACAACACTTAAATAACACAAATGGACAATTAATTCTACCCTTAAAAAGCAAGTTAAAAAGTCAATAAAGTGCTCTTCCTTAATATCTCCATGTCCAAAAAAAAAAGTGTCAACTAGTCTGGGCCAAGGGATACATCAGTAGCATTTACATAGACAAGAATTGAATATAATGTGTCCTTTATGCATGCAGGAATGGATGCAAGATCACATCGTCTAAGGTGCTTAAAAGACAGCAGTGTGTTTGAGGTTGATTTCCCAGAAGTGTTGGAAGCAAAAGCTGCAATCATAGAGGAAGCAATGAAATCAAGAGATGAACACCATCACTCAACCATGATGGCAAAATCATTGAGTAGAGTGGCAGCTGACCTAACACAAGATGACTGGATTGAGAAGCTCCAAACATCAGGATTCAACCCCAACAACACCACAGTTTGGATCTTGGAAGGAATTCTATACTACCTCACACAAACCAATGCCATCAAACTACTCAACACAATTGCTGATAATTGTAAACTCACCAACACAGTGCTCTTGGCAGACTTCATGAACAAGCAAGCCACCATGCTGTCCACCTCCACCTTCCATTTCTACTGTGATTGGCCAGATCAACTGTTGCCTTCTCTAGGGTTTCAGGATGTTAAGCTTTCACAGATTGGTGATCCTGATGCTCATTTTGGGCTGTTGCAAGATCCTATGAATTTGTTCGACAGGTTGCGTGGTTTGCCTCGGACGGTCCAGACTCATCCGGACGGGACGCCATGCGGACGGTTGTATTTGTTACAAGCATCTGGCTCACCTCATCACAAGAGTTGATGATCAGATCATAAGCCATGGGTATATGTACCATAAGTATACACATATATAGGTGTAATAACTTGTTAGATGGATTGATTACAGATTTAGAAAGTTATGGATTAATTGTTTGTAGAGCATGCATGCATGGTGGCTCAAACAATAATGGAGTTGCAAAATCCCTTATTATGGAATTGTTTGTGGAAACCCCTAATTGTGCTAGTTAATGAATTTATCCTTGAATCATGTGATCATGTTTTTATTACATCAAGATTAATTTGTAAATTGTTAATGGTTGAGAAAATTACAAAATCAGTCCCACCCGTCACAGTCCCGTTTGGGTTTGGTCCCAATAGTCTTGATTTCAGTCCCAAAAGTTTTTTTTTTCAGCAATAATGGTCCCGCCATTAAATTTTCCATTATTCCCGTTTGAAATTTTGGTCCCACTGGACTAATCCTTAAATACTGGGACCAAAATTGCAAGACTCTTGCAATTTTCGTCCCTAAGCACCTGTGCAATCAGTTTTTTTGCGTATAAATTGAGCATTTTTTTAGGGAAGTTTCACCCATTTGTTTCCTTATAAAAGCAACACAACTACAACCCTAAAACCATGTATGAATATATCAACATAATTCTTGACATTCAATCGTCTCCAACAAATATTTTATACTTGCGATCACCTACAAAAGATAAAACAAATTCCAAATTTATTACTTCAAAACTCAGCTAAAATCAAGATTTTCAAGCAAATATATCTTCTATACGTATATAATTATTACTCAAATAATTCACAGATTGTCTTATCCAGCATTGCTTTGACCTTCATATCAAAAATTTTAATTTTCATAGTTAGATAAGTCATGTTTTTTCTAGTTTCCTTCAAAAGTTCATGAGCAAGGTTAATGGGAAGTAGCATAGTGCGAAATTTTTGTACTCTAGTTTTCCAAACACGTTCATTTAACCTTTCAAGTGTAGCAAACCATTTTCTAACATATACTTTCTAAGTACTTTTTAGGTCTTTCCCTTTCCTTCTTATTTTGAATGAATGATTCACAATCTTCAAGACACTGTATTAAGATATCTAAATTCTAAAGGTCTACTATGCACATATACTAAGAAGCATAAGGGCAACCTCACTTTCTTTCTAATGCATATATTATCTAACATCCATCCCGATTTTTTCATTCTTGGTATATCCTTATTATTCCATCATTTTCCATGAAATTCAACCTATCATGGTTTAAGGGGGACCTCTTGAGGACTAATAGCCAGGTGGTGCTAATATTTCTAGTAAAAACTTAAATGACTGGCGTGATCAGATCAAGATAATTTCTTCGAAAACAAATCAATAATGACGGAAGATATAAACAACCTTAATCAAGTTTAAGAATCAACATAAAAAGACTATCACTACCTGGTTATCGATCTCAAGCCCATGTCTGTACAATAAAGCATCCCATTTTTCAGCTGCGTCACGTTGTGGTCTCTGAACAAGGGGCACAGTCTTCCCATTCAAGACCACAAGTGACTGAAGTAAGCCAGTTTCACTTTCTGCAGCATCCGTTGATAGATATATAACTGGTGTATCAACAACTCGACTGATGCACGCTGCAGCTTGTGGAACAGGATAAAAGCAACTTGGCTGCTTGACATTGCTGGAAATAATCAAACGCACCTATAATCAAATGGACATATCACTGCAGTTATCTCTCTCACACACACACGAAAAAAAATAAATAAAGAACCTTGAGAATTGTACGCCTTACCAGACCAAAAATATGTACCCTTCAACTCCCATGACTTTATGATAAGTCGTTATTTGCCATTGTTATTTTAAGTTAAATCCCATTTTTTTGATTGGTTTTTTTTCCTTGTACTCTAATTACAACTTATTTTATTCTTGGAGCACATTTACTTTAATGAATTAAATTTGTGTTCAAATAGGTCAAAGTGGAGGATTTTTGTTTAGTGGAGTTAATGAGCAGAATATAAATCAAGCCAACAGTTACAACCCTCAAAATTGGTTTCTGTTATAAGTACATTTATGGTGAGAATAAAATTAACGTGTTGCAAGGAAAAGAATATTCAAAAGGATTTGAACTTACCAAATAGGGAATGCAAAGGAAAATGGGAAAGTCAAAGTGGGAATTAATTTTGGGGATCTGGGAGTTACTTGCAAATAGCAGAAAGAAGGGAAACTTACCAAATTGAACAATGAAGGGAAAAGAAAGCCAAAACTGAGCATTGAATGGCAAGATTGGGGAGATACGAACAGAAGAGGAGAAAATAAAGAGAACAGTGGCAATTAAGAATAAAAAGGGAAGCAAAAAAAATTGACAGACATCAGATCGTGGATTGAAGGAGAGGCAACCAAGCAAAGTTGGTGACACTCCAGAAGAACAATCAGGCTACTTTTGGTTTTGTTTATTTTTATTTAATTTCAATTTCGTTATGCAATTTATGGGCTAAGTCCCCTTTTGATTCAAGAATTTGTGAACCTCCCGTATGTTCTAGCAATTGTTTGATAGGATGTTTTAATTGATATGCTTATAATTTTATCCTATGAATTGCTTTGATTTGAATTAGGGTTGTGTGATTATTAAGATAGATTGGCCATCTATGTTTACTTTTGCATGATCAATTGTCAATTTACATTTTCATGATCCGAATTGTCATCCTCTTGTGAATTATAAGTGGCAAAGTGAGGGAGTACCTCTAGAATTCATAGGGTCATGGTTATATGATTCGCTACCCCGTTTCATAGCCTTGTAATCCTGATTTCTCGTGTTTAATGCCGTGTCTAGTTCGAACCTCTTAGGTCGCTAGGTGAATATAATAATTTAGCGGTCGTACCCTAATTTATTTAACATAAGGGAATTTTCGGGTTGGTAGGTCGTACCGTCAACCTAGGGATTTAAAGTTATTTTGTATTGATTTTATTTCTTATTGAATAATCTGCTTAGAATATCGGGAGGGGATCAATTTCTTGGGTTAGGTTTGTTTAATATTTGTTTACACTTTAATTTTAATTTTTGGGATCTTGAATCTTTGATTGCTTAAAAATTGTCATTTGGTTATTTGCAAAAATTAGTTTAAATTCTCCAAACAAAATCCCCCTTATTTATTTCATTTTGTCACAATCGAACACTTTAATTTAATATCAATTTCAATTCACTCCATTGGGTTCGACCCGTACTCACGCTTACTCCCTCCATCCCGGCATAAGAGGTCCATTTACTTTTTTGCACGTAGATTAAGGAGTATTATTATTTAATATGTAGTGGGTAGTTGTATTAGTGAGAGTGTGAGTCCCATATTTTAATTGTATTAGAGGGGGTGTGTGGGTCCCATGTGTATAAAAAAGAAAATGAGACTCTTTGGGTGAGACGACCAAAATGAAAAAATTACCCTCTTAGCCTGGGACGGAGGGAGTATATATATTATAGGATTGAGTCGGATAATTATAAATTTTTATTTTTGGTGGGCCGGCGACAACCTACCACTGTACCATACAAGATTTATATAGAATACACACATCTTAATGAATCATGTTCAGACAAAGCACACAAGAATTGTTAACACATACTTACAAAAAGAATAATTCAACACTCCACTCCAATGATCATACTTCAATTCTTGCTCGATCTTTCAACAATTCCTCAACAGCCCTCCTCCCAAGTACCTCCACGACCTCACAATCGCCTCCCCAAACCAACCTGATAACTCCTCCACCGCCCGTCCCACCAGCTCTTCGTCAGGCACATCATTATACAACCCAATGAGGGATACGGACACCAGAGCCTTTTCGGGAGGGGCGTAGGAAGGAGCCACATTGGTGGCAGAAGCAAGCTCTGCATAAGTTACTGCACTCAAATCATCCAGTTAACCACCATTATACCAAACATATAAATGCCAAATTCCAGATATTAACTCACCACATTAATTTTAAATTTCCCCAAAAATTTGAAAAACTAGTGATCGCTATTTTCTTTCACCCTCAAGTGTAAGGGATCAATTGTAGTGCGTGTGACCAAGTGAATATCGTTCCCACAAGATAGTTATAAATTTAACAAGTAATTCCATTAATGAAGATTCAATTGCAAGACAAATCTGGGGGGTTTTGGAAGGATAATTAATTAAACTAATTAAAACTAAAATTAAATAATTAAACTAATTATAAAATAAAATAAATCACGCAAGAAAGTACGATTTAAAAGTTCAAGGATGAAAAATTGATAATGCTCGGGCAAACAGTTTAACTATGTGACTAATTTATCTAGATCCAAATTAATTGCCTGCAGACGTTTCAAAGAGGATCACTAAATCTAGTTAAATCACCTTAATCGGGTAGGATCTAACACTTATAATGAGCTAAAAATCCTAGGATCAATAAGAAATTAACTCCCTCTCCCTCTATAAGTACTTCATGCTAAATTCCATTAAAGGCTAGAGTACTAGACTTCCCTTTCTAGGTACGCGATTGTTAACCCCTTTTGTCTCCTTACCAATTACTTAATAATGATGTTTTACCAAGTAATTAATATTCCAAATTGATTGTCTAACACTCTTAGGTATTATAGGTAAATCCCCTAAGACTGTCACAGGAAACAACAATTATATGCAGAAATAAAGAATCCTATTAACTATCAATCAGTGATACCGTCAAGAATAATTAAAGGAATCAAAATCCAAAAACACAATAATATGAAGTCTCAAAATATCCTCTTCAATAAGGAAATAAACAATCTGCAGAGTAATAAATCCAAGTCTAGGGCAATCAAATCACATAGTCAAAATTGTATTAACGCCCTAACATTACCAACAAAGAAGCTTAGCCCATAGATTTACGGGGGCAAATCACAAAGATGCAATAAACCCTAATCATAGTGCTAACAAAGATAAATAACTAAAAATAATGAACACTTTTGGAGGGTTCCGTCTCTTCAATTACTATCTCCATCGGAATCTCCATCTTCGATGGAAGGATGAATGGTGAGGAGTGAATGGGTGAGATTGGCCGTGAATTGTTGTAAAAGAGACATAATTGGAATCTGCTCTTCACGTCAATTTGGGCGTGAATGTTCTGTTGTGGAGAAAACAGAACTGCTCCTTCAATTCACGTCAAATTAGTGTGTTTATACTCACGAATTTGGCTGCTGAAATAAGTTGGGATTTGGGCCAAAATAATTCATTAATAGGCTGGACTGCTGCATGGGCCTTAAGCCTTGTTATCTCACACAAAGTTGATAGATGGGCCCCCCCAAATCAATTCAATTCACAAAGTTGATTTCTACACGTGTCATATGCACTTGACAAGTTTTGCATTATTTTTCAAACCTTTGCATGGGACCTGCCTTTTCCTATTTAACTTTCAAATAATTGGACCCCAATCACACGTGGCAAATCATTTGCATAGAATTAAAATTCTGTGCATCATGGAACAGAATTCAGTAAATTTTCGCAAATCCTCCCTCATCTGCGCGAGCTCACCATTTTACGCATAACTTCTTCATCCGAATTCCGAATGAGGTGATTCTTGCACCCACGCAACCCTTTCTTCCGTGGCTTTCCAACTATGTATCACAAGACCAATTTGGATATCCACACGAATACAGAAAAATTATAGAAAGTGATCCTCTGTTTTCTTGAAATCATGCACAAATTCACCATTCATTCTAATTCAGCGTTTTTATCCCTTTTTCCTATCAAAACATAATAAAATACCTCTCAAGTACCTTTTAGTCAATAATAATTTAAAGTATTAATATTTGTGCAAATAATAGAAATTAAACACTCAAAGAGGTATTAATTTAGACCCAAAAATATATGAATTTCCACTCTCATCAAACCCCCCAAACTTAAGGTGGTGTTTGTCATCGAACAATGGAACGACAAATCAAGATAATAATGAGATGGAAATTCATGTTCAAAGTGAAAGATCAAAATATCAAACTAAGCCTCCAAAAGATATAATCAATTTTAACTTGGTTCACATAACTTCAAATTCAAAAGTATCAATTCATTCAAAACATGCAAGTTAAGATACTTACTTCACCAATTCAAGTGCTCAATCCACCTATGCTCACAGGATATATATAGTGTAACTCTCACGCTCAAGGTGTATAAAGTGTATACCGTTTAGGTTATATATAAGTTCTCAATTTTAATTCAAGTGCATGCGTGACCATAAGCTTGTCTATTGTCTCAACTCTCCTTTTAGTTGTAGCTAACAAATTACGAATCAAAAAGGTCTTTTTATTTGGTTGTAACGTAGGCTCTTTGGTCAAGGTATGAAATTTATGGATAAGTGACTTAAACTCAGATCAATCAAGTGGCCATCTATCATGATCTTTTATTCTTTCTCATCACTTTCATTACAGTATAACTACTTCTCAACTCCAAATTATTCATTTCTTTCCTTCAATCACAAGAATGAGAGAGTATTTTTCTTCTTTTCTTTCAGCATCAGGGATATTAAATTTGTGCACTACTCCACGAATATTTTTTTTCTCTCCCTTTATTTTTTTCTTTTCAACTCCTTTTCCTTTTTTTTTTTACAACTCAATAGGATTTTTATATCCTTTTCTTCTTCTCCCTTCTTCTCATTTCTTCATCTTCCTTTTCAACTCCAACATATTCATATTCTTCTTCTAACCACTTCAACAATTACTCAATTGATCCAAGTAATACAAGAAAAAATTAAATACTGATTAAGCTCAACGGGCTATTCAAAGAATGGATTTTTCAAGGCTCAAAGGGTTGACTAAGGCTTTAATGAATTCAGGTAAAGTGTAGGGAAAAGATGGGCTAAAAATCAAAGATGGCCTAATATCATTTCCATAATTCACTAGACTATTCTCGAATATTCAAGGAGACTCAAGGCAAGTTCTAGAATACACGCACAAGAACGATACACTCAAGAATAAAATTATCATGCATCATCATGTAACATGATTTAGAGGCTCAAATCTCACTTGGCTTTTTCATTAAATAAATGAGCACTCTTCAAGGCTACGCATACATCATAACAAGCACATCAAGAATTTCAAGTACTTAAGAATTAAAGCATGTTCCCCTTATCAATCATAATCAACATCATAGGCAGAAAAATAACAACTCAAAGATCCCCATGAAATTCAGGTCATAGAATTTAAAGTTCATGCTTCTCACTCATAAGAATAAAAACTCACAGAAAATTTTAGAATAAGGAACGAAGTAACCTGATTTCAATCTTCTTCAAATTTTGCAAGTTCACTTCATCACCTTTAATACCTTCTCAATCATAAAAGCTCAAACACCAAACTCATCATCACAAGAGAGACATAAATATTGGAGACAGAGCACCAAGGGACATAAAAAAAAATGAACGAAAAAAACACATAAGACACTTGGATAGTCGCAAAAAAATTCGAAAATTCTAAAAAAAATCGACCTCCAAGCACACAGACACTAAACACTACAGAGTAAACATACCTGGGTACGGATGGAACAAGGAAAGAACATCATACCCCCCAAACTTAGATGAAAACGTGAGTTGAATCTAAGTTTAAAAGGATGTTATTACCTGAAGTGTAAGCATGCACCTTGAGTATAATTCACCTAGCACAAGACACAACAAACAAAACAAAATAAAAGTAATAAAATGGTGGGTTGCCTCCCACCAAGTGCTCTTGTTTAACGTCGTTGAGCCCGACAAAGCAGTGTAAATTAAGTCAAGAAATCCACAAATAGAACTTCCACTTCACCGTGATGATGATAATGCTTCAAGCGATGCCCATTCACAGTGAAGAGAGCTCCATCGTTCTTCTTGAGTTCAACCATTCCATTCTCATAGACTCGACTCATCTTATAAGGACCCATCCACTTTGATTTCAACTTACCTGCAAAAAGCCTCAAACGAGAGTTAAATAAGAGAATAAAATCTCCCACTTGAAAGTTCTTACGTCTAAGCTTTGCATCATGCCATCTCTTGGTCCTTTCTTTATAGATTCAGAAATTTTCATACGCCGTTTCTCTAAACTCGTCAAGCTCATTCAACTATAGAAGGCGACTACTACTCGCTGTTTCAAGATCAAGATTAATCTTCTTTACCGCCCAAAAAGATTTGTGCTGAATTTTCACCGGAAGGTGGCAAGATTTTCCATACACCAATTGGAATGGTAACATGCCTAAAACAGTCTTGTAAGCAGTTCTGAATGCCCACAATGCATCATCAAGCTTACTAGCCCAATTCTTGCGGCTAATACTCACAGTTTTCTCTAGAATCTACTTGATTTGACGATTGGACACTTCAACTTGTCCATTCGTCTGTGGATGGTAAGACGTAGATACTCTATGTTTCACTCCATAAGATTTGAGAAGATTCTCCATTAGCTTATTGAGAAAATGTGTTCCCCCATCACTAATAAGAACTCTCGGTACTCCAAACGTGAAAATATATGCTTCCTCAAGAACACAATGACCGTTCTTGCATCATTCAACTTGGTTGGAATTGCTTCCACCCACTTTGAGACATAGTCAACTGCAAGCAAGATACATAAGAATCCATTCGATGATGAAAATGGACCCATAAAATCTATGCCCCACACATCAAAGAGCTCCACCTCATACACATTCTTCAAAGGCATTTCATCCCTTTTTGATATGCCCCCCATCCGCTGGCATCTATTACAATTATCTACATAGAATCTACAGCACTTAAATAAAGAAGGCCAAGTAAAATCTGATTGAAGAACTCGTGCTGCAGTCTTCTCCGCTGCAAAGTGACCCCCATTTGGTCCATCATGGCACATACTCAATACGCTCTCCCATTCTTCTTCAGGAATACACTGGCATATGATGTTGTCAGGACACAACTTGTAGAGAATTGGATCATCCCATATATACTTCTTGACATCAACAAAGAACTTTTTGTAAAGGTACTCACTCAACTTGTACTGCTTCACTACACCTCCACTAGCCAAAAAGTTAACTATATCAGCATACCATGGTGCTGGAGGTTTCTGCACCATCTCCAATAACTTGCAGCTATCAACTTGAAGTATGTCTTCATCAAGAAATACTTCCTTAATGAGATTGTACTTCACATCACAATGATCCCGCGGCTCAAGTCTAGAGAGATGATCAGCTACCAAATTCTCGCTCCCCTTCTTATCTTTGATCTCAATATCAAACTCCTGAAGAAGTAAGATCCATCTGATTATTCTTGGCTTTGCATCCTTCTTCTCCATCAGATAACGGATAGCTGAGTGGTCCGTGTACACCACTGTCTTCATGCCCACCAGATATGGACGGAACTTGTCAAAGGCATACACCACTGCAAGGAACTCCTTTCTGTGGCTGTGTAGTTTTTCTGTGCTGCATCAAAGGTCTTGCTGGCATAGTATATAGGTCTGAATCTCTTCTCCCTAATCTGTCCAAGCACAACCCCCAATGTCATATCACTAGCATCACACATCAACATTCCCTTTGCTGAAGTAATTGAGCAGATGCCTCACTACGCAAAGTTTCTTAAGGAAATTATGTCAAAGAAGCGTAATATTGGAGACAAGGAAACGGTAAACCTGACTGAGGATTGTAGTGCCATCATCCAAAGCCTCTTTAAGTACCTGAAAAGCATGTAAGCAAGTATCATCAAAGTCAAAAGGTACATCTTTCTCAAGCAGATGAGAGAAGGGTTTAGAATATTTGGAGAAATTCTTGATAAATCTGCGGTAGAAACCCGCATGACCAAGGAAAGATCTAACCACTCTCTCATTAATCAGTGGCGGAAGCTTCTTGATGGCTACCACCTTTGCTCGATCAACCTGCAACCCCTTAGAAGACACATGATGGCCTAGTACTATACCTTCTCTTACCATGAAATGATATTTCTCCCAATTCAGAATAAGGTTAGACTCTTGGCATCTCTTTAAAACAACAGTAAGATTAGCAAGACAAGAATCAAAAGAAGATCCAAAAACAGAAAAATCATCCATAAAAACTTCCATAATTCTTTCAATCAAACCCTCAAAAATATAAATCATCCACCTTCTTTCGTTAGTTTTAGACTGGTATTGCAATTTTCTCGTTAATGGTTCTTGATTGGTGTTCTGGAGATGTATTTTGATGATTATGTAGTTGTATTAGATTGAACCGGATCGATCAAACATGAATAATTGTATAAGTTAAATGACTAGAACAAGAAAATTCCTACCCATTGGATTCTTGGAAGGGTAATACTCTCTCCGTCCCACGCAAAGGGTTTCATTTTGCCATTTTGGTCGTCCCACCCAAAGGGTCATCTTTTCTTTTTTACACATTTCTAATACAATTAAAATATGGAGCCCACACTCCCACTAATACAACTACCCATTACATATTAAATAATACTACTCCTTAATCCACGTGCCAAAAAGCAAAAACAACCATTTGAGCGGGATGGAGGGATTATGTTTTTTGCTTTTTTTTGTTTTATTATTTATTGCGTATATGGAGCTATTATATTGTAACTTTTTTCTTACTCTTCCCTATTTTACATGACTAATGCTTGATGGGAGCCATTAATACCATTGTCCTATGACATTAAATATACCTCAAATCAGGTGTTGTGACATTTAGTACCCAGATAAACATCATATGACTGATAGTTGAAAAATTAGGGTAAATCATTTCCTAAATTAGTGGCTATGTTGGGGGAATAGTAAGTCTCCCATTGGGTGAACAAGCATGATATGGGTTGTCTAGGTGAGGAGTCACCGGCATCCGTGAGAGTTGATCGGCTCAAACGGAACGAGACTAATGTCGTAATGCTCGGAGTCGAGCTTAAGGGATTTGGGCTTCACCATGGGTCCTTTGCCTTTGAATCCAAATAATAGACAGACTAATACTGTTGAACTTTGGAGTGTTTCAGGGCCCAATGAAAGTAGCCCCACCACATAAATCAATTCATGGTGCAGCCACAACATGCATGCAATGCTTTTTGTGTGTATTTTGGAGACTTCTTTTTCTTAATTCCAATAGAACCTTGATAAGCAGGACAAAATCATCTGTGTATCAAAGTAACCACTCTAATTAAAATTTTTTTTTTCTACTAACTCAAAACTAAATATAGGAAGTACATTTTTTCTACTCATTTTGTACTATTCATTTCAATAATACCCTTATTGTTAGTGACTTAATTTTATAAATTAGATTTTTTTTGTTTTATTCAACCCATAAATCTTGTGTTTAATTTTATTTTTTTTCTAAAAAATTATAAATCTTTATTCGATCCAGTTTTTTTTTGTCTATTAGACATAATTTCTTGGTCCCAAGATTTTTTACTCTATTTGGTCTATGTTTTTTTTGGTTTTTAATGATCTATATTCGACCCATTTTTTTGTCTATTCGACCTATATTTTTGTGTATTCGTCCTAAGATTTTTCTCTATTCGATCTATGTTTTTTGGGTTTTAATGATCTCTCTTCGACCCATTTTTTGTCTATTCGACCTATATTTTGTCTATTCGTCCCAAAATTTTTCTCTATTTTGCCTATATTTTTTGAATTTTTAAAATCTGTTGACGATAATATAAAATATCTATATTCGGCCCATTTTTTGTCTATTCGGTCAATCTTTTTGCCTATTCGTCCCATAATTTTTGTCTATTCGGCTCATGCTTTTTTTCAGCCACTCAATCTCTATTCAACCCATTTTATGCATGTTTCACCTCTCTTTTTTTTGTGTATTCATCATTTTTTTTTAAAAATCATCTATTATTAATTAAACAAATCCATAAAGTGAATTGAAAAAATGTATTGTTATTTGAGTTAGTAAAAAAAATTATAATTTGAAAATGGGTATTATTAATTTTTTCCCAAATCATCAACATCATCAGAGCTAGTTAAAATCAAGAGGGTGGCAGACTAGACTAATTATAAAGGAATTTCCACCTAAATACAAACATCTCACTCAATTGATGATTTGAAGATAATCAATTAGTTTAATGGAGCACTTCACTCATTAGGAAATACTCTCTCCATACTCTTGATGGCTATTTGTTCAGAGTATAATAATTTAATATGCAGTGAATTGAATAATATAATATTTAATGTATAATGAGTAGTTATATCAGTGTTGAGTGTGGGTTCATGCGTAGTGGGTTGAACATTTTTTTTCCACGTCAATCTAAAAAGGAAATGAATATTTTGTATTGGAACGATCAAAATGGCTAAATGGACACTTATAAGGGTACAAATAAATTAACTCTTATCCTAATTTTATGAAATAATATTCTCTCCATCCCAAATTCATCTTCATGTTTACTGTAGGTACGAAGTTTAAGAAAAATCACTTTTTGACTTGTTTTTGGGGATAATATAGTATTTTTGGGTAATAAATAAATGATAAAGTATGTTATGTGTGTTAAAAAGGTAATGACAAATTTGAAATTAAAATATATTAGAGGAATATTAGTTAGTAATTTTTTTTCTTTTATGAAAATGTGAAGTTGAATTTATAACGTACTAAAACGAAAAGTGTAAAGTTGATGTTAGAAAATGGGAGTATCATAATTAACTAACACAAGAATTAATATAGACCGAAACACTTGAAGCCACTGAATTTCTTTGGTGTAATAAAAAATTTGGTAATATATATAACATTCTTTAATTAAATCATTTGATTCTTTATGTAGGATTATTGTTATCGCTTCCGAAAAAAATAAAAAAAAGTATAATTTAGTATATTTAGACCATAGGATCCCTATGCAGAAGTCCCTAGATTAATTAAAGAATATTATTATTTTATATAAAATGATTAATTTTATTAGTAGTGAGTGATTGATATATATGGGCCTCTTAACTAAAAAGGAAAAATGAATACCTTCAAAATAAATGACTAAAATAACAAAATAACTAAAAAGGAAAAATGAATACCTTCAAAATAAATGACTAAAATAACAAAATAAATACGTTATCAGCTAATAGAGGAAGTATTATCCAATTATTCAAGGGCAAAGTATTATAAGACCATCTCATGCAAATATTTACGTAAGACAGATAAGAAGTGATAATATCATTAACGAAAAGTGATACTCAATCGATGAAAAGTAAAGAAATACTTGTATGAATCACGTAAACCTTAACGTAAGAAGGAAACTTTTTTTATATTTCATCGATATTTTCTTGATACATCTCGACATGTGAAAAAATTTTAACTGTGACAAATCGATATCGATATTGATACCAATATTTTCTCTATATCAGAGAAAAATATATTTCTTCCCAATATTGATCAGTATTCTCCAAATACAGATATATCGTGGCAATATCAAGGACATTTTGAGAAATTTTTAACCTTGAGTTTTTTGTGGGGTATGTTCAAACTTTGTGTTAAATCAATGTGTAAAAGATGTATAACGATATATGTAAAAGGTGTATCATTTGATGAGAGAGAGAAGAGAGGTAGAGGGAATAAATATTAATTGAGGAGAAATAATATATTCTCTCCGTTCGCTCGAAAGAGAGTTTTTTTTTTCATTTTGGTTGTCCGCTCCAAATAGGGGTCATTTCTTTTTTTACACACATAGGACTCATACACCCACTAATACACTTAAAATATGGGACTCACACTCCTACTAATATAACTACCCACTACATATTAAATAATAATATTCCTTAATCAACGTGGAAAAAATAAAAGATCCTTCTTCAAAAGGATAGAGGAAATATAAAAGATGACTGAGTTAAAAGTTAAAGTTAATAGGGCCTGTATCAGTAGGTTTAAAAAATTTAGGTGTAAATTTTAAAAAACAAAAATCGATTTTTAAAATCGCAAACAAACATTACTAAAGTATTGTTTGTTTTAATTTTGAAAATTAGGTTCTAATCTATTAACACATACGAACCATATTAATTATCATTCCAATCAACTTTTATATTAAATTTCTCCTCAATTAATTATCTCACTTCTCACATCAATTATATTTTTTTAAAATTCAGCATGAAGAAAACACAAAACAAACATATTTACTTTCTAAAACAACCCTTTCCAGATATCCATTTAATTTCCTAAGTGGAGAATTAACACCGTTAAGTTGAGGGATTAGTGATTTCTTTCTTTCATCCTACGGTGAGGATCTGTGTAATGACACAGAAGATGATGTACTAAGTGACACAGAGAATTCGAGTCAAAAGTTTTCATTATTCATCGGCATAAAACACAAAACAAACATATTCGAACTCATTATTCATCCCGCATAGTGATATAGCTTTTAAATTGAGGTGGGGTTTAAAAATCAATTAAGTTTAAAGGTGTAAAAAAATACTCTCCTAGTCCTCAACTCATCTTTAAACTTATTATTTATTCGTTTACAACTCATCATAACATCCCATAAAAATAACAATAACAAATCAAATAACATTATAATACAATATAATTTTAAAATTTTCATCAACACGTAATATATTTTACAATTTATTTAATATATTAAAAAATATCAAACTATCCATAAAAATCAAAGTAAGTATAATATTCTCTTCATCTCGCCCAAATAACATCATTTTATTATATTGGGTGTTCTATTCAAATTGCTCAATTTTTCTCTTTTAGTAAAAATGATCCACCAATAGCTCATCACTACTCATCACATCTCTCTAATACATCTACCCACTTTACATAAAATAATAGTACTCTTTAATTTACGTGTAAAAGATAAATACACCTCTTTACTTGAGACGGAAGGAGTAACTAATACACGTGAAAGTAAAATTTAAAAGGCCTAATTATAAATTTTAAAAATAATAATAAAAAATAAAAGCTTAAAAATACACATAAAATGGAGTAATCAAGTTCCAAAAAGAAACTAGGTATGTCATGAAGGATAGGGGATAACGATGAAATATGCGAGGAAAGTGCGATGTGAAATAAGTTGGTGATTTCCGAATCTTTCTTTGGTAGAAAAAAGAGAGAGAGAGTGCTGAAATGATGATAGTTTTTGAGTTATCCAAAAAACAAGGGAAATTGAGAAATTAATTTGGCGTGGATTTGGAGAGACACTCCACCTCCTGCCCCTACCTATACTATACCCACCCACCCCCACCAACTCTTTAACTCTCCACCATCTTTTCTTGGAAATTAAATTAATGCACTGTTCAACATTTGAAAAAAAAAAAAACAATTTCTTTTTTTGAAACAAAAAAAGGGAATTATAATTATTGAAGAAGAAAAAAAATGTAAATCCATAATCTATATCTAGAGTTTTTTGACCGGATATAATTTATATTTTGAGTTTATTTAAATCTTATGCTTTTGAAAAGGAGAATACTAGTATGAGACCACCGTCATATTTCAAATCTTATTAGTTTAAGTGTTTGTTTTTGCTTTATAATATTTGGATGGAAATTAGTTGATGGTGGATAGAGTTTTATTGTGATTTCTGCGGATTTTTTTTACCATAAGTGAAGAACATGAGTATGGCTACGTGTATTTAGAAGTGTACAATTTGACTGGAAATTAATTTTTTTTTTTAATTTTGAAAGTGAAGAGCTTTCTGTCAATGAAGTGATTGAGGAATTAAAATCGAGAATTTAAAGTTGGTTTGTGATGATAAAGGAATGAATTGAGTTTTTTTTTTCTTCAAGATTGGAACAGAAATCCTTTAATACTTGATTGAGTGCAGTAATCTATTTATTGTGTTTTATTACCTGTTACATTGTAATGTAGTACAGTTGCCTCATACCTCAAGGAGTATGTTTTATTAATAAATTTTTTTTCCAATAAAAAGAAATTATTTAACGAATTATTTATAAAAATGATCTAACTAAACGATATATATATATATATATATATATATATATAAATGTTGTTATTTTTAATTGATTCTATGAATTATTCATAAACTATGATTATAAACTTTTATTCAACAATTATTATTTTTTGTTTATAAAAAGTGTATATCAATGCGGTTGATAATAAGAATTAAATTTAAATTAAATATACAATTAAAAAAATAATGAAATTTAAGTTAAAAAATTAAATAAGAAATAATTTAATAATAATATTAAGTATTAATAATGATTTGATTGAATTAGAAAATAATTAAATTTAAACATTATTAAAAAAAAAAAAGAGAGAAGGAAATGGCAGCGCAAAGGGCCGAATCCTAACACTTCGGATGCACAAGTGATGTCATTGCCACTATACCAACATGGGGAAAACATTTTCGTTGGCATCTTCATAAAGTTTGGTTATTGCTTATTAATTGTATAATGAATTCTTTAAAGTAAGATTTTATGTATTACTATAATATAATTTGTTATAAATATATCTTAACTATCAATTAACATATTTTAATAATAGATCGATATTCTCATATATATATATATATATATTCACCTCACAAAAGAGTTCCTTTTATTATTAAATTAGCGTTTATTTCACAAAAAATTAAGTATACACAATAAAGTTTTATAAGAGTATCTTATTTTATTTTTAAAGTTTTGTGCTAATTCTTAAGTGTAACTGTAATTTTAACATTTGATTTGCAGGTATATACTAATATTTTGCCATTGTGTTTGTCTTATGTACTATGAATTTAATATTTATCTTTATTGTTTTAAATTAAATACCTTTACTAACTATAATAACTAAAAAAGAGTTTATATAAATTTAGGTTCGACAATTTATTACTCCATCCATCCTATAAAAAAAATTCACATTAATTATAAAATTAAAGCTTGAAAAAAGTTGCTCATTTATTACTTTCTCCATCTCAAATTCAATTTCACATTTGGGAGTAATTTTTAGAGTTAATTTTATTTTTTAATAAATTTTAAATTAAATTAAACGTATAATGATAGCTAGGTAGGATAAATAATTTGAAATTATAATGTTGTATTGTATAACTATTTGGTTGATTGCATTTTATTTTATGACATGTGAAAAACTTTTTTTAAAAAACACTAAGAAGAAAATTATGAATTGATTATAGGCCGACAGAGTTATGATTATTATTATTTTTTTATAATTTTCTAAAATTTTTGTTATTCTTCTTGTTATTTAACTATAGCGCACCTGGATAAATAAGAAGAAGTACGACAGAGTGAAGAGTTGGAATCCATGAAAATGAAAGTTCAAATAAAGTAGTCCCCCATCTATATCCCTCCCTACTCATGCACTCACCACCACTGATATTACACATGTCCCTTTCTCAAAATATATTCACCCAAATAATTTTTAAAATATTCTTTTATATCATCTCGGTGCATTTAAAATTTACTCCCCGTCCAAGATAATGCTTATATTTGTTTTTTTATACGGGATTAAAAAATAGTATAGTATTTTAATATGTATTGAGGTGAGAGATACTCCCTCAATCCTGGGTATTTTTATTTGTTTGTACAAACACGAAAATCAAGAACTATTTTTTTAAATATATATAATGTAAAAAAAATAGGGATAAATTGGTAATTGTGAGAGATAAAGTAAATAAAGTTGTTGGGAATGATAAATAATATGTAAAAAAGTAAATAAAGCTGTCGTGATTGATGAATAAAGTGTAAAAAGTATGTAACAATTTATGGAAATGCATGTGTAAAAATATTTGGATACCTTAAAATGGAAAGCGGATAAAAATATGTGGGATGGAGAAAGTATAATATTTTAATGTATAGTGAGTAGTTGTATTAGTGTAGTGTTATGAGCTCCTTGGAGATATTTAAATGTTTTGTGTGAGTCTCATTTACTCTAAAGAGAAACGTAAACTTTTTATGGGACGTCCAAAATGAAAATGCGTAAATGTTATTATGGGACAGAGGGATGATTATCACTATTTTCATCTTAATTTTATTGTATTTTATCTGTTATTTTTGTATTATTTTATCCGTTTCGTATAGCTTTTGGTGGTGTTTATTGTTTGATTGGAGTTTTTTGTGATGAGTTATAAATCTGTATAAATGAGCTTAATTATATGTAAAACAAGTGAAAACAGAGCAAAATGGAGTCGAGAGCCGAAATGGGAGAAAACGGGCAACGGGTGACCGAACTCGACACTACTCTTGAACTATCGGAAGTCGACTGTGAAAACCTGCGACATGAACTCGGCCTCCCTTGTTCGTCGAGCTCCGTCAGATGCTGAAGACTGCCAAGAAAAGTTGTTGCGACTCGAGTCAAGCTGCAGAGCTCGATTCGAGCTCGACTCGAGTCTCGCCAAATGTTCAAATTTTAATCAGTGAGATTCTAGAAGATTCCATGCCTATAAATACATCATTTGCGTTATTTTTACGGGAGGAATCATTTCTGGAACAGTTACACCTACTAAACACCATGATTCTCATACACTTTCTCTACATTCAATCCTACCTCATTTCTACCCTTTCCACCATCAATTTCCTTTGATTTTCTACACATCCATTCATACTCACTCCATCTATCACCAATCTAGGAAGAAGAACTCAAGTTGTGGAGGATTTTGGCCTGATAGAGGAAGAGAAGGTCAACCATCCAAAGGAAGTCAATCATCTTTTATTTTGTTAATTTTCTCTTTTCATGGCTCCTATGGAGCAAGATTTGAATTGTAATGAAATTGCTATGATTGTAATAGGCTAGGCCTCTAGTGAGGCTAGCAATATGATTGGTTAAGGATTTTTAGACTTGCACACCATGTGTTTGATGAATTGATTGATTATAAATATTTTCGATCATGAACGCTTATCTCTCAATTTATGTAGTAATTTCTGTGGTTGATTTTTCATAGCATGTATATGGAGTGTAAACATGTGTCTTATGTGCATGTGACGAATTGTTAATTGAATCATGTTGATATATGAATTGTTTATACTATTAGCATGAAATGAATTCGTGAAGACCAGGGCATGTTTAGAGCCTCATGATGGATATGTAGGAAGAGTTGTGTGTGAACGAGCTTGGACTACGTGATAGGACTTCTATGAAGGACCTTATCTTATAGAGGAATAGGAAACATAGTGAAACTCTCCTTGGTGCTATTTTGGAATTACTTAAGTGCTAGGTGATCTACATCTAATTGTGTCTTGTGAAGGAGCTTTTAGTGTGATTAAGTGAGAGCCTTTTATATCATATTCATTGATGTTCATCATTACATGTGTGTATGAGTCTAGATAGCCCTTTTTCATGATGTTGCTAGTCTTACTTTTTAAATTGTTCTACCTACATCCATTCCATCTCATTTGTTCTATTACTTGATTATTACTTTACTTCACTTGTTTTTATTAGTTGATAATTATAGTTAAACCACCAATCTATAATTGATTAATCTTTCTAGAGTGAACATTTATTAAATACGGATATACTACATTATCCTTTGGGTATTATTTTATTATTACTTGATCATCATGCGTTACACAGAGACTAGAGTACACTTTCTCTATTCATTAAGGAAAGCACCAACCAAGAGAGTAACTTTTTAAATCTATATACTACACATAAAAAAAATTATACTCCTTAATCTATATAAAAAAAAGATGAATTCATATTAAGGGGACGAAGAGATCCTATTAATTCTCGATTCATCACTTTTTTTTGCATTTTCTTTTCAATTAATACCATATTTGTCCCTCTTTCATATTTTATCTCACATCAATTACTACATGTACACATATTATCACTTACTTTTTATATTTCAATTTAAAATGAAATTAAAACAAAAAAACCAAAATAACTATAGATTATTACAGTAAATTAATCGAACTCACACATAGACCACAAACAAATATAGCCTTAATTATTTACAAAAGAACCTCCGCTCATAAATAAATTTATATTTTTCTAATTTATTTTTCCAAAATTTTTTTTACATTTTTATAAAAGAAAATATACTTAATAAATTTACTTCACTGTACATTTTAATTGCAAATTTGTCACCCACCTTAATACATACAACTTACTTTACAATTTATTTGTTATTACAACGGGTACAAAAACAATACAATTGGTTGTACTTTATATAAGATACAATCGGATAAGAATCAGCGCTCCTTTTATTATTATTTTTTTGTTTTCTTTTTAATTCCAAGCACTAGTAATTCAATTATTTATACATAATGATCAAATTAATTCCAAATAGTAGTATAATTATTTCTATTGAGTGGTCTATCAAGAGATAACGACCGGTATCTTCTTTTTTCACTATGACTAACGGGCGATAGTTTGAGGTAAAACCATTACCTTAAAAGGAGTGTTTATTTAGGTTTAAGTTGATTTAATAAACTTTTGAATAGTGTTATTCTATATTTTTTTATAAATTTTAATATGATAGTTTTGAAACTTATGTCAAATCAAATATTAATTGAAGTGAGAAAAGAAATGAAATATGATAGAAAAAGGAAGAAAAAATATTATTGAGAAGAGATAATATATAGTAGGGGTAGGGTAAGAATTAACAGGGTTTGTAGGTATATAGAGACAAATTATAAAACCTAAATCTTGACTATTAGACCTAAATCAAACATAGTAAAAAAAAGTAACCTAACGACCAGTCTTTTTCTTTTTTATTTTTTAATTCTAAATAGTGATTTGATTATTTCTATAGAGAGATCAAATTAATTACAAAGATTACTTTAATGATTTCTATAGTATGATCTATTAAGAGAAAATAACTGGTATCTTCTTTTCTCACTATAGCTAGCGGTTGATAGGTTTGAGGTAACGACTGTTACCTTAAGAGATAACAATCAATAATTAGATTACTTTTTGGAATCAATTGAATCACTTTATAGGCAGATAAAATTTATTGCCTATTAAATGAGAATATGTGGCAAGTTATGTATTAAGACAAAGTCTCTTGTGAGATATTACTTATATGAGACGGTTTGTGAGGCGTGTTAAAGTATGCCTATTATATAAATAAAGTGTTTTATAAAATATGTTGGATTATGCATTAAAATATGATTTTAGCGTGTCATAATATGATTTATTATTGACATACATTAACTACAAATAAGCATAGTTTATCTATATATTAAGCATACTTTAGTGATGGGTCGACCTGTCTTACAATAATCTGCCTCATAAGAGGGGGTCTCATACATTAAATATTATTTAATTAATTAGTAAGAATTTAAGTAAATTAATTTCTAAAATACATAAGTGAATAATTTATAATTAATATGAATATTTGGGTCGGATATTCCATCATCCAGTTCATGTAAATCCAAATCAAATCAAGCAGGCATCAAATCAAAGATGTCAAAGTTCAACTCATTAAATGATATCAAATCAAATCAGATATGCTCAGATCAAATCAGATCTCATCTGGAGAGAATGTCTCATAGTAGATTCATTCCTTTATATATAAACAAGGGTCTCAGATCATTCATTTAAAACATATAAAAATTATTCTCTATGATAAGCTAAAGTCTTCTTCAAGTTCTATAGAATAGAGGTGGAATTAAGAAATTAATAATGACAGAGAAATCGGTATTGATCTCCTTCATTGGTTGATTGGAGTAGCAGATGTATTTGGTTGTTGGGAGGCTGGGAAGATCTACAAGTGTCGAATTCAGAATTTAAAATTGGGAGAATGACACTATTGAAGTTGAAGGGTCTGTGGTGGTCATGTGGCCAAGGCATCAACATTGATTGGGGAGATCGACATTAATTGGATTCTGAGTTATTCAAAACAGACATGTATAACCCATTCCACAATGGAATCCGAGTTCATAGCTTTAGACAAAGTCCAGGAAGAAGTAGAATAATTTCGTAATTTCCTTGAGGACATTCCATGTTGGAACAAACCAGTCCCTATGGTAATAGTACATTGTGATAGTCAAGCCACAATTGGAAGAGCTCTTAGTAATATGTACAACAGAGAGTCTAGATATATCCGTAGGTGACATACCACAGTGAGACAATTCATCTCGAGTAGTGTAATGTCAATTGACTACGTGAAGTCAAAAGACAACATAGAGAATCCGCTTACAAAAGTAATTAATCGAGATCAAATGAATAAATTTTTAGAAGGAATGAAGCTAAAATCCACAAAGTAATGAGTAAAAATAGTGGAAACCCAACCTTGATGACTGGAGATCTAAAGAACTTAGTTCAATGAAAAAACGAAACTGTAGAGGTTCAAGTTAAACTTGGTACATATAATTCTTTAGTAAAGCAATACTACCAAGTATGGAACCCATACTGTGATGAGGTTAAGTCTATGACTTTAATAATTCCTAAGACACCTCATGGAGGTTGAGCATTACGGGTATTTAAGATAGGAGATCACCTTCAAAGTAAAACACTTATGAATCCAAAGGGGGTTTATGATCGAAACAAACCAAAACGTGAGAACAAAGAGAATGCGAGACATAGATGTGTTTACACTGTTATCTCAATATACGCTAAGGAGGAGTAGTTCAAATACCTTATATTTACTAATCTATAGTATTGGAAAATGGAAGGTTCAAAGTCCTAAGCTACCTATCCGGATACGTTAGTGTCTCATGAGGTTTGTATTGTGTGTCTGTAATGAGAGTGTTAATTCACGTATTTTGAGTTCTGATTTGTATGGAAATTGAGTACGATTTGGTCTATAATCAAAGCAAATCTAGATATTGATGAGCATTTTTCTCAACACACAATATTAATCCCCAAGTGGGAAGGATGCTATTGTAGCTTTGATAAGCGGCCAAGTGATTATCGAATCCAAATGATGTATTATTATTAATTTAATTATATTCTAACTTATTAAGACTATTATGGCAAAATAGTTGTGTGATTAAGTAACCAATAACTAAATAATTAAAAGAAAAATTAAAATAAATAACAATAGAGATTGAACGAAAGTGAATAAGTAAAGATAGGTAGTCCTTCGGGCCATCCAGTTTTACTCATTAATTTTCCTTCCGTGTATCAATGTCCGACTCTACCTTGTGGAGTATAGACGTATTACTAAGCCATGCAAATCTACTCTATAGACACAAGTAAATATGCGTGTGACACCTGTGAATATCCTCGGAGCAAGAGATATAATTTACCTCCCTTTCTAGGTACTATCAGTATCAATTATTTCCCGTGCACTTAGTACTAACTCGATATGATCTCCCTTTATAAGTACTATGACGTTATACTCTTTGTCCTACTTATTAACCCGAATCATATTCAATTAACAAGTATTCATATAAGATAGTTCTAATGAGACTTCGGAGTCTCCTCACTTAGAATCATAATATGTAATCCTGCTTAGCAGTGAACGCACTCAATCAATAATCAAGATATGTATTCAGACTCTACATAACAATTAATGATGCATAAAACAACTCTGAGTATGAATTAAAAACGCATAGTCTTATATAAAATAAACTACAAGTAGTGTTGTACGGAGTATACACACGGAAGTTCAATTAACTCATAAAACCTTCATAAACCCTAGAACAACCGAAGCGGTTCTAGCCCATGATTGATCGAAGGACAACCATGGTGGTTGGATAGATCTTACCCATAGTCTTGAAAATTACAAGATAAATTAAGATACGAAGTAAACCCTAGATGCGGGCGCCATCGTGTCTCTCTCCGTCTTGAATCTTTACTTGGTTCTCACTTGATTCGACAGACGAATCTCTCTCCACAGCTCCGTGGATGGTGGTAGGGTTTCAGATATTGTGTAGAATGAAGGTGGTGGTGAACTCCTTTTCCTTTGCGTAGGGGTCTTCCTTTTATACTTGCGAGCTCTTCTTATGGACCTAGGATGGGCTTTTTGAGGGAAAACATGCACTAAAGGTGTAAAAATATAGATCCAAACGTGTCCAGCACATCGGTTCGACCAAGAATCCTGGTCGAACCAATCAAGGCTGGTTGAATTGTAGGTCGAATAGACCTGTTCAACATTGGTAGGTAGTTGGTTCGACTCGAATAGCAGGTCGAATTGGAAGATTCGTGATCGAACTGCATCTGCAAAAACTTATGCTTCTGGTTCGACCATGGTTCGACCACTGTGCTTGGTCGAACCACAGTGTCGTGGTCGAACCACCTTTCTATCGTCTCTCTTCACCTGGTTCGACCAGGGATGTTGGTCGAACCACTTTGTTGCTGGTCAAACCGCATCCCTGCTTAGTCGAACCGGGTGCCTACAATACCTTTTCTCCGATTTCAGTCACTTTTATCCTATTTTCCTTCGAAAATCTACTCAAACGGATTTAAACGCACATGATTAATGACTTTCCACTATATAACTCGATTTATCTTGACTAAAGATCAAATAAACATTATTATCACACGAATCAGAGCCCAAAATACATGAATTTACACACTCATCAAATGTTTATGAAAAATCCACAAATCAGATGCTATTGAGGCTATTTGAGCATATTTTTATAGGAAAACAAGTTAGAAGTGCTCAGAATTGGACAACATATTTTTCAAGGCGTAGCTCGACTAAGGAAAAATAGCTCGACCAAGCATAGATTGGTCGAGCTACACGGTGGAAGTCAAGTTGGAGATGTTTCAGGTTACAGAGGTGCTGCTCGACCATGGAAGGGTAGCTCGACCAAATGCAATTTGGTCGAGCTATAGCAGGGAAGTTGGGCTGGACATGAAGATGAAGTTTCAGTTTATAGACACGCAGCTCGACCAAGGAAGTCCAGCTCGACCAATACCATTCTGGTCGAGTTTTCCATGAAAAAACCCAGAAAAAGGAATGCAGATCACATCGAAAAGGAGAGTTAGATTCCACATCCATCCTACACTACATCCAAACCCTAACTCTATCCGCAGGAGCTGTAGAGAGAGATTTGTACAGCGAATCAAGTAAAAATCAAGTGAAGATTCAAGACGGAGCGAGAAGAGACGGCACCCACATATAGGGTGTATTTCGCATCTTAATCTTTCTTGTAATTTTCAAGACTATGGGTAAGATCTATCCAATTACCATGAACGTTCTTCGAAGTGTCATGGGTTAGAACCACTTTGGTAGTTCTATGGTTATGAAGGTTTTACTAGTTAATTGAACTTCCGTGTGTATACTCCATACAACACTACTTGTGATTTATTTTATATAAAATTATGCATTTTTAATCCATATTCAGAGTTATTTTGTACATCATTAACTGTTATATAGAGTCTGAATATATATCTTGGTTATTGATTGATTGCGTTCAATGCTGAATAAGATTTTATGTTATGATTCTAAGTGAGGGGACTCCGAAACTTCATTAGAACTATCTTATATGAATATTTGTTAATTGAATTGGATTCGGGTTAGTAAGTAGGATTAAGATGATAATTTCATAGTGCCTATGAAGGGAGATCATATTGGGTTAGAGTACTTAATGCACTTGAAATAATTGATACTGATAGTACCTAGAAAGGGGGATGAAATTGTGTTCTTGCTCCGAGGTAATTCACACGTGTTACACGCTTGTCTACTTGTGTCTATAGAGTATATTTGCATGGCTTAGTGATGCGTCTATATTCCACAAGGTAGAGTCGGACATTGATATACAGAAGAGAGATTAATTAGTGAAACTGGATGGCCCGAAGAGCTACCTATCTTCTCACTTGTTTAACTCTCGATTATTCTTTACTGTTTTCTATTTTATTTTCTATTTAATTATTGTGTCTATTAGATTAATGATAATTCCCTAAGTAAATTGCCAAACCATAGTTTTAATTAATTTAGTTAATAATAAATTGATAATCATCCATCCTTTGGATTCGATAATATAACTTGGTCGCTTATCAAAGCTACAATCGCATCCTTCATACTTGGGGATTAATTGTGTATTGAGAAAACACCCATCAATCTGCATTGCATTGTTATCAAATTCCACTTATGTGTGGGGTTGTTGGAGAATTTAATTGGTTGTTAAGGATTAATTAATAAATTAATTACCAATTAAATAATAATTAAAGTGGGTGAAATTAGTCTCACATGTGGAGATGATTAAATATGATAAATTTGGAATTTTGAGCCTTGATCCCGACCTAGGAGTCTATATTATTTTTAGACAAAAGTCAGGCCATGATTGGGGAGCCCACGAATCCCAAATCATCTCCAGTAAATATAAAATGTGGTACATTGCATCTGGTCGGTCAAAGGTTGTGCGTGAACACAATCAGTGACAAAATTGTATTTGAACACAATCTGTGATAAATCAAGTAATCCTATCATATGAGAGTGGTTTCTTGAATTTATATATAGGGTCATTCTACACTCATTCCATACACTACATTCAAAGCATCTGCATAACACAAGCATTTGTATCCTAGTACGATCCAGTATTCCTAGTACGATCTAGTACTTCGTTCTCTCTTAGTTCGTCGAAATTTATGCCTCTCTTAGTTTATCGGAATTCATGCGACAGCGGTGCTGCCTTCGTCGAAAATGAGAAGTCATATCTCATTTGGGGAAAATCCGCCAAGACCAGAGCACTATCGGAGCGTGTTTCTTCTTGCGGGAAGAGTTCTACTCGACTCGACTTCGCCCCCCTTCCTCAAGAAGTTCAAGATCTAAGATCTCTAAGAAGAATTAGAAGATCTCTTACTTCTACTCCTTTAAATTAATTGTTATTTATTTTGTAATTCTCCTTTCTGCCTTTCTACCCATAATCCATTTTAAAGTGATTAATTGGTGTACAGTGTACTATAAACCAACTATCATGAAATGAAAATTATTTTTGAGTTAAAATTCGAGTAAATGAGATTTTGAATTTGATGCAGCGGAAAATACGAAATGACAGTAAAATAAGAGAGACGTCTACTCAAACGTTGACTCACACCAGAATACTATAGGATAATTCGTTGATTCGGAAGAATATTGAAAGAATACAAATTGATAAAAGGTAATAACCCAATTTTTTTCATTAATCAAATTTTACTCCGCTAAAATAACTATAAAATCATCTATTTATTGGTTATAATAAAATCTATTACAATTATGATTAACATAAATAAAATCTACTATTACAATTAAATTCTATTACAATTATGATTAACATAAATAAAATCTACCATTACAATTATGAGTTAAGTACTTCAGTAATGATTAAGAGTTAAATATTTTTTTCAAGTTCATGCAATTTCGGGTAAATTATTTGGGTTTACTCGTTTTTTAAGTCGTAATACGTTAACTCAAATATTATTTAACTCAAATCTTTTAACTCTTCATTACTAAAAAAATTATGTTTACTCAAAATCATTAACATGAAAAATATCTATCCAAAATTCATTTACAGTAATGATTACCAAAAATACATTAACTCAAAAAATTCTTAAACCAAAATTATTCGAAAATTGTATGTACTAACTCCAAAATATTTATTTGAAATTGCATTTACTCAAATTAATTATTTGAAAAACATTAATTTGAATACATTACTTAAATCATTAACTTGAAATTTCATTAATTTGAATTTTAACTCGATTTTCTTTTTTACTTTATTATCATTAGTTAGGTTGAATATATTATTCATATTCATTATTCGAATATATTCATATAAAGGGTTTATTTGTCGATTTAGATGTATAAAGATATTACATTACAATTTGGATAAAATTTTTTTTCTTAAATTTGTTGGGCACTATAGCAAATTTCTTCATAATTTATTTAGAGGCTTAAATATATATATACCAAAAAATATATATATATATATATATATATTTAACATATCTTTTAATGCTCTATATATAGGGATATATTTTAAAATGTTAAAAATAATTGGAATATCTTGATTCGGTTTGTGATTCGATTTAAAAATTTTAATCGAGTCATTATTGTAACAACAAATTTTTGTATTTATGATGAAATAAATACAGGAGAATTACAATGATAATCCAGACGGATTGAACTTGAAAATATAGGAACAATCTCTATCAATCCTCTGATTCTTCTCTCGAACCAATTTGGCTTTGACTTTGACTTTGACTTGTTGTGTTGACCGCGTGGACTGTGTGTGTTGAGTCGGATCTTCAGTTGAAGCTTGTCCGAACTCGGATTTGGGACCTTATAACGTTAATCCAGAGGCGTCGAGCCTTTGTTTGGATTAAACGTACTTGATCCTAAGAACACTCGATCTGGGGGGCTTAGCACCTTAATCCCGGGTCGTATGCTGTTCTTGACTTGAAGATGCTTGAAGATCTCAAGGGAGCGCTGCTCGTGTTCTTGATCTCTTCAGAGCGTTTATGTCTTCAAGTATTTGAGTGTGTGTAATGAATGGAGGAGGACTCCTTATATAGGTGAAGGAATGAGCAAGCCCCATAAATAACTTGCAATCTGATTGGTCTATGACAGATTTGGCCTGATTCTGCGGGCTTGGGCCTTTCCAAATATATCACAGCCTGATTGGTCATTGCTTAATTTGACCTGATTCTGGAACCTTCCATGCTTTACTTAACTTATGGGTCAAGCTTTACTTAATTTAAACCCTACTTAATTTGTTGGGTATTAAATTAATTATTAATTATTTATTAATCTATTTTAGGAATTAATTTATTAAATCCCCAAAATAAAATATAATAAATTAAAATTGATATTTAATCAATAAAATCCACGTGTCGCCATTTGATTGAACCGTAAATTTTAATTGCTTACAAATGCCCCCTTGCGATTTGTTCACGGACAGAATGTCTTGTTGTGAAGGAATCGCAAAAGATTTGTTTCTTGTTCACCAAGATTTCATGAACCTTACCCAAAATTATCAAAGTTATTTGTAGTAAAGAATCTACTACAATTTTGTAGAGCTTGCGCACCTCACAATATTCTCCATAATTATCCATGAGTCCACTAGTAATTTCCATAATTATCTATGAATAATTTTCATAATTATCCATGAGTCTACAAGTAATTTCCATAATTATCCATGAATCCACTACTATATAAGGGTACTTCATGAACTCAATTTTTTTTATCAAAGCTATTCAACAAACAAGATAATCACTTCAATTCTTGGTTCTTCTTTCTCTTATTTGAATTTTCCTCTTTCTTTCCAAAGTGTAACATGAAGTGTTTCTAAATTTTTTTTTTCTCTTCTTCAGCATTGGTCCAAGAGGCTGTCAAGACAAAACACTCAATCAAAACACATCATCCAAAGAATTCAATTTACAAGTGTAAGCTTTCAATTCCTTAATTTGCTCTTTTTTTGAACTGTTTATTCGTCTTGTTTGCTTGTTGCTCCTGCCTTCGACCAAGAACTTAGTAACATGCTTTTCCTCGCCCCTCTTTCTCTTCAGAGAAATCTACGGTGAGCCTCGTCCTCGCCCCTCTTTCTCTTCCGAGAAATCTACGGTGAGCCTCATCCTCGCCCCTCTTTCTCTTCCGAGAAATCTACGGTGAGCCTCGTCCTCGCGCCTCTTTCTCTTCCGAGAAATCTACGGTGAGCCGTTCACCAAGGGTTGATGTAGAGGTTGATTCTCGCCGGCAGCCTGCGCGGCCTGACGGTTTTGACCATAACTCCCTCGTCTAATCTCTGATTTGGGTGATCTATACGCCAAATCGAACCTCTATTCAAGGGCTTTCCAAAGGTGTATCACAAGTCCAGATCAGACTTCTGTATAATTTTATAGAATTTGTGCAAGTTGGCAGACAGAAACGATCTTCCGGTCTTCTGTTGTATTCCTAAGCCACGTCTTGACGTTGGTGTGGGTAACGATCTACAAGACGATCTCAGTCTACAACCCTACTATTTCTCACGGTGTTTATGCGTGTGTTACTGTACTTGCCCATCTTTCTTTTCTGAGAAATCTACGGCGAGCCTTAATTTTTTCAAACGGCAGTTCGACGTGTGTTTCGCCACCACATTAGTGTTCGAGTGAGCATCATGCTCCAGTAGTTGGTTCCCTTCTGGTCCCTGTTTCCCATAAGTATTTGTTGACCACCAGCGGCTGCCATTCTGTTACATCAGCGTGCGACAACTGTCGGCGTTTGAGAATTGTAAGGGGACGATGGCTAAGCTCTGCTTCCAATAATGGCAGCATGCAATCCTCAATGAGGGATTAGTGACTGAATCGTGACTGGAAGCGGCGACGCTCGGTCACTGGTAGTAGTATACTCTTTCCTGCGACGGCTTGAAGTCTGCTTCCAACGGTGGTAGCACGCAATCCTCGACGAGGGATCAGCGGCTGAATCACGATGGGAAATGGCAACGGTGCTTCTTTGCTTTCCGGCGATGGCTTACTGTGGCGGCTGCTTGCTGCGTGCTTTAATGGTTTTGCAAGGATGCGAGTTTACCTGCTATTTATGCTCATGTTTATGGAGAGGGGTGATGGGTGCCAATCGGAAGCGGATTCGATCGTGTGGTATCTTCTGGTGACGGCAGCGCACGATTCTCGATCGGGAGATCGGCGTCTGTCGGTCACTGCTGGCACGTGATCCCTTGGTATTACTATGGAAAGAGCAAAACATGGTGTCATTGATATGGGTATCGAGCTTCACTGATAGAGTATTCTGAACTTCCCTCTGGGAAAAGTGGCCAAATGGCCGAGTACAGCAAGAGCAGCAGCGATAGTGCACTGGTGATGCCGCATTTCTGGTGAGAGACATGCTATTGCCGATGATGGCTTGGCAATGTTGAGGACGTCTACCTGATCTGGATGAAGAGCATCTGAACGACGAGAGACAGCAGCATCTTCAGTGGCACCATCCAACGTAGTGTTCAACTACCGTCTTCTTATTGCCAACCTTTCGCTTCTTAACTCATGCTTCAACTTAGTGCTTACCTCAAAAACTCAACGTGAATAACCTGAATTATGACTGAACTTAGCAAAGTGCTAAGCTGCCTACGTACCCCCTTTTAAGAAGATCAAGTCATAACGTAGTTCAAAGGGACATGATTTGGTTTTGAATGGGGGGGTGCCGTACACAGTTTATACTCATGCGGGCCAGGAGTGACTATTCTTTAACCACTTTATACAAAGTAGGATATTTAATGCTTTAACCACTTAAAATATCTGAGTGGGGTGAATTAATAGTTTAACCACATATAATTACCTTTGGTGGGTGTCATGCACAGTTTATACTTATGCGGACCAGGAGTTTCTCGTGCACAGTTTATACTCATGCGGACCAGGAGTAACATGCAGTTTAGGCTCGTGCGTCAAGGAGCGTTGTACATGTATTTGTTTTACGCGTAATAGCGTTATAAGAACTTCCCATTTATGGGGCCAATGTTCACGCCATCTTCTGAGATCAACTTGTATGCGCCATTTGTGTAGGCTTCCTTCACAACATGAGGGTCATCCCACTTGGGTAGAAACTTATTTCCAACGCGATGGGTGACTACTATAGGTCTTCTCACAGCAAGCACCAAATCACCAACTTGAAAAGAACGTACCCTCACCTTCTTGTTGTATGTTCTAGAAAGGCGAGATTGGTAACACTCAAGTCTTTGTTGTGCTTCCAACCTCTTTTCATCTAACGCTTCTAACTCTTGAAGACGTAACTTTGCATTTTCTTCCTCGGTGAGGCCTTCTTGTATGGCCATCCTCAAAGAAGGGATTTGCTTTTTGAGAGGCACAACAGCCTCAACACCATACACCAAGGAATACGGAGTGGCTTGAGTAGATGTTCTATAGGTGGTGCGATATGCCCATAAAGCTTCATTTATTCTTTCATGCAAATCTCTTTTCGACTTGGACACCACATTCTTTAACAAACTACACAATGTCTTATTGAAAGCTTCGGCAAGACCATTAGCCGCTGCGTTATACATTGAAGATTTCTTTTGTTTGAAATCAAACTTCTCACATAGCTTATCAATCCAACTGTTGCTGAGCTGCTTTCCATTATCAGTGATGATGTAGCGCGGAACACCATATCTATAAATGATATTGATCCGGATAAAATCAGCAACATTTTCTTTCTTCACTTCCCTTAGAGGCACAGCTTCGGCCCACTTTGAAAAGTAATCAGTTGCCGCAAGAATGTAGAGATGACCACCAGATGACTTTGTAAGCGGCCCCACCACATCTAAACCCCAAGCATCAAAAGGCCACGAAGCGACTGTCGGATGTAAAGGCTCCGGAGGTTGATGAATCAAATTTCCATGGAACTGACAAGCTTGACATCTTTGTGCGTAATCCATGCAATTCTTTACCATGGTTGGCCAATAGTAGCCCATCCTTTTAATTCTGAAATGTAGCTTCGGTCCGGATTGATGAGCATCGCAAATTCCGGAGTGAGCCTCCTCTATTGCTTGAATAGTTTCTTCCTTAACCAAGCATATCAAGAAAATTCCATCGAATGATCTTCTATAAAGTGTACCCTTGAAGTAGATGAACCGAGGTGCCCGACGCCGAATATCAACCCTTTGTCGTGGATCGTTAGGCAACTTATCATATTTCAAATAATCCACAAGTGGTTGGCGCCAATCTTCTTCTTCAATTTCGAAAACCTCCACCACATGATTTTCAACTTCTTCATAATCATCATCTTTAAAGATTGGTGGTACAACCCAACTTCTACACACCGGTATTTGAATTTGCGTTTCTGGCATAGCTATAGTTGACGCTAATTTAGCGAGGGCGTCAGCTTGCTTATTCTCTCTTCTAGACAGATGCTTAATATCAATATTACCGAGATAACACATAAGCTTTTGAGCATACTTGTAGTAGGGGAACAACTCAGGCTTCTTCACTTCATACACTCCAAGGAGTTGATTTATCACCAAAAGCGAATCACCATACACTCTAAGGTGTAGCTGCTTTATATCGACAGCCATTTCCAAACCAAGTATGAGTGCTTGATACTCAGCCACATTGTTAGAGCAATTTTCTGTTAAGTAAAATGAGAAAGGTAAAACTTCACCACTGGATGTTACAAACACGACTCCCGCACCAGCTCCCTCTCTATGAGATGCTCCATCGAAATACATCTTCCAAGGAGAAACTATGTCCACAGTGAAAGCATCTTCATCGGGGAGTTCATCAGATAGTTCCCATTCAGCAGGCATTGGATGATCAGCTAGAAAATCTGCCAACACTTGTCCTTTTACGGCCTTTTGAGGGACGTACACGATCTCAAACTGTTGAAGTTGGAGATACCATCTTGCAAGCCGATCAGAGAGTACTGGTTTTGACATGACAAATTTTAGTGGGTTGGCTTTCGAAACTAGCCGAACTGTGTGAGCTTGAAAATAATGTTTCAACTTCTGAATTACGAAAATAAGTGATAAGCAGATCTTCTCAATGGGTGAATACTTCAACTCGTTTGGAGTCATGGTTCTACTTAGATAATATAGAGCTCTTTCTTTACCATCATCATTTTCTTGTGCAAGTAAAGCTCCCACAGAACGCTCTTGAGCAGCTAGATAAAGGACTAATGGACGTCCCGGTATTGGAGCACTCAACACTGGTGCCTTCATCAAGTATTCTTTAATGCTGTTGAAAGCATTATTGCAAGCTTCATCCCATTCGAATATGTTGTCTTTCTTCATGAGATGACTAAATGGTTGGCATCGGCCAGCTAAGTTTGATATGAATCTCCTTAAGTATGCCAACTTTCCTTGCAGACTTTTGAGTTCATGTATGTTCCGAGGCACATGCATTTTCATGATTGCGTCAATCTTTGCTTTCTCAATCTCAATACTTCGACGGCGAACAATAAACCCAAGAAATTTCCCGGATGAAACTCCAAATGCACACTTGAGTGGATTCATCTTGAGTTGATGCTCTCTTAATCGTTCAAACACTCGCCTTAGATCATGGAAATGATCTTTCTTTTCCTTTGATTTCACCACAATATCATCAACATAGCATTCGACAATCTTATGAAGCATGTCATCAAATATCTTTTGCATGGCTCCCTGATAAGTAGCACCAGCATTCTTTAAGCCAAATGGCATAACATTATAGCAATATATCCCTTTCGGGGTACGAAAGGCTGTCTTCTCTTGATCCTCAGGAGCCAAACCAATTTGATTGTAGCTAGATGACCCATCCATAAATGAAAGGACCTCATGCCCCGTTGTTGCATCAATCATGAGTTCAGTAATTGGTAATGGAAAATCATCTTTCGGACATGCCATATTCAAATCTCGAAAATCAACACATACTCTGAGTTGCCCATTTTTCTTTCTTACCGGTACGATATTGGAAATCCATGTAGGATATTTGACTTCTCGGATCTTGCCTGTTTCAAGAAGCTTATTAACCTCGTCCTCAATCAAAGGAATCAACTCTGGTCGAAATCGACGCTGCATTTGTTTAACCGGCCGAGTTCCCTTTTTAATGGACAAGTGGTGCACTGCAATTTTTGGATCTAAGCCTGGCATTTCCTTATGCGACCATGCAAAGACATCTCTGAATTCTCGCAAAAGGCTGACATACTTTGTTTCTTCCTCAACATTTAGCAGAGCACTTATGTAGGTAGGACGTGGGTCATTTTCATCACCTAAGTTAATTTCTTTCAACTCATCAACCGTGGCTTTCACTCCTTCTTCAAATTGTGGAGGGGCATCTTCAGCATCTACTTCCTCCATTTGAGAATCTTCCACAATAGTAATATGATTGGTGGAAGCTACACTTTCTCTATCATCACTATCATCTTTAGTAAAGATGATTCTTTGCACCTTATCTTTCAACACTCTTCCACTTGAGACAGTTAAGATATTTCGCTGATTGATACGAGAATGATTTCGACCCCGGAGTTTTCGGAGGTTAAGGGACTTGACATGATTTTGCCTCCTACACTTTCCTTTACAAGGTCCAAGCCTTTCGAAGACACTCCCAAGCCTTTCAAAAACAGATATTCTCTTGTCTTTCCTACTACTTGCGTCAAACATATCCTCCGTGGATAAAGCTTCTCCCTCGGTGATATAATTTGTACTTGCTCTTCTAATTGCAATGCGGACTGGCTTTTGAGGGACATATCCCAAACCTGGCTTAGCCTTCTTGATAGTGTGACCACTATTTTTCAACATTTTCTGAGTAACATTGAGCCCCTGTCCTGGTGGGTTGATAGTTTCTTGACACACCTTACTCGCCATCGCTTTTTCCCTTGGTTCATAACTAGCCTTCATAAGGAGTTTATAAGCTTGTGGACTATACGACTTGGTTATTTCAGCTTCAAACACTTCACCGTGTTCGGTCTTTGGTCCTTCAATAGGACGTGTGAATCCTTTGAGTGGTGGAGAAGAAAGTTTACTAGCATCAATTTTTGTTAAAGGCAATGTCAACTCTTCCGAGGTCTCAAGCCCTTTGCCTTTGTTCTCCTTGAGAGTGGCAGATGATGTACTACCTTCCTCATCCTTTATTTGTTTATTGCCCCCATTATCTTGCACTAGGGCTTCTTCATGCTTTACTTCCTTTGTACTCTTGAAGAAATATTTAGCATCAGCAAAGTAAGCTTCAGCTTCAGTAAACGGCTTGTCGTCACTGAATACTCTTTTCACATTATCACCCTCACTATATTTGAAGCACTGGTGTAATGTGGAAGGAATCACACCATTCTCATGTAGCCATGGGCACCCCAAAAGCATGTTGTACGAAGTTTTTGCATCGATAACATGGAAGAGGACTGTGGATTTCATCTCATCAATTAGCAAATCAAGAACTATTGTGCCGAGAGTCCTTTGCCCCTCATGGTTGAACCCTTGGATCATCAATCGGCTATGGTTGAGTTCATCCATTGGTATTTCTATCTTCTTCAACATTCTCAAGGACTAAATATTCACCGCCGAACCTCCATCAACAAGTATGCGATTCACTCGCATCCCTTTAGTGTAACCAGTCACAAATAGAGGTCGATTATGAGATTGCATACCCAACAACATATCTTCATCCGTGAAGGTCACCTTCATGGAGTAAGCTTTACCCTTAGTTTCAAGTTGTTCGCTTTCATTGTCCTCATTCACGACATGACATGAGCCTTCATTATGACTTCTTTTACAGAAGTGAAGTTTGTGCCCGCCTCATCTTCTAACACGATTTTTCCTTCCTTAACCAGTTGCATGATCTTTTCCTTAAGAACGAAACAATCATGAATTGGATGACTCACCAACCTATGATACTTGCAGTATTTTGGGTCATTAGTTCGGCCGGCTTCTTCTGGACGTTTCATCTCAGGAAGGTCAAGGAGCTTATTTTTCATCAGATCATCGAATATGCCAGAAAGGTCTGAGTTCAGAAATGGATACTCTTTTTCTTGCATCTCCTTCAGAGTTAACCTTCTTTGCCCCCACTCTTGGGCAACTTGCTTCCCTTTGTCTTTCTTATCATTTTCATTCTTTCGAACCTTGACCGTCATAATATTTGTGGCCATTGACTCTTTGTTGGAACTTTTAGCATAGGACTTGCCCCCCCTTTTGAAATCTTGTTTATCTTTAGACTTGTAGGAGTCCGACATCGGTGAATGTTTGATTCCACTAGCAGCCATACTTAATTCCATGTCATAGGCCCTAGTAGCCAACTCTTCGAAAGTCTTAGGTTGAATACCTTTGAGTATACAAAGGAGATTCCATTTCATCCCTTGGATACACATCTCTATGGCAGACTCTCCGGATAATCGGTCCTTGCAATTTAAACTCAAATTTCTCCATCGATTGATATAATCAATCACAGGTTCTTCCTTCAATTGACGGGTATTAGTTAACTTAGTCATGCTAACAGTTCTCCTCGTGCTGTAGAAATGATTAAGGAACTCATGTTCCATTTGTGCCCAACTATCAATGGATTCAGCTTGCAAGTCGATATACCAATCAAATGCATTTCCTTTGAGAGAGCGAACGAACTGCCTTATCATATGGTCTCCATAAGTACCAGCGTCATGGCAGGTCTCAATAAAGTGTGCTATATGCTGCCTCGGGTTTCCCTTGCCATCAAACTGTTGGAACTTGGGAGGCTGGTAGCCAGCTGGTAACTTCAAGTTGTCCACTCTTTTCGTGTATGGCTTGACATAAGTAACAGTAGGCTTGGAATTCTCCTCAAACCTCTCTTTTATTGTTCCAAGTATAATATCCTTGAGTTGATCTACTTGGAGCATTCCATCAGCTGAAAGTGGCAACGTTCCTTGAGTTTGCTCCTTTTCAATAGTCTGGCGCCTTGTGACCTCTTCTACTTCACTATCGTCCATGACTCCTTTTCCATTTGCACGGCTAGTCTCCGCGATGTCTCTTTTCATCAATTGGGAGATCTTTGTGTCTTGAGCTTCTATGTGTTTCGTGAGCCCCTCGATAGCTTTCATCATATTTGCTAATTGTTCCTCAACAGTCGTGGCGTCTGCCATCATTACTGGAGCTGCAACGGAGTCAGATGAAGAGTTTGAAGATGCAGAATCTTCATCACTATCATCTTTCATAGGTAGTTGTTTTCTCGAAGCCTCCTCAACCGAAGGGTTGGATCCAAATGAGGCTTCCGAACGAGCTTTTTCTGACATGCTCCTTGTAACAACAGCAACATATTCAGTCAATGCCTCTGAGAGCTTAGAAGCAGCAATCCTACCTACAGTAATCCTGACAGGAGTCATATCGTACTTCGAGCTTGTAGAGAGAAGAGATGAGAGGTAGAGACGTTCCCACTGGGCGTGCCAAATTTGTAACAATAAATTTTTGTATTTATGATGAAATAAATACATGAGAATTACAATGATAATCCAGATGGATTGAACTTGAAAATTTAGGAACAATCTCTATCAATCCTCTGATTCTTCTCTCGAACCAATTTGGCTTTGACTTTGACTTTGACTTGTTGTGTTGACCGCGTGGACTGTGTGTGTTGAGTCGGATCTTCAGTTGAAGCTTGTCCGAACTCGGATTTGGGACCTTATAACGTTAATCCAGAGGCGTCGAGCCTTTGTTTGGATTAAACGTACTTGATCCTAAGAACACTCGATCTGGGGGGCTTAGCACCTTAATCCCGGGTCGTATGCTGTTCTTGACTTGAAGATGCTTGAAGATCTCAAGGGAGCGCTGCTCGTGTTCTTGATCTCTTCAGAGCATTTATATCTTCAAGTATTTGAGTGTGTGTAATGAATGGAGGAGGACTCCTTATATAGGTGAAGGAATGAGCATGCCCCATAAATAACTTGCAATCTGATTGGTCTATGACAGATTTGGCCTGGTTCTGCGGGCTTGGGCCGTTCCAAATATATCACAGCCTGATTGATCATTGCTTAATTTGACCTGATTCTGGAACCTTCCATGCTTTACTTAACTTATGGGTCAAGCTTTACTTAATTTAAACCCTACTTAATTTGTTGGGTATTAAATTAATTATCAATTATTTATTAATCTATTTTAGGAATTAATTTATTAAATCCCCAAAATAAAATATAATAAATTAAAATTGATATTTAATCAATAAAATCCACGTGTCGCCATTTGATTGAACCGTAAATTTTAATTGCTTACAATTATATGCACAACTAGCAATCATAACCTGTGCGTTGCACGGACATGATGTTTAATTTATTTATTTTTTAATTTTATATTTTATATATATATATATATATATTTTTTACTTACACCCTCTTCGTCCATTCTAAATGTCCCAATTTTACCATTTTGAGCGTTCACTCCAAATGTATCAATTTTATTCTTTCAGCAAAATGGTCCTACATATGACTCACTACGTACTAACTACATATTGTAATTTTTTAAGATCACTGGTTTGAAAGTTGATTAAATTATTTAAATGGTCTGTAATTTATTTAAATTAATTAAATAATTTGAAAAAAAATTGATTAAAATATTATTTTAAATGTATTATATATACTACCTCCGGTCCGATAATAATTTTTACATTCCTAAAATGTAATAATTTATAACACATTGCATAAATTTTATAGAAAAAGCAAGCAATAATTTTATGGTATCGTAAAAGTATTATATTATTATGTGCATAAATTTTGAAAAAAAATATATAAAGTTATAGCATGTAAGTAAAAAAAATAATACTCATTAATTCACGTGAAAAAAAAATAATGACCACCTTTAAAGTAGGTGGAAGGATTATCACACTGTAATTTTTTGAGATAAGAGGTTTGAAAATTGATTAAATTATTTAAAGGCTCTGTAATTTATTTAAATTATTTAAATAATTTGAAATAAATTGATTAAAATATTATTTTAAATGTATTATGTGTATATATAGGTTCGATAATAATTTTTACATTCCTAAAAATGTGGAATAATTATTTATAACATATTGCATAAATAAATTTTATAGAAACAGTAGAAATAGTATGTACCCGTCCAGTTAAAAAAAATTATTATCATACCCATACCCGTCTCATACACATTTATCAAAATTCGCGGGTTACCCGTACTGATTTAATATTCATTTATTTTATCCATATTTATATTTATTTATTGTTTAAATTAATATATTAAAAATATTTTATTATTAATCAAATATTATATAAATTCTCTTTTAATATTGAATTAATTATATTTTACACAAAGTTTAAAATTAAAATAAGTTTTAACATAAAAAAATATTTTGGACAATAAAATTAATAATATACAAAATAAATAAAATATTACAACAATGAAGATAAAGATTATATAAATGTATTCACATTAAAAATAAAACAAAAAAATTACTTTTGAGAATAAATTTCAATTAATAATTTAGATATATGAGTTATAATAATACTTTTACGGTACCATAAAATTACTGCTTACTTTTTCTATAAAGTTTATGCGATGTGTTATAAATAATTACTTCTTTTTAGGAATGTAAAAATTATTATCGGACCTAAGGTAGTGTATATATATATATATAATACATTTAAAATAATATGTTAATCAATTTTTTTTCAAATTATTTAAATAATTTAAATAAATTACAAACCCTTTAAATAATTTAATCAATTTTCAAACCTTTGATCTCAAAGAATTACAATGTGATAATACTTCTGCCTATTTTAAAGGTGGTCATTACATGAATTAATGAGTTTTTTTGTGTAGTGGGTATTTGTTTATGTAGTGAGTAATGAGTCATATGTGGGATCATTACTTAAAGAAGAAAATTGATACATTTGGAGTGAACATCCAAAATAATAAAATAAGGACCTTTAGGATGGACGGAGGGGTTATATGCAAAAATAAAATAAAATAAAAATAAAAAACAAATAAATTAAATATAAAAATAAAATTTAAAAAATAATTTAGATATATAAAAAGATAATAAAATAAAAAATATATAAACTAAATAAAATATTACAACAATACAGGGCAAAGGTGTGAAGTTATAGCATATATATATACATACTACCTTTGGTCCGATAATAATTATTACATTCCTAAAAAGAAGTAATTATTTATAACACATTGCATAAATTTTATAGAAAAAGTAAGCAGTAATTTTATGGTACACTAAAAGTATTATTATATTATTATGTGCATAAATTTCGAGATAAAAAAAGTGTGAAGTTATAGCATGTAGGAATAGAGATGACAACGGGTAAGGTATCCACTTATTTTGGGATACTCATATCCATTTAAATATTAATTACCCGTATTCGTACACGTCTCATTTTAAATTAATATTTTATTAAAAATTAGTATACTATTATTAATTAAATATAACATAAAATCAATTATTTAATTTTGTGGTACCTTAAGAGTGTTAATATTGTACTATATATTATTATGTGCATAAATTTTTTGAAATAAACAAAAAAAAGTGTAAAGTTATAGCATGTAGGAATAAAGATAGAAATCGACTGGGTACTCGCATTTTTTGGGGTACTTCGTATCCGTTTATTAAATACCCATATATGTACCCACCCGTTAAAAAAATTTATTATCTTACCCGTACCCGTCTCATACCAATTTATCAAAATTCGCGGGTTACCCGTACTTTTTTAATATTCATTTATTTTATCCATATTTATATTTATTTATTGTTTAAATTAATATTTTATTATTAATCAAATATTATATAAATTCTCTTTTAATATTGAATTAATTATATTTTATACAAAGTTTAAAATTAAAATATGTTTTTAACATAAGAAAATAGTTTGGACAATAAAATTAATAATATACAAAATAAATAAAATATTACAACAATAAAGATAAAGATTGTATAAATGATGTTATGTATTCATGTTAAAAACAAAACAAAAAATATTACTTTTGGCAATAAATTTTAATTAATAATTTAAATATATTAGTTCGTATAATAAAAAATAATTTACCTTTAAAAGGAAATTTTAAAAATAATTTAGATATATAAAAAGATAATAAAATAAAAATATATAAAATAAAAAAAATATTATAACAATAAAGATAAAGGTTGTCCAAATGATATTATGTATTCATGTAAAAAAAATAAAATTACTTAGATATATAAATAATTAATTTATATATATATATATATATATATATATATATATATATATATATATATATATATATATATATATATATATATATATATATATTATAGGAGGCCAAGAAAATGAATGAATGAGATAAAATAAAAAATAAAATAATTATTTAAATTAATATTATATTAAAAATATTTTATTATTAATTATATATATATAAATTATCTTCTAATACTTAATTAATTATATTTTAGACAAAGTTTAAAATTAAAATTAATAATATACAAAATAAATAAAATCTTACAACAATAAAGATAAAGATTGTATAAATGATGTTATGTATTCACGTTAAAAACAAAACAAAAAATATTACTTTTGACAGTAAATTTCAATTAATAATTTAAATATATGAGTTCAAATAATAAAAAATAATTTACCTTTAAAAAGAAATTAAAAAATAATTTAAATATATAAAAAGATAATAAAATAAAAAATATAAATAAAAGATAAAATTGTACAAATGATATTATGAATTCATGTAAATAAAATAAAATTACTTAGATATATAAATAATCAATTGACATATATATATATATATATATATATATATATATATATATATATATATATATATATATATATATATATATATATGGGAGACCAAAAAAATGAATGGATGAGATAAAATAAAATAATAAAATAAAATATATAAAATATTACAATAATTAAGATAAAGATTGTCCAAATAATATTAATATTATGAGAGGCCAAGAAAATGAATGGATGAGATAAAAAAAAAATATATATATATATATAAAATAAATAAAATATTACAACAATGAAGATAAAGATTGTCCAAATAATATTATGAATTCATGTAAAAAAATTACTTAAACATATACAAAACAAAATAAATGGATGAGATGTTGTTAAAGATTGTTAATTATATTCAAGGGATGAGATGTTACAATAACTAATGAAGGGCCAAGATTTAATATTGCCAAGTTAAATTAGGTAGATTAAAATGGTAAGAAAAATTTTGGTCTAATTTTGACTTGTAAAGTGTGTTTTATTATATATATATATATATATATATATATATATATATATATATATATATATATATATATATATATATATATATATATATAAAGATAGTCATAAAAATATGTATAATTGAATCATAAATATGTATAATTATATTATAAATATATACTTCCTCAGTCCCCTTCAATGAGGATTTTTTTTTATTTTGGGCGTCTTATTCAAAAAGTTTCATTTCTTTTTTTTGCATGTATGAAACCTATGCATACCTACTAATACCATTAAATTATGGAGCCCACACTCCTATTAATACAACTACCCACTACACATTAAATAATAATGCTTAAATCATGCGTGAAAAGCAAAAGACACTCTTTGAACGGGACAGAGAGTATAATCTAATCACGTTAATTTAATTTTTTAAAATTTGGACATTTAATACAGGGCAAATGATCAAATTCACCCTCGAACTATTGCTCCCTGATCAATTAAGCCCTTAAAGTATTTTTTTTGTACAAATAAACCCTTTATCTATATATAATAGATCAATTATGCCCCTCCTTCATAATTATTTTGAAGAATTTTTACAAATTAATTTTCAAACGATCCGACCATTAAAAACTTTCAAACTTTATATTAAAACGAACCTCTTCTTACGAACTTTGTCTCTATTTTTTTAGATTTTAAATTTATTAATCATTAATATGTTTTTTTTACACCAACTTTATTGGAAAAATATATTTTAATAATTTCTTTTGTGACCTACTTACTTTTGACACAAAAATAATTAATTTAACCATAGATGAAAAATTCATATGAAGAGGTTTACATTAACATCAAGCTTGTAAAATTTTTATGGTTGGATTGATTGGAAATCAACTTGAAATAAGCTTAAATTGTATAATTGTGAAAAAAATCCAACAACATTATGGCACAAATAAAATGCATCTACTAATATCGGATCTAAAATCCAAAACGGTAGCTGATAAGCTCGTGAGGATCCCTTTAATTCAATATAAAACTCGTAAATTTTTAACGGATTGTTCACTTACAAAAGTTAAAGGGCATAATTGAACCATAGTATAAAGATAAAGGGTTTGTTTGTAAAAAAATACTTTAAAGACTTATTTGATCCCAAGATAATAGGTCAAGGGCATAATTGACAATTTGCTCTTTAATAAATAACTTTAAAGTAAGCTAATAAAGAAAAGGGCAAATGGTCAATTAAGACCCTAATCTTATTCTTGAAGATCAAATTGACCCTTCATCTTTATTTTTGTTCATTTAGGTCTCTTGTCTATTTTGATTGGTTCATCCAAGCCCCTTCTCTATCTTAATGGGTTCAAATGACCCTTTATTAAAAAATTAAATGTCAAAATAATAATTTTTTTTTGTCTATCTCTTTAATTAATTTGGGTTAAAACTAAAACATCAGTTCATCCCATTTTCATTTAACTAAGTAAGATCCCAAAAATGGTAGATCCCAATCTACACTTCTACACGACGATTGGAGGCCGATGGGGAAGGGTTTGAGGAGGGGCCTTCGGAGTCAGAGAAGGAGAAATGAACTTGATCAACGGTGGCAGAGGGCTCTCGACGTCGTAAGTTGGGTTGTGGGTGGGGGTGGGTCTTGATGGGAATGGAAGCTTGGTGTTGCAAATGTCGGTGAAGAGAGCTTTCACGTGAGGAACTCTCATGGATTTCTGGGTGGTCTGAGAGAGGCGGTGCGCCACCACATACGACGAGCTTGGGATGTTGAATCGAAACAGAAAGAAACAACTTTGATGTGGATCTGCAGTCCCCATCTAGTGAGAGAATGGTGGATGTTCTTGATCGACAGTAAACCAAACGTATGTTCATTCCTGTTGACAACATTAGATGGATCTGCTGTGTTGAAGATTTGATTCTTCTCTTTCATGAATCATCCAAGACCAATTTGGGGGTTGGGGGTGGTGGTTGGTTTTGGGGTGGGTGTGTGGGGAAGACCAATTCTTCGGTGTAATTGGTAGGAGGGTTTCCTTTTTAATCCAAGGAAGTTAAACAAAAATTAATATTTAGATATTTAATTTTTAGGAAAAGGGGTCATTTGATTAATTAAAATAGATAAGTGACTTGAATGAATAAAAATATAATTACGGGGCCAACTTGATCTACTGGATAAGATTATGATCTAAATTTACCTTTCTGAAAAAGGGTAAATTTTATTTCAGATCCAACGGTTACAGTATACAAAAGTATAAAGCAAAAACGATTCTAATCCCTACTACCTTAGCTCATAGCATAAGGTGTACAACATTAGTAGTTCAGGTACAAATGAATAATCTGCTTCATGATCTTGTCTGCAATACATTTTGGTGATAACATCATCGATCGAAAGAGTAAGGCATTTCTTTCCATCCATATGTTGTAGATCATGGATGAAAAGGCTATGACAAATAATCTCCTCACCTTCTTGTTACTTCTAGTGTCTGCATGTATCTTTTGGAATCCATCAATGACTGATGTGAAATGCCTTCCCCAGCCTATACCTGTTCTCAAGACGTCCCATATTAGTAAGGTATATGGACATTGGAAGAACAAGTGCTTCTGTGATTCAATTGTCCCTATGCAAAATCCACAGTTTATGTCACCATTAAGATTCCAGACTCTATCTTTGGTATATAATCTGCCTCTGTGAAGTAACCACAGTCTGAAGCTCTGTTTCTTGACTATCCACTTATGCCAGATCTGTCTGTATACATATGCCTCCTCATCAATTTCTCCCTTCCTTAATTTTTGATACATTAGGAAAGGTAGGAATTTTCCTCTAACACATCCATGATGATTGCACTCACCGTGTCTCCTTCTCCTTCAATGTTTGTTATCACGTTCTTGAGATGGAGTAGGGATCTCCATAGATAAGTAACATTAGTTCCTTGGTTGACCTCAGTCCAATCCCTCCCTCTAAGGTAAACAATATGGATCCATCTCACTCACAAGGATGATGCTTCGCTTTGTATGTCCCATAGTGCTCCAGCCATTAGTGCTCTATTACAGGTTGTTATGTCTTTCAATCCCAAGCCCCCATTATTCTTGGGTTGAGTGATATCTTTCCAACTTACAGCACTAGCCCTAGAACCCCACAAGAATCGTTGAATGAGACTCTCGACCTTTCCAATTACTACGCTCGGTACCTTGACCATAGCACACCAAAATGAAAAAATGCCATAAATACTCGAGGTAATCAATTCTAGTCTTCCTGTGAAGGAAAGGAATTTCGATGACCACTTCTGAATCATACTGTTGATGTCATCAATGAGGGGTTTGAAGTCCTGTACTCCAATACGTTTACTACAGATAAGTATGCCCAAGTATTTGAATGGTATAGACCCTCTAGAAAAGGGTAGTATAACCCTGATCTGCTCAATTCGATGGCTTTCAATACCTACAGTGGACAAGTTTGATTTTGTGGGGTTGACAGTAAGCCCCGAGGCCTTCTCAAACGTCTTTAAAACATGATCAATGCTAGAAACTGTAGTGGTGTCTCCATATCCTAGAATTAGTAGATCGTCTGCAAATATCATAAGTGATATTTTGACTTTCTTACATATTCTAGAGTGGAATTTGTATTCCCCCATTCTGACCTTGCTTTTCATCAGCCTGCTAAAGTACTCCATACAAAGAATGAAGAGTAAGGAAGAAATTGGATCTCCTTGCCTCAATTCCCGTTTGCCTTTGAAGAATCCTTCCAGTTTCCCATTGATCAATAATGAATAGAAAGTAATAGAAACACATTGCTTGATCCAATTGAGGAATTTTGGAGGTGTGCCAAGGTACTGCATCATATCAAACAAGAAATCCCAGCTAACTGAGTTATACGCCTTAGAGATATCAATCTTCACTGCCATTCTGGGAGCTATAATGTCCTGTCTCCTTCCATATCCTCAAAATATCTCTTTCGCCAACATCACACAATCCTTCATCTTGCGCCCCTTATTGAATCTAAATTGGGCTGGATCAATAATGTTAGGCAGGATCCTTCTCAATCTAAGGGCCATCACCTTAGTGATGATCTTATATACCGTATTACAAGATGAGATGGGTCTGTAGTCCTTTGCTCCTGGTTGATGGGTGGATTTCGGAATAAGAGACACAAATGTGAAATTTATTTGTTTGAGGAGCTTTCCTTTCTGAAAGAATTTCGAAACTGCATGTATAAGATCATCTCCAACCACACTCCAAGCCATCTGGAAAAAAAGAGATGTAAATCCATCTGGGCCTGGGGACTTATTCTTATTGATTGCCCATAGCGCATTCTTGATTTTCTCTGGAGTGACTTCCTCATCCAACATGGTAGTGTCTTCCAGTGAGAATTTCGGGCCAAGATTAATGACTTCAAGATCAACCACCACAGAAATAAGAGCTTCGTCTCCTAGGAGTGATGTGTAATAATGTACAAAGCTATCCACCATGGATTGATAAGTGGTTGTCGGCCCATGCTCCTCAAATACCCTGTAATTGCCATTTCTCAAAGTGTTTCCATTTATCAAGGAGTAGAAATACCTAGTCGGTTTATCTTGATTGGAGATGTGTTTATTTTTTAGAATTTGGAAGATATAGCTCGTTTCATAAGATTCCAAAAATTTAAGGCTTTGGAGCTCTTCATGTAGTTCAGTAGGTACCACCCTTGTCTGGTCTGTCATGAACTGAATCTGTAAGGCTTCCAGCTTCTCCTTGGAATGTTTCACTCTTTCAGAAATATGTGTAAAGTTTTGTCTGTGAAGCTCCTTCAGAGGTTTTTTTTAGCTTTTGTAATTTGGAGCATAAGACAAATTGTCTAGTGCCTATAATATGTTCCTGCCAATGATAAGCAACCAAGTGAATGAAACGTTCATGAAGAGTTCAGAGGTTAAAGAACCTGAAGGGACGAGCAGCATTAGAATTCGTATGTAGGAAGGATGTAATAGCAGGACAGTGATCACTAGCTGCTCCTTGGGGAATAAAATTAGTCTCCACTTGCCACCTGCTTGCTCTCCAATTATGACATGTCATCACACGATCATTCTTTGAACGCGAAGACCCATTCATCCAAGTGAAGTAACACCCAACAGATGGGGTATCTTGAAGGCCCAGAAGTGCACAACACTCGTTCATCTCCATTATCCCAGGTTGAACAACAGTACTGAGTCTTTCTCCATCATGCATGGTGCAGTTGAAGTCACCTCCCACAATCCAAGGAAGATCATGTTGAGACAACTCCATTTGCTCCCATAACTGTCGACGAGCAACATAACGATTGTGTGCATACACAATAGATATAACAAATGTTCTAGAAGATATACTGCATCTAGCATGAGCTATCATAATTTGTTCATGAGCAACAACATTATCCAAAGAAATCCGATTACCATCCCACACCATAAGTATCCTACCCCTGTTGCAAAGATCAAAGTTGTGTGAGTATTGCCACCCTAGAAAAACTCTATTAACAATACTGTTGAGAGAAGAAGTAGGGAGTTTAGTTTCCAACAACCCTGCTATAACAACATCATTCTTGCGCACCAACTGTTTAAGTGCATTGTGGGTTGGTGTACGCCCCATCCCACGTACATTCCAAGTTAGTAAACTCATGACGAGTAGTCATCAGATGCGTAACCATCCAAATGAACTTTCCTCCATTCCATATCTTCTAGTTGATTCTTAAAGAATTTTCTTTTACTCTTGAAATTTCTTCCTGTAGATGTCCTACTACTGCTACTGTGCTGGAGTTTCTTCCTCTTCAAGTATTGTTCAAAGGTATCTAGAGTATCCATATTCATACCTCTCTGTATTAGAGAAGTGGATGGAGACTGCAGTTTTTCAGAACTCTTTGCATTAACTGGAGTTTCAGCATCAGGCTGTTGATGCCCATGTTGAACTGTTTCTGGGACATTCGAAGATTCCGGAGCTCCTTCTCTTACTTCGCCTTCTTCCTCAGGCTACATAGATAGATTAGCAAATTTATTTTGGTTGATAGGGGCTTTGGGCACTTCTCTGTAACCAGTATTAGCAGCCTTGGCACGGCCTCTGGCAGGACCCCTATTCGGTTTGCGTCTTCTCCGATGATTTCGCACATCATAAAACGGGTTTCCTTCTTCATGATTGGGATCGGGATGAGGTTCTGTAGGATGTTCATATTGCTGCGCTGGATCATTTAGTCTGTATTCGAGGGTGGAGTGCCCTAGAGTAGCACAAATATTGCAAAATCTCGGAACATACTCATAAGAGACTCGCTGGGCGAATCTGCCATTTTTTGTTCTAATCCATACTTCTTCTTTCAGAGATTTGGTCGCATCAACTTCAATTAATATTCTGGCATAATTTGGACGATCTTTGGAGGCTATTATATTATCAGTTGAAACAGGGTGTCCAATTTCAGATACAATCTTGCTCAGAATGGGTTTTGTCCAGAGATTCAGGGGGAGGGAAGGAAACTGGACCCATACTGGAATCATTAAAATTCCTTCTTCATCAAATCTGAAATCAAGGGGCATCCGTTTGAGCAAAAGAATTCTTTTCTGAAAATCATAGGGTCCATTTAGAATCACTTTTTGAACATCTTCTTCAGAATTCATCTTGAAGATGATCCAGCCACTGTCGTGATGCAAAATTTTCAGCTGGACGCCCCATTTGTTGGTTATACCTTTAAGATTCATAAATCTTGGGTATCTTCCTGCGAAATAACCGATGAGAGTGAAATCCCATTCAGTGCTTCTCTCATCTTCAATAATGTCAATAACACCATCTTCTGGGGGGGGTTCAATGTGCTCCAGGTTCAAAAGTGGGTTAGGTTTCCTGTTGTGAGAAGGCTCCCGGGTTGGGGATAGGGGTGGGGGTAGGGGTGGGGATGGTGTAGTGGTTGAGTTGGTTTTCGATGGAGGTTGGCTGTTGGTTTTAGGAGGATTCTCAGTCTAGGGAGCAGGATGAAGAGGTGTTGATGACAAGGGGGTGGAATTTTTTGAAGTCGATGCTTGGTGTGAGGATTGGAGAGGCAAGTTATGATGGAAGGATCCGAAGCAGAATGATGTTGTAGGTTGCAGGGTGTTAGGACTAAGGGCAGGGTTAGGTAGTTTAAAGGCGGGTTGAAGGGAGTAAGGGCTACTATTGCTGGCGTCGAAGTTACGGCGGCCGGAGGGGGTAGAGTAGTGTTCAAGGAGGATGACGGGGATGATGGAGACATTGAGGGAGATGGGGTATCACAAAGTCCCAGTAAGGCCCTCCCCAATGGGAGGTTTTTTGGTGAGGTGGAACTTCAAAAAACCTTGAGGGAGAGGTTTTTTCCATTGGGGAGTGGCTTGGGTTTTCTGACATGTTTCATTTCATGGATGAAACCTGGGTTTTTTTAGAATTGGGAGAGTGGGAGAAGAGAGAGTGTGATCCACCTCTTCAAAGCATTGCGAGTGAGGGACACGGGTGGGTGGAATAGAATTTTGTGTGGGTCCCGTGCTATCCCCACCACTTTTACTTTAGTTTTTTATTTTTTTAATTTTTCGAACACATTCATTAAATATCAATTAAAAAATAAAATGGAAAAAGAGTATTATCGTCAGCTTTGAAAACACACAGGTGTATTTTAGTGGAAATTTAATGGTGTGTTTTAATGACCTCTCATCTTTTAAAACATGACATTAAAATACTAAAATACACCGGTGTGTTTTAATGAAATTAAATTATATATATTTTTTTTATTTTATAAATTTTAAATAATTGAAATATATAATTATTTATAATTTATTTGAAAATTAGATATATGTAGTTGATAAATTAAATGAGAATAAAAGTAGATTGAGGTGGGTCCTACCAAAAAAACATACTTTTTGGTTTTATTGTTGAGAATGAATTTTGTTTTAGAGGTAGTGTTTTTTACTTTTGAGGTGGCGCCGTGACACTAAAAAACCTGCTCTTTTATTCTAACCACTCATGAAGGCCTAACTTGTAATGATATAGGACAGGTAGGAGAGTTACATGGGTCACATGACATTTTTTCTGGAAATGGTGAAGAGAGAGAAGAAGGTACAACTTTTTTTTTGAACTTCACTCACCAAAGAAGGATGGGTAAGAATTTTCCCTCCTGTTCCATCAACAACCTTCAGCTTTTTCTTTTCACCAACTCGTTCAGAAACGGCTACTACAGCGAGGGACGTCTCCATCAGTTCCTTTTGTTGGGCTTCACCAATGTTATCTTCTGCTTTTCCGATCGATCTCCCATCTTCGTCTAACTCCAATACTTCCGGCGACGCTCACAGCAGTAAGCGTTTATCTCCCAAAAAATTCAGAACTCAATTTCTCAAACGATCGGAATCTGGAGAAAGATCTGTGATGTACATCCGCGAGTTGAGTGTACATGGTTTCCTCGAAAACTCCATGAGGGACATAACCTTCAGTTTCTTTTTACTGTGACCTCTCGCCGGAGAAGTAGGGAGCGAACTCAATTTCCGATTAGGCATACTAGCTGGAATCTCTGCAACGATTAATGGAGACTATTTAGGCAATAGTCAGCTCACTGACCTCCATGAATCTTGCTTGGAGGTGGCTGATTTACGGTGGGGAAGGGTTGCTCTCTGTCGGCTGCCCCGAGGGCTTACCTCATTACCTTCTTCGACTGTCCTTTCGTCCTCTCGAAGGTAATTTCCGAGAGAAGTAATGCACCCATGATAACTTTTTCTAAATTAACCTTTTGACCTAAAGAAAATTGGGCCCTTTACTTCCTATTTAGAGGATGGAATAATTTATTTTTTAATATGAGAAATTAAATCTTACCAAAGATATGAGGACATCTCTTGTCAGTTCAATCAATCAAGTCATGTTTAATCAATCAACCGCATATGGCAATTCCTTGTCCGTTCAATCACTCAAGGTCCTTCGTCACAAATGCAAAATGGGTTTTCATAGTATATCCAAATAATTGTTCACCTATCAATCTTATTTAATGAATAGAATTTAAAATTTAAAATAAATTAATCTATTATTACGATAAGATCTAATTTTATGATACAATTAATTTATAGGGAAAATAGATTTTTTCGTCAGTTAACTTTGTCTAATTTTGAATTTAGTCAATAAGTTTTTCACTTTTTTAAAACCGTCCATTATATTTGCAAAATTTTAAAAATCGTCCATTATATTTGAAAATTTTGAAAATAGTCCATCATGTTTACCAAGTTCAACAAAATCGTCCGTTTCAACAGGTCATTAGCAGGTTATTCTAAAAGATAAAAATAAAAAATACTATGTAATATATATATATATATATATATTATATATATATATATATATATATATATATATATATATATATATATATATATATATATATTCTATTTTACAAAAAAATAGTCCCCAGTAAGAATTTATATTATGCTCCCTCCGTCCGTCCGAAAGAAGGCATTTTAATTTTGTGCACGTTGATTAAGAAGTATTGTTATTTAATATGTAGTGGGTAGTTGTATTAGTGGGAGTGTGTACCCCATATTTTAGTTGTATTAGTGGGTGTGTGTGGATCCCATCCGTGTAAAAAATGAAGTGATCCTCTTTGAGACGGATGACCAAAATAGAAAAAACCCCTCTTTCGAGCGAATGGAGGAAGTATCAATATTTAGTTAAATTTACTCCACTTCAGTATTGGGATTAATATTATTTGTTTGATATACAGAAGTGAAAAATGAAAAGTGAAATAAAATTGGTTAAATAAAAATATGATATAAATTAATTGGAGTGAAAATATTCAAATGACCTGTCATACCAGGTCAAAGGACCAAAATGTTGAATTTTATGAAGTTAATGGACTAATTTCAAAATTGTTATAAAATTAACGGACTAATTTCAAAATTGAAAAAGTTAATGGACTAATTTAAAAATGAGTGAAAGTCAGCGGACGAAAAAATATATTTTTCCTAATTTATATTTGAATATGATTAAATTTTTATTTAGGCCATTAAATATATTTTCTTAAAAAAAATATATTACTCTTTTTCAATAAACATGAAACACGTTATGTTTGACTATTGTAAAATTTGTTTACGATCATGCAATGTTCAATCAGAGTTGATTATATATAGAACAAATTTGCCATTGTTGGAAGAACAAAGAGCAAAATTTCCTTCGGTTTGATGGGTTTATTCAATCAAATCTTGATTGTGAATAATCAACGTCTAAATAAGAGTACTTACTGTACATCATTGAAAAAAAAAAAACACATTACTTTCAATATCTATTTTTTAAAAAATAAAATAAAATAATTAAGCATAAAAAATGGTACAGAAAAAAGGTCTCTCCCTGTTAACCCATTCATTGTTGTATGTAATATATATATGCAATCACACCTCACTCTCACTTGCAGCTGATTCCCTGTCCAAATATCAGACCCTCTCTTCTTTCTTACAATTTGGGCTCATCAATCGAGGAGAGAGAAACAAGAGACAGAGAGAGAGGCGTCCTTCCCTTTTCGGGG